>CAMZMU010000101.1:15673976-16228671 GCA_947311845.1 Poa pratensis | reverse complement strand
GCACGGCTCCCTCGACAGGTGGATCTTCCCCTGCTCCGACGACCGCCGTGAGGACCGCTGCCTGCCGTGGGTGCGGCGGTACCAGGTCGCCGTCGACGTCGCCAAGGCCCTCGCCTACCTGCACCACGACTGTCGCGCAAGGTGCTGCACCTGGACGTGAAGCCGGAGAATATCCTCCTCGATGACGGCTTCCGGGGGATCCTATCGGATTTCGGGTTGTCACAGCTGGCGGGGAAGGAGCAGAGCCGGGTGGTGACGACGGTGCGCGGCACGGTGGGGTATCTGGCGGGGAGTGGCTCCTCGGCACGGGCATCACGGAAAAGTCCGACGTGTACAGCTACGGGATGGTGCTGCTGGAGATGGTCTCCGGGCGCCGGTGCCTCCGGGCAGAGGAGGACGGCCGGTGGTCGTACCTGCCCAAGATCGCTGCGGAGCTGGTGCGGGAGGGGCGCGTGATGGAGGTGGTGGACGGGAGGCTCGTCGCCGGCGGCAAGGATCAGGTGGAGGAGGCGGCGGCTCGGAGGGCGGTGCACGTGGCGCTGTGGTGCGCGCAGGAGAAGGCCGGGGCGCGGCCGAGCATGACGCGCGTGGTGGAGATGCTGGAGGGGAGGGGCGTGGGGGAGGTGGAGGCGCCGCCGCCATCGGGCACGATCATGGTGGATCTTCTGGCGCTCGACGACCACGTGCACGGCGGCGGGCCGTTGGGCCTGCCGGCGAGCTCAGCCTGGAGGTCGACCGTGTCGTCGTCGGTGCTGAGCAAGAGCGACACGTTCGCGTCCTACCTGTCAGGGCGATAGTGTTCGTCATTTCCACGCTCGAACACGAGTGTACCAGAGTGCCGATTCGCGATCCACTTACTTGTTTGTGAAAAAAAATACGGAGTACAATTAAGTCTGAGTAGATAAGATATTGTTAAAGTCTCCATCGATGGAGAAAAGTGTAACTACAGTTCAGCAAAAGTGGCTAACTACAGTTTGGAGTTTAGTAAAAAATGTATCTTGATTTTTTAGGGATTGTATTATCTAAACCGAGGTTGTATTTCAGAATTGATTCAGACTTTATAATATCTTTACAAAGACCGGATGTAATGCTTAAATCATTTGAGTAATAAAATATTATTTATCAAAAAAGACTTAATAACATCCAGTTAACCAATATCGCTGCCTCACGGTATCCATACGAACAACTGGACTAGAGTGTCGAGTACATTGAGGTCATATAGCAGCACCACTGGAATCAAACATCCCTCCCAGTTTCACAGCGTCTCGGCTAGTGTTGTGGCAATGTTACTGATATCGCTTATCGGAAAGTTATCGGCCGACGCAAAATAAGGGGTAAATCGACCGGTTTATAGGCATATCGGATGATTTATCGGCTGATTTATCTTATCAGTCACACACCGAGATGCGATAAATCAGCTGATTTATCGAATATCGAAAAATATCTTAAACAGTGGTTGTGGGGAACATTACATATATATATCTGGAACGATAAGGGCTAGAGATTCATAATTAAACTTTAAACTTTTATCTCGAGTAATGTTGTGGGGAACATTACATAGTATTATTTTGAAGCCAACAATGCATCATTTTACCATGAAACTCCCTGTACTTCGTTAGTATAACAAAACACATAGCAAAAAAAAAACTATTGGAGATACACATGGCTATATATCTAGTTCATCATTTTTTTCGAGAAAACGCAAAGGATTCTTTGTGTTTTATTTCATTGAAAAGATAGAGTTTGTTTTACATCCTCCTAGGAGGGTTACATGTGACTCAAACATAATACAATCATTGCACGTCCCAGGTGGACGGCAGAAGAACTCTCAGTCCCTTTGCGCCTGCTCTAGCCCATAGCCTTGCTTCATCCTTAATCTTCTCGACGAGGTGGTGGACTGAGGGCTGGGCCCCTTCAAACACACAGTCATTCCGGTGCTTCCATACCATCCATGGTCAGAGAGCCGAGCCTAGTCCCTTGCGCAATTGTTTCGGCGTGTTCTGTTTGCTTGCAACCACCAGAGCATCAGAGAATCCTCTGAGTTAGGTGCAGGCACTGTGAACCGCAGCCATGCGAGAACCTCATGCCAGGCTTGGCGCGTGAAGGGGCACTCCATCATCAGGTGTTGTATGGTCTCCGGCGCCTGGTCGCAAAGCGGGGCAGGAGAGGGTGCTGCAAGCCGCGTCGTGCAAGCCTATCTGCAGTCCAACACTGTCCTGGTCTGCTAGCCAGTCGAAGAATTTGACTGAGGAGGCGCCCAGTTCTTCCAAATCAGTTTCAGGAGAAGCTGGTCGTGGATCCTTGGAAGCTAGTTCATATTTAATACTCCTATAAAGAGTATCTAGACAAATACGCTTAGAATCGGGATCCTCTTTGGGATAATCATCGGTGATTTGAGCGTCATAAGAGTCCTCACTAAAGAAAGAGGCATCATTAGAAAATCGTGATATGTGTGGAAAAAATATCTTTGCCAAGCGTGGGCGAAGTTTGTGCTCGAGTAGTTTTATGTATTCCTCTCGGTCAAATGGAATACTATTACTCATTTTCTCCATTGTTTACGGATTCTCGAGACCTTATCTTTGCTATTGTTGCCATTGAGATATGAGCACATGGTTCAAATTATCCATATTGTGGAGCAAAAATTACTCCGTTGTGAATTGGCATGTGGTTTTGATATCCTTCTATTCCTGTTACTTTTTGTACAATAAGGTATGCGATTCGACGGCTCTTGGGCTCCCGAGATCCTATGCTCCCGCTATTTTTTTTTCGAAATCATATTAACAAGTTTCTATTTTTTTGAAAAAATCATAGGTAGCCAATGGTGTGTCCCACAAAAGTGCAAAATATCAATTTCAAATGCTTTGTATCACGAGCTACACAAAAATGATAAAATTTAATAAGTTTAGATTTGAAAATATGCACACTCAAATCCACACTTCTGTTATTTTTATGTAGCTCAAAATATAAAATATTTGAAATTGACCTTTTGCACATTTGTGGGATACACCATTGTGCCTAATGGCTATAAGATGAGCAACGGCACGCGAGGAGATCAAGCAGACGATGTCCCCGTTGCCTAGCAACGAAGAAGCAGGAGAAGAAGAAGCAAAATAAGAGATGTTCGCCGTTGTCGCCGCGCATGGCGGACGCGCCGGAAAGTGGCCATGCAGACACGCAAGGCGGCAGTACCCGCGGGGGAAGGCGTCACGGTCATCACCGGCTTCAACATGTGGGTTCTCCTCAGCGTCCACGACCCTGGGCAGGGTGGCGCCAAGCTGGTGGAACGGGGAAAGAAGACCAAGCCGAAGAAGAGGAAAAACGCCCTCAGGTCGGGGCAGCAAGAAGGGGGCGGCGGCCACCGTGGACGACGAGGAGGAGACACCGGCTAGTGAATTAGAAGAGGAGATGAGCGAGGAGGAAGAAAAGATTACTGGCGAGGCTGCCACGATCAACAGCCGCTGCCGAACGATGATCTCGCTCTCGCATGTATGCAAGGCGGCCGTGGCGGTCGCGATGTTGGCTCTGTATCATCTCGCGTCGACGCCGCGGTCTGATGCATGATCAACCAAGAAGCCACCTGGCATAATATGCACAGTATGCAAATTTTTGTGTGTAACTTCAAAATAACTAACATAATCTTTTTTTTACTTTTCCTTATCAAAAAATTATATGAAAAAAGGAGGTAACAAATTTTGGGACTACGGCAGGGAGTAGACATACACGACTATTCTTCGGAGATTTGCGTTCAAAATATTTGTTTGTAGAGATTAGTGCAACCGAAGAAAAGGGCCGGATCATTGGATTCACGTCGTGATTTATTACTGAGAAACAAATTCACAAAAATATTTCTTTTGTTTTCGGTCTAGTTCAAAGTAGCTGGATCTTAGGTGGCCGGTGGCTTGTTTGTTTTCTTTACCTTCATCTTGTGAGGACCTTCTTTATGCTTACTACAATGACGCGTAGATTCTCGAAAAAATGCACCTCCCACCCATTCAGCACAACATGCTAGCATTAGTAAAGTGTCCACTAGATGTAACGTTCATGGTTGATACAAGTACAATCAAACCAAAGACATGTGAGCCAAGGACGCGTTAAAGATATGGTTTGACCATAAAAGGCGAAGCAATCAAATCAAGCTGACTATAGAAAAGTGGCGTAGGTGATGACTGATGAAACAAGAGACATGTGCCCATAATGTAATACGTTGAGCTACCGAAGCACCATCTCATCAACAATTCATAATGGATAAATATAGTTACATTCCTAGGTTTCGTTCCTCCAGCGATGGTGAACGAAGAGCATGCATATATTCAAAAGTAGGTCTCACGTCTTATGTAAATGAGTTGCGTAGGCTTGAGAGGCATCAGAAGTAGCTCTAAGAGACAGTAGCTGAGTCCGAGCAACTTGGCCATTCAACCTCTTCCACATGAATTCCATGGTTTTTCTTTGAATATTCTCGTCGACTGTCATGCTATAGGGCATTGGCATTCTAACAATGCGCATGGCATCCTCCCCTATGAACACCATAGATTATGTCCATTCAATTTACTCTCTATGTTACTGAGCTAAGTTGCATGGTTGCGATTGCATAGGGTTCTGGTTGTGGCAACATCCAATGAAATATGAATGGAAGGTTCATGAAATTATGAGTATTCACACTTATCTTTATACCCCATTTTTGTGCTAAGCAATGGAGTCCAGGAGAAATAAAATTTAAGATCATCTTTTGATAGGTCGACTCTACTTTTACCTCGATCATTTTGTTTTGTCCTCTTGAGCTTCATCCAAATACGCACAATCATATATCATCATATACATGTTCTTCTACCTTAATGGTGTTACTGATCCCATCATATCCTTGCTGCAACCTTACACATTTAAGATTGGTAATATTAGAGTAATTTCTCTTTTTATCCTCTAATTGTGCATTTGTGACACTAATTACCCCATCTAGTGAAAATTCTCTAGATTTCCCATTTAGAAAATTTGGACCATCTTTTTCTAATGTACATAATTCAGTGATGAATGAGCCTAAAAAAATACCACAACAATGAGGAGAAACTAAACGGCTGGAGATTATCATCAATAGCGCGCTACGATATTGTATATTTTGATGCACCACCTGGTACTAAGATACCGGTCTATTCTAACGAAACATGTAGAATGGCAAAATGGGGTAAAACTATGTTACATTTTTATATATGCGTATTTCTGATTTTATTTCACTGAAGCGGGTAAAAAGTGTCACAAATGCATAACTATGGGATAAAAAAAAATGAAATTCACTTGTAATTTTATGATAGGCTACAGGGGTTACACTTGCACAAACAGCTCTCACCTCGTCAGCTGCCTACCACATGGCGGTGATCTCTTTACAGAGTGGGTACACGTTGAGCTTGACAAAATGTCTCGAGGCTGCTTCATCTCGGAGATCGACTAAAGCGACACTGCGAGAGAATGTCCAGAAGATGGTCTGTGGCCAAAGCTCTGGATGGCCTCGGCGTCATGGACCCATCTAAAGAGCTGGCCGTACCATGGTTTTATTGGAATGAACATTACAAGTTGGAGGTGGGTCCCAGCTTCCATATGACATGACACTCTGATATGGCTCTGTTTCATGCCCAGACGACGCCATCTCGTCAGCCGACCGCTCTCTCTTTTCTTCCTTCCTTCTCTTTTCCTCTCTACTGTAGCTGTGTGCGGAGGTCGGTGACGTAAAATTCGGCCACTCCTCGTCCTTTCTCCTCCGCCGGCGTTGCCGGCAGGAGTGGGAATGGACGGGGGGTGTGTCCGCTTGTAGATGTAGGTCTCTTTTGCTTGTCGTCTTCATGGCGTCGTTGTGCTCTGGTTTGAGATCTTCGAGCGGATTCTCGAGCCGGCTGATCTTCTCCATCTGGTGGTCTCCTTGGTGGAGGGCGGTGGGTGGTGGTGGATCTGGCAAGAGCTTGTTGAATAAGGGGCCCCAGATCTTTGGGTTGGCTCGGTGTTGCTTGCGGCCATGGAGGCCGGCGAGTTCGTCGTCGCTGAAGTTATTTGGGTGCTTCTTGTGTCTTCTTCTACTGGTACAAGCTGGAGATCTCTGGTGGTGGTTGGGTTGGAGCAGGTGATGAGGAAGAAGGGAGGATGCTCCGGCGATTTCCTGAGGATCTGGCCGGAGTGGAGCTCGGAGGTCGCTGGGGATTTGCCCCGACCGATATTCAACAGCGGGTTATATTCCGTCGACTGCGGCGGATGGTTCTTGCGGTTTGTAAAGAAGCTTGTCTTCGATGGCGTCTCCTCCGTGCTCTGTAAGAGGGATGGCCGTCTTCTCCATCTCCGGTGCGGGATCGAGTTCGGCGGTCGACGAAGGCGAAGTGTTCAGGGTCCTGGAAGGACTTTTCTGATGTTTTTTGTTTTTCCAGGGTGCTTTGTGCAATTTGTCCAACCTAGGTGCCTCCGGATGTTTCTGTGTGTGTGTACACGTTGGTTGTAATCTGTTTGCTTTTCTTTAATCGAACTGCTAGCTTCTCAAAAAAAAAAAAAAGACGACGCCATCTCTACTTGGGATGGACACATGGCCCGGTTTGGGATGGCAACTGGGCCAGACATAGGGCTTCCACGTCCACTACAACAGCGCACCACTTTGGAGTGAGCTTAGAGAAGACGGCACATGTCTAAGTGCCAAGAAAAAACTTTCCACGGTGCATCGATTTTCTTTGCACACACATCAATGTGATGTACGAAATGCATCATGGTCGAGTATATCGTGGAATTTAAATGTGTTGGACAGGTCGTAAAACAAACACTTGTGAGTGCGGCGGAGGTGAAACAATGGCATATGAGTGCAGGGGCGTAGCCAGGCCCCAAGCTACCCTGGCCATGGCCTGGGGCGTGTGAGCTAGCTTCTTCGTTGATTTTAGCTACAGTACCTACTGTTTTGCACTGTTCACTGTGTTGCATGAGGTTGGCCCGGGGCGTTAGCTTATCCTGGCTACAATACTGTATGAGTGCACTATGCAATCTACACAATATTTGAGGTGGGTCCAGCTAGATCTTGCGCAGGAGACTAACCATGTTTAATCCTGATGATATGTGTGTTGCCCACAACCAAAACTAATCACATGCACCCACTATTTCCCCTGTTTTAACCATTCCATAATGTTGTGACACACTTTCTCAAGTGACCACATGATCCATACTACTATACTCGCCACACTGCTAAACTCCCCCTCTCTTTATGCCTCCACCTATTAACCTTAGCTAGTCGTACCCCTACCCTACGACCAGCCTCGTCGCAGAGATAGTAACAATCTTAAGATAACAAAGATGCCCATGGTGTGTCACTACCATGTCCTCCACTAATAGAAGCCACACTGGAGTCCTCCACAGATGCTCCTAACCCCACATGTGTGTTCTTACTCCATTCTCCAATTGTTGATTTGTTCTTCTCTTTATTCACATTCTTCTAATCCTCTACATATTGGTCTACCACATTTTCAGACACCTAGATAGCCACATGGTTTTTGTGTATATTTGCCTTTCACTTCTACCATTTTTTTCTTTGCGGTTATGTGCACCTTGTTGTGCAGAGGCTGGGTGTAAGCTCCTTATTTATATCGCTGTGATCGAATTCTCGAGTTTAAGAAAACGCCCTTTACCAAATAAAATAAATAAATAAAGGCATCCACATTCAAACTAGGACCTCAATCCTTTGGTGGGTGTGCACCATAATAATACCGGCACACCTCCCACCCATTCAGCACGACATGATACATGTACATTGTCCAGGCTAGTAGTAATAGTGCGTCTATTAGAAGTAACGACCATGCTTGATATGAGTACAATAAAATCAAAGGCAGTGAGCCAAGGACACGGTAGAGACATGGTTTGACCATAAAAGGCGAAGCTAGCAAATCAAGCTGACTAGAAAAAAAGTGGCGTAGATGATGAAACCGGAGACACAAGCCCATAATAATGCAATGCGGTGAGCTACCGAATCATCCTCACATCAAGAATTCATAATAGATTAATATAGTTTCATTCTTAGGTGCCGTTCCTCCAGCGATGGTGAACGAAGAGCATGCATTTATTCAAAAGTAACTCTCGTGTCGTGTCTTATGTAAATTAGTTTTCCAGATTTGAGAGGCATCGGGAGTTGTTACACTTATTCAATGGCCTTCTTTGTACATGTAATCAACTCCCATGCTACAGGGAAGTGATATTCTAACAATGCACATGTCATCTCCCACGTGCTGATCAGTTGTGGCGACACCCAGCAAAAGCTGAATACAAGGTTCATGAATATTAGCACTTATATTTACACCCCATTTCTACGCTAAGCAGCCGAGTCTAAGAGAATTTATTTTAGATTTCATCTTTGAATAGGCTGAATGTATTTTTTCTCGGTCACTTATTTGTCCTCCGTTAACATTAGTTACCAACCTCAAAATTTACGAACTTTTCACTCGCCATTCTTATAGCTACATTTTCGCACCTTGCTAACTACGTCATCGACACATTGGTAACTACATCAACAACAATTTGTAACTTCATCATCAACACCTTGATAACTTCGTCATTAACAAAATGGTAACTTTTAACCCGACTCCCTTATAACTACATTAGAAACATCTTGATAACTTTATCATAACCATGGCGCTCGACAACCTAGTAATTACATTATCAACACCATGATAACAAACACGTTAGCTCCTTTATGTAACTATATCATCAAAACCATGGTAACTAAAACATAAAACTTTGACTACATGCAACATAGTACATCGTTCTAAAAAGAAAGCAAGCAAGAAACTAGCGTAAAACATGTTGTCAATAACCCCTTATCGTGTGGATAACCCATGCAATATCACCGGGCTAGGGCGCTCGAGATTATCTTCACTGGTATAATGGAAATGTATCGCTCTCTTTTCAAAGTGAATTGTGATTAGATATTTTTATATAAATATATTATCATGTCTATATATAGTAAGCACATTAATTTTCAAGCAAATGATGAAAGAGTTAGTTTATTTGAGTTAAAAATGTATTTTCCCACATGTCATTTCCCTCCCTAAAAATCCACTATCCCAAAAAAGGAATTAGGAAGAAAGCTGACTATAAAAGAATGCATTTTGAATCAAATCAGTAACTCGCAAAAATGAAATAGATAAAATGAAAGAGAAAAGGTTTGTGTAGCTAAAACTATTATGAATACTGTAAGAGAAAATAAATAGTCAATTGCAATAACTTCCATTATTATATCATAAACGTAGTGCCAGAATTGATGGTTAGCTCAGCATGAAGAATCCCACTATGCATATGAACTCTAAAATCTCGTTTGGTAACCATCATTTCAGGTCAAAATCATGGAATTCAATTCAATTGAGATTTTAGATAATGGCTTGTATGCTAAGTCAATTTATTTTCCTAAGCTTGTCATTTCATTTCTACCAAATGACATAAAATGAACGTAAGTGTCGTTTTATTTGCCAAATGAAATGATACGATGGATACCAAACGAATTTTAAGGTCATGAGTTCAAGTCCCACTACCGAAGCAAATCCGGACTAGTCAACAAGTAGGGTGGATGAGAACAGAGACGAGCAGAGAGGTCTCCTAATGTAGGATGGACGTTAAAGTAGACATTAAGAAAATCTTAGTCAGACTTAGATTCAGCAAAAGCAGGTTCTTCCGCAGATAGGTGCCTTTTGGTCAAATTCACCACTGCAGTGGAACCGGACAGAGAGAAACCGAAACTGAACATGATTCACAGTGAAATCCTACAACCAGTAACAAAATATTCAGTTAGACATGCATGCTTGAACTATACTGTAAACTGTTCTTATGCGAATTCTCATACTGAAGACTGAATTTTGTGTTTCTTCACACTGAAACTGAAGACCTAAGTGTCACATAGCCTATCATGGCAAACTCCGCACTGGAACACAAAACACACGAATCCCCTGATAATTGATTCTGACCTTGTACAATGTACATAGATACTTGGCACTAACACTGTACAACTACCTGTACATTTCTGCAGGACAGTATGGATTTTGAAGCTTTAAGCCTCTGATGCGTACACACTCTCTTTGTACTGCAACTCACATGGTTTAAATCTACTAAAATTATCACCTGGGTGTCTCAATACCTATTGCACTCATGTGCGGCACCGTCGAGAACGTACTCGACGACGGAGGGTCCCAAGATGCCGAAGCTGCAGGTGAAAAGCACACGACTGAACGATCCGTCACGGTATGCTCCAGCACTAGCTTTTCCTCCAGGTGCTTCGCAGGGCCTTCAGCTTGTCGGCCACCTCGGTCATGGAAGGCCTATCTTCACCGCTGGCAGCCAAACACATCCTCCCCAGCTCACCCACTTCTTCCAGCAACGTCTCCATCCCAGCGTGTACTATGCTCGCTTCAAGGATACCCATAAGGTTCCCCTCCTTCACCGCGAGCAGGAAGGATGACACCAGGCTCTTGCCTTGCTTGGGGCCGTCGTTGTAGATCGCCGTCTTTCCTGTGATCAGCTCCAGCAGCACGACCCCAAAGCTGTAAACGTCGCTCTTCTCTGTGAGCTGCCGCTCCTGCAGGTACTCAGGGTCCAAGTAACCCAAGGTGCCCTGCACTAATGTCATAAACTGAACCGCATCCTTGGGGAGCGTCCTTGAAGCCCCAAAGTCGGTCACCTTCGCCATGTAGTTGTCGTCCAAGAGAATGTTCATGGACTTGACATCTCCATGGACTATAGGGTGATTTGTGGACAGATGCAGATAGGCCAGTGCTTCCGCTGATTCTTGAGCGATCCTGAGACGGGTGTCCAGCGAGGGAGACGGACTTTCGTGGTTACTATGGATGAACTCAAAGAGAGTGCCATTCGAGATGAATTCATAGACCAGTATGGGGACCTCCACCTCCAAGCAGCACCCAAGAAGCCTGACCACATTCCGGTGGTTGGTCTGTGAAAGTATAATAATCTCCTGCACGAATTCATCGGTTTCCGCAACGTTCATGAGCTTTGAGCGTTTCACGGCTACCACCCTGTTATCCTTGAGAATGCCTTTGTAGACAGTGCCATGACCACCCCTACCCAGTTCTCTGCTCTCGTCAAAATCGTCCGTAGCCTTCTTCAGTTCTTCTTGCGTGTATATCCTCAATGTATCAACTTGTTTTGACATAATTTGATGGTATAATATCTGACCACCATTTTGATCGAAGAATCTTTCCTTCTCTTTTGCCAGCTTCCTTTTCTGGTACTCGGCATGCAGAGCAAAGATACAGAGCATGATGAAGATGATGCTGACAGATATGCCTGAAAATAATGACAGTTAATTACCATCAATTCAACTAGCGACATTGCCCACATTTGGTTAAAAAATGCAACATGGCGTACGCGCTATTTACTTTGGTCTTTGCTATATGACATGCATGCAAACTGCACTTAAGCTTATAGTCAAGCATAAGACAACCAAAAGAGCTTTTCAATTACTTTATTCAGTAGTATGTGTGCACAACTGATGTGCAAAATATAATTACTGTTAATTACCTATGGCCATGTTCCGAGCTTTGTTTGGGTCAGCTTCAACGCACTTTATAGTCTTTGGATCGTCGCTGCGGAATCCTGATGGGCATGAACAGGTGTAGTTTCCATCAGTGTTTTTGCAATAACCATTGCAAGGATACAAAGACTGATTCGGAGGTTCGCACTCATTGATATCTGTCATTTCAAGAAAGTAAGGAGAACGTCAACATGAATGAACAGAATTATCGCATTCAAAAACAATAAAGCTGATATAAAAGAGTATATGTGGACTTTCAGCGATGCACATGCGTACCTTGGCATCCTCCTTGTAGGTAGGGATTCCCCTCATAACCTTGAGAGCAGTTGCAGCGGTAACCAGGGCCATTGGACACATCAACGCATTCACTGTTCATGGCTTGGCAGGCATATTGTGGTCCCATCTTGGTGGCTTTCGAACAACTTCCATTGCCAACAACCCAATCGAGTACCAAAGGAACCCCTCTGGATTTTTACTGGCAAAATTCGTGGATTTAACATATGAAGGTTCAAACTTGAACCAATCCTCCTCAACAATGAATGAGTAGCTGCATGGGCTGAAAGACTGGATGGTAGAGTTGTCTAGTAGTCTTGAGGTTGTGGTGTTAAAGGAGCTGATGTTTCCTGGAAACGTAGTCTGGCAGCAACCCATGCCAAAACACTCTGTGCCATCATCCACACTACTTGCGTCAGTGCAGTATGAATAGCATGAGTTGACAACCAAATAGTCAAGTTGATTCTTGCCCTTGCTGGATCCCACAATCAATCCAAGCGTATCACACCCGATTGATATCAACTTGTTCTTGGTGTCAGAAAACTTATGAAAAGGATCAAGACTTAAGCCATCCAAACCGCTGCTATTGGTGCCATTGGAGTACTTGCATTTCCATGCTATCTGTGGGTTCAGAACACGAATCTCACCCAGTGTAAGATTGATGTCCAGTACCCTAACTCCGGTAGAGGCTAGATACGCCCTACCCTCATTGCATGTGACATTAAAGGGTTCTTGGAAGCAACCTTTTCCAATGCCGAACGGATACGGGATGCTGACACTGCCACATTCGCCTGGGCAGCCAAGCCGCGTCATGCCGACGCTCCCAGAGGACTCAGACCCATAAGCGGTAGTATTATGTTGCAGGGTTAGGGTAGCGGCAACAAGGAATAAAAGCTTCCGACCTATAAGGCAATGACCAACAAATGTATCATGTACACATAAATATATCTTAACTGGATGCATTTATAGTAACTGATGAGTCGTTTGGCGTCACATATATAAATAATGCCTAATACATTACATGTGTAGAGAACAAATGGTGCTTTCTTCAGATTATGTTTAAGCCATTCCTCCGAACACCATTTATAGGGAAATCCTTATGACCCTCGATTCTTGGGAATATATCAGTAGTTAGTTAAGAGCTTAGTCCACTTCTACCAATGATTTGACTCATCAATCTCCGTATAAAATTTAGTGAATCAAGGTAATGCCCATTTAAGAAAGTAAAACATGATTTTTGAATGCCTCTCTTAGTAATTCTGTGATTTCAATTCTTTTTTCACCACACAAGAATTGAAGCTCAAATTTAATCTTAGGACGAAGAAACAAAGCCTTAAGGCACTATGCTGGTGGAGATAAAAAAGAAGTCATTATTCAGCATTCACTGCAGACTCCATGTGTCTCTCTGTTCTCATTCTATAACTTGTTAGGGAAAGTACCACACCTAATCCAAAAATATCATTCGGTAATTTGTTTCAGTTTGCACATACTTGTCATTTTAGGTCTTCGGATGGAATATCTCTGTCAGTTGCTTATTGATACCTTTGTTAAAAACTTAACTACACAATGAACATGGACAAATTTTTTTTTGACTTGTGGACAAAATATATTTTAAAATAAAGATACTAGTAACATGTTGGTTGCTCTATGTGTTGAAAGCTAAAATGGTACATTGGGTGGGGTAGGACCACCACATTCTTGCCCACTACAACACAGAGTCGTTAGTTTGTTACTGATTTATAACACTGGATTGTTTGTTCATGTTGTCCGACGACATCTATCATGTTTTCTTTTTCCCTTTTCAACTTGAAATGATTATCTTTCTGTTCAGAAATGATCTTCTATATTCATATTACACCCCACCCCCCCCCCCCCCCCCCCCCCCCCCCCCCCCCCACACACACAGAGTTACCATAACATAAGAACAACTCTCCAGCAACAAAAAAGATGCCTCCCAAGCCCCCCTGACCGGCCAGCACAAGCAAAAAATAAAAATGGCGCCGTACGACTAGGGTTCCCCGTACCTTACAGAGTTACAGGCGCAGAGGGCCTGGTAGTCCTGACGGTAGCATGGCACGGCAGGCAAGTACGGCCGCGAAGGAGGGCGGAATGCCCACGACGCTGAAGCAGGTGGGGGGTTTGGAGGAGCCAGGCCTCCGGCCGTGAGAACTCGCCGGAAGCGGAGCAGGATCCCAAGGTTCCGCACTGGTGGTGGTGAGGCCGATGGGGCGGGCCTTTCCATCGGCGCCAGGCATCTCGCCGGCAAGGCGGCTCAAGTCGGGGAATTGGGACGCGGAACTAATTGGCTTCGGGGTACACTGGTCATTTGTGAAACAGCAACCCGGCCGGCTACAAAGACTGAACTGCTAGTACCAAGAAAACGTAAATTGACAATCAGCCACCGATAATCTGAACTGTCTAAGCTAAGAACACAATCGGAGCCTGCCAGTAATTCCGGCGAAACTCGGATGCGAATAACCTGCAAGTGCATTCTCCGGGCCCTCTCGTAAACAGAGCGGCTTAACCAAAAACCACAACCGGTGCACCGCGATGTCAAGGCATAGGAGTCCTGTTGCTTTATTGGGTTCCAGTAATGAAAATCAGAGGTGATGGCCTCCTTTAACACAAAAAATAACCAATGAAACACACATGCAGAGCTTTGAAGCAAGAACTGCGGAAACTGTGTGCGAAAACAACACAAAAATAACTGAACTGTGCCCGAGAGAGAACACACAAACATATTACTACTCCCTCCGTCCAACAATAAGTGTCTCAAGTTTGCCCAAAAGTAGATGTATCTATACATGAAACATGTCTAGATACATTCACTTTTGAACAAACTTGTGACACTTATTTTGTGACGGAGGGAGTACAAGTTTGGGTGGCCACGATGGCCAGATAGTAGAGCAGATAAAAATTACCCGTAATCAGTGACCAATCCATGGTTGCAGAGCGTCAGCCGCGGGTTTATCTCTCTACTATGACTCTATCGTCTGCCGCCGGGGTATGCGAGAGAGAAGAAAAGACATCATGCTTATATAGCATGCTCTCGAGATGTATAAGATGTAGTCAAGCCTCCCCTGTTAATATAATCAAAACCGTGTGTGCTCATGAGGGGGAGCTGACCGCAAGTCGTCACCTAGATTTCTTTTGTTTGTGATTACCGTTGATTAATTCCGCATTCGTGCCCGATTTCAGACAGGGCAGGTGAAAGGGGACTACTTCAAGATCCTCTCTGACTCGTTCTTCTCCTGTCACCATTTTATGTCTCGGCTAGCTGTAGCATCGACTGTAACACGATGTGATTGCAGACCTACCGGGCTAAGCTGATGTGATGGAAAATTCGAGGAATCCCCGTTTCGAATATTGAACAGTAAAAGGAAGCATATCTGACCAAAATGTTGAGTCATTCAACCTTTGTTTGCTACCATAGATGCCAACATTACCAAATTACCAAGGGTCTGAATCATTTCCCAGCCTCCACCGCCACTTGTACGCCAAACTCGGGTTGAAAACAGTAAGATTCTTGATCCCCAAACCAACTTTGCTTCTAGGTATACACACAACTTTTCACTTCACCATGTGATACCTCTTTTGCTAGCCCCACAAGACCACAGAAAGGATTTGATATGTTTTTCCATTTTTAAAATACTTTTCTTGTGTAAAATTCCCAAACAATTGATAAATAGCCACACTGGACACACATGCATCAATCTTGATGACCCTTCCTCCAATAGACACAGCACCACCCATCCATCCACCCATCTTATTTTTCAATTTCTCTTCCAAGAAATCCATTTCAGCAACCGTAATCCTCCTAGCACAAACTAGGGCCATTTGCCTTTCTGGTAATTAAACAGATCAGCATATGTAAATATTTCTCATCATCTTCTAGGACAGGTACGGTTTCTCTTTTCTCAAAGTTTATCTTCAACCTTGACATGGATTCAACGGTGTACATCAAAAGCTTAAAGTTTCTGCCACCTTCCAGCTCAATGGAGTTGGAAATATAAATTTTGGGAACATAAAAAGATAAAACACGATATGAAAATACGAACTGAACTTGACAAATAAATTATAAGTATTCACATTTAGGATACGCTTGAACGAATAGAAGCTTTTTCATAAATCTAGCATATTTTTCATATTATATTTCCATAGATAGAAGCTTTCAAGGACATCCTCAACTTGTTGCTACCTATATGATCAGAATGCCCATTCTTCTCTTCAAAGAAGAGTATGTTCATTCTGCTGAAACATCTTAATGTGTTGAAACATTCATCGGCAGCAATCAAAAAACTATCTCTAAAACTGTTAACAAACAATTATACTGGAGTTTTATTCAAAGAAATCCACGTTCTCTGATCTGAACTGAACGAAATGAGATACACAAACACATCAAGCACTGAACCACTCGTCTTCCTCTCTGAACTGAACTTTGACATTGTCAAGCACTGAAACATAATACAGAAGCTCAAACAGACACTTGAGGAACGGACGTTGCACAACGCTGGAAGAGACAACGAGCGAGCATGCGCTCGGGAGTGGCAGGCGTGGTGACCTCGTCTCGGTCAGGTAGTAATTAAGCTAGTGGGGCTGGCACTAACAACCTGTAGGTGAGGATGTTCAACGAACACACACCTAAAGCAAGCACAAAATTTACATGTCACTGAGCACGCATAGTACTGCAGCTTCTAATAATCTGATAAAGCTCATGCCATAATCTGATCCGAAGCGCACACAAATGCCTTGGTCGTCAACACGGACTGTGTTTAAATACCACAAAAGTTGATACATTAATGCCTGAATTGACTAAACAAAACGAACTGTGCAGGAGAACTGTGTAGGCAAAAGACTGAGGGAGCAATATACTCGAAGCTCCATATATATACCAATTAACACGTACACACTCTTGGTACTAGTACTCGCATGGTGTAATCAACTGAAACTATCATCTGGGTGTCAGCACAGTGGAGCACATGCTCGACGACGCAGAATCGTGTAGCACCGAACCTGCAGATGACGAGCGCACAACCAAATACTCCGTCTTGCCATGCTCGAGCACCAGTTTCTCCCTCCAGGTACTCCGCAATGCCTTCAGCTTGTCAGCCACCTGGCTCATGGAAGGTCTCTCTTCCCCCCTGGCGCTCAAGCACATCCTCCCAAGCTCAGCGACTTCTCCCAGCAGCATCTCCATCCCGGCGTGCACTATGCTTGGGTCCACGATACCCTCGAGGCTCTCCTCCTTCATCGCAAGAACGAAGGACGACGCGAGGCTCTTTCCTTCCTTTGGGCCATCATGGTAGATCGCCGTCTTCCCCGTGAGCAGCTCCAGCAGCACAACCCCGAAGCTGTAAACGTCACTCTTCTCTGTGAGCTGCCGCTCCTGCAGGTACTCAGGGTCCAGGTAACCCATGGTGCCCTGCACCAATGTCATGAACTGAACCGCATCCTTGGGAGCGCCCTTGATGCCCCAAAGTCGGTCACTTTCGCCATGTAGTTGCTGTCCAAGAGAATGTTCATGGACTTGACATCTCCATGGACTATAGGACGGTTCATGGACAGATGCAGATACGCCAGAGCTTCAGCAGATTCTTGAGCGATCCTGAGGCGGGTATCCAGCGAGGGAGGTGGACTTCGGTAGTTACGATGGATGAACTGAAAGAGTGTGCCATTCGGGATGAATTCATAGACAAGTATGGGGACTTCGACCTCTAAACAGCACCCAAGAAGCCTCACCACATTCCGGTGGTTGGTTTGTGAAAGTATAATAATCTCCTGCACAAATTCATCGGTTTCAGCCAAGTTCATGATCTTTGAACGTTTCACAGCTACTACCATGTTATCCTTAAGAATGCCCTTGTAGACAGTGCCATGACCGCCCCTGCCCAGTTCTCGCTTCGTCAAAATCATTCGTAGCCTTCTTCAGATCGTCTTGCGTGAATATTCTCAAAGTATCAACTTGTTTTGACATGATTTGATTATATAGTATCTGGCCACCATTCTGATCGAAGAATCTTTCCTTCTCTTTGGCAAGCTTCCTTTTCTGATACTCGGCCCGTAGAGCGAAGATACATACCATGAGGAAGACGACACTGATGGATATCCCTTAAATCATGAGAGTTAATTACCATCAGTTCAACTAGTGACCTTGTTGGTTAAAAAACAGTGCAACATATTGTGCCATTGCTTTGCTATAGGACATGCATACAAACTACACTTGGACTTACGTAACATGCCTAAAAAGTGCAAAAGAGTCTTCAGTTTACTATTAAGTAGTGTGTGCATGACTGGTGTGCAAAATATTTTGATTGCCAACAATTGATTACCTAAGACCACCTTCAGAGTTATGTTTGGGTCAGCTCGAACACAGGGTATGTTCTTTGGATCATCGCTCCTGTAGCCTGATGGACATAAACAGGTGTAGCTTCCATCGGTGTTGCTGCACTTACCTTTGCAAGGATAAAATGACTGGTTTGGTGCTTCACACTCATTGATATCTGTCGTTTCAAGGAAGTGAGGAGAATGTCAACATGAATCAACGGAATCTCACAATCCATAAACATTAAAGCTGATATAAATAAGAGGGTATAGGTTGATTTTTTGACATGCATGTGGTACCTTGGCATCCTCCTTGTAGGTAGGGATTGCCCTCATAACCTTGTGAGCAGTTGCAGCGGTAACCGGGGCCATTGGACACATTAAAGCATTCGCTGTTCATAGCTTGGCAGGCATACTGTGATCCCATCTTGCTGGCTTCCGAACAGCTTCCATTACCAACAACCCAATCAAGCACCAGAGGAACCCCAGCTGTGTACTTGCTTAAGAAATTTGTAGAGTTGACATAGGAACGATCAAACTTGAACCGGTCCTCTTCGACAACGAAGGAGTAGCTGCATGGGCTGAAAGACTGGATGCTAGAGTTGTATATAGGTGGTACTGGTACGGATATGGTGCTGAAGGTGCTGATGTTTCCTTCAAAGGAGGTCTGGCAGCAACCCAAGCCCACACACCTGTGCTATCATCGATGTTACTTGCATCAGAGCAGTACGAAAAGCATGAGCTGGCTTTGAGGTGCTGGGCGTGTTCTTGTCCATGCCAGTTCCCACGATCATTGCAAGCATAGCACAGCCAATTGATGTCAGCTTGTTTTTGGTGTTGGAAACCTTATGAAAAGGATCCAGACTCAAGGCATTCAAACCAACACTGCTATTGGTACCGTTGGTATAGTTGCATTGCCACACTATTTGTGGGTTCTGAACACGAACCTCGCCAAGGGTAAGATTGATGTCTAGTATCCTAAGTTCAGTTGATGCCAGATATGCCCCGGTCTCATTGCATGTGACATTAAAGGGTTCTTGGAAGCAGCCTTTTCCGGTGCCAAACGGGAATGGGATGCTGATGTTGCCACACTTGTCTGGGCATCCAGGGTGTGCCATGCTGATGCTCCCAGAGGACCCAGACCCATAAGTTGTAGTACTATGTTGCAGGGTTAGGAAGGCGGCGATAAGTAGTAGGAGCTTCTGACCTGTAGGTAACGACGAAAACATGTCATGTACATAGCGATATATCTGGGTGGATGCATGTTATAATAATTGATATGGGTCATCTGGCCGCACAAAATAAAAAAATATCTAATAATACAACATATGAGTAGCTAACGGATATTTAATTCCTTCCAAAATATGCCAAAGCCACTCCTCCACTCCAAACACCATTTAGCGAAAATCGCCTAAAAATCCAACGATACAGAATTGATCAATACATATTTAAGTTTGACCCCATTACGACAAATATTTTGACCCAACAATATCTGATTCAGATGAAGAAATAAAGTTAATTATAACATAAAACATGAACTCTGCATGTCTCTTAGTTATTCTCTGATTTCAAGACTTTGCCATCACACGAGAATTTAAGTTCAAATTTGATATAGATAAAAGAAGTAACAAGATATGACGAAAATTTGCATCTATGCGGGGAATAGACAAAAATGGAGTCACTACTAAGTATACACTACAGACTCCATGTTTTGTTTCTGTTCTCATTCTAGAAATAGTAGGGATAGCACATAGCAGTTAGCACTACCTCTGACCCAAAAAAACATCTAGTAGCTTGTTTCAGTTTGTGTATATTTGTCATTTGGCGGTTTTATATGTAGCTTTTCAGATCAAACGTCTCTAATAGTAATTGGGTGGGTGGGGATAGGACCACAACATTCTTGCTCACTACGACACATCGTTTTTAGTGATTTACACTTGATGTTTTTTTTCCCTGTTGTCCAGCCCCACTCTTCATGTATCGTTCCATTTTACATCCTGAAACAAAGATTTTTGGGGAACAACCATCTACATTACTAAATAACACTCTAATCCTTATTTGCCACCAAAAATAGACTATAACTGTGAAACCTCTAATTCAGCCAGGCCAGCAATTAAGTGCATACAAAATACTTTGCCCCTTATTTCACATGTAAGGCGGTGGATCGAAACTCACTATATGGTACAAGTTGAATTGTTTTCGGTTTCAGCAATGCAAAAGAAATATAAGCTGTGTGCTTACTTCTGCTCTCCAAGAAACCTTTTAAAAAATTGAACTGGACAAGCTACAGGCAGGTCTTCTTCAGCTCCCAAGTCGTAATTTCAGACTTGGTACAGCTTGCACTACAAGCTCTCCAGCAACAACAACTACAAAAATAAACGCCTCCGAGGTCCCTCCGAGTCTGATCAGACGGATCATACGCATCGGACACAATAAACAAACAGTTGCATCAATGTCTTGGGTTTTCCCTACCTTACAGCGCCTGCAGATGGCCCTGAGCGGAGTACGGCGCGGCGGCCGAATACGGACGCAGAGGAGGGCAACCGCGCAGCGAGCCGGAGGAGGCGGCGCCCGCGGGTAGGGTAGGATACTCAGATCCCACGTGGCGGTGGCCGCCGGCGGCGGCCGTGGGAACTCGCCAGAAGCGGACGCCGCGACGGTGGCGGTGCGCAGGCGTAGCGGGCCTTTCTGTCGGGGCCATGGCCTGCTGGGCCGGGACTGGCAGCCCGAGGTAATTAAGGGTGTGTTTGGTTGAAGGCTATTCCATGTGTGTCAAGGGAATTCAGTAAAGTCGGATCACACACCATTACCTGACCACGGACTGTGATAGGGTGCAGCGGCGGGACTGGCTCCCAAAACTCTTCCGTTATGAGAAGATGTGGGAGGAGCATGAGAGCTTTGCTGAGTTTGTGAAGAACAAGTGGGAGAACACCCGGCGAGCAATGCCTCGGAGTCGGAGTTATATGGAAAACTCACGCAACTCAACAAGGACATGTTTCCTGGAGTGGAGAGGTTTTTGGGAATGTGTCGAAGGAGATAAAGAACTTAAAGGGAAGATACAAGTCATGCGTAATCAGCCTGATCGTGTAGGTCCAACTCATGCTGAGATTAAGGCACAAGATAGATTGGTTGAGCTGTACCATCGGGAAGAAACCATGTGGAAGCAACGCTCTAGAATCCAATGGTTACGTGAGGGGGATAACAATACACGCTTCTTCCACCAAAAGGCGACGCAGAGGAAGAAGAAGAACAAAATTTCAAGGCTCGAGAGGGAAGATGGCACGTTTACGGAGGACAGGTGGGAGATGCAGGAAATGACGATTGATTTCTATAAGTTCCTCTATAGCTTGGAGGGCTGTACTGATATTGATGAGGCCCTGGAAGCGGTAGAGAAAGGTCACAGAAGATATGAATGAACAGCTCTCGAAGCAATTTTCAGACGAGGAAGTAAAGAATGCTCTTTTTCAGATGTTTCCGACTAAGGCGCCGGGTCTGATGGATTCCACGCGCACTTCTCTCAGAAGCATTGGAGCATATGTGGCAAGGAAGTGACAACGATTGTTCTCAGCATTTTACGAGGGGAGGATAGTTTGGAGGTATTAAATAAAACATTTATTGTTTTGATTCCAAAAATTACTAACCCCTCGTTGTTGAGTCAGTACAGACCAATTAGTCTTTGCAATGTGCTTTACAAGATTGCCTCTAAAGTACTGGCCAACAGGCTAAAGAAGGTGCTACGGAGATTATTTCAGAAGAACGGTCGGCGTTTGTCCCGGGGAGATTGATAACTAATAATATTATATCAGCTTATGAGAGCTTGCATTTTATGAAAGTAAACAAAGCAAAGCGAACAGAGCATGCGCGCTCAAGCTGGACATGATAAAGGCTTATGACAGGGTAGAGTGGGAATATTTGGAGAAGATTATGGTGAAACTAGGCTTCCGGCCAGATTGGATTTCGTCGGTCATGAAGTGTGTAAGAACTGTGTCGTTTTCAGTTCTCTTTAACGGAGATCAACTTGAAGAATTTAGACCGACTCGTGGGATCCGACAGGGCGACCCTATATCACCATATTATTTTTACTCGCAGCGGAGGGCTTTTCATGTCTTATGAAGCATAGAATGGGGAAGTAATCACTTGGGAATTAAAGTGGCACCTACAGCACCAGAAGTAAGCCACTTATTATTTGCTGATGATAGTTTCCTGTTCCTAAAAGCTAGTAGGGAGGCGGCAGAAGAAGTGAATCAAATTCTTGACTTATATAGCCGTGCTTCGGGTCAGCGTGTGAACCTGGCAAAGTCTTCGATATATTTCAGCAAATCTTGCCCCAATGGGATCCGTGAGGAGCTCAAGAATATTATGAATGTCCATGCTGAAACGTTGAATGAAAAGTACTTGGGTATGCCTTCGGATGTGGGGAGATCAAAAGCCGGTGCTTTCAAATATTTGAAGGATAGGGTGTGGAAGAGAGTGCAAGGTTGGCTGGAGCAATGTTTATCGTGGGAGGGAAGGAAGTGTTGATCAAAGCCGTCGCGCAAGCTTTGCCAACATATTCTATGTCATGTTTTAAATTGCCCACGGGACTTTGTAACCATCTCATGCTCTAATCAGAAAATTTTGGTGGGGCAGCAAGGAGGGAAAGAGGAAGGTGGCGTGGGTGTCATGGGAGGAATGTGCCAGCCCAAACACCTTGGAGGTTTGGTGTTTAGGGATATGGAGCTGTTTAATTGGCCCTCTTGGCAAAGCAAGGGTGGAGGATCATTGAAACCCGAATTCCTTAAGTGCAAGAATACTTAAAGCAGCTTGTTTTCCTAATACCGATTTTATGGAGGCTCGGTGGGGACTAGACCCTCACAGATATGGCGTTCAATTCTTGATGGACGTGAGTTACTTAAGCAAGGGCTAATAAGGAGGATAGGAGATGGCAAAGATACAAATGTTTGGACACAAAATTGGCTCCCCCGAGATATAAATTTGAGGCCAATCACCACACCGAAGCCGGATAGGGTGACTATGGTACATGAACTCATTGATGCAAACTCTGCTAGTTGGAACATACTGAAGGTGGACTCCATCTTTCTCTCAATGGATGCTGCTGTCATTAAAAACATACCAATTGGCACTGTCACTATGGAGGATAAATGGGCTTGGCAGTTTGAAAAATCTGGCATCTTTTCGATCAGATCAGCTTACCGCATGATTGTAGACGTGAAGTGCAGAAGAGAGGCCTGGGTTGACCATAGAACGGAATCGTCAGGAGGCCAAGGAGGGGCGGTGAGTTGGAAGCATATTTGGCTGGTCAAGGTTCCTGCAAAGGTTCGAAATTTTGCATGGCGTTTAGCTAAACAAAGCCTCCCTACGGCTGAAGTTCTCCATCACCGGCAGATGGCAACTGAAGAAACGTGCAAAATATGTGGGTCTGAGCTGGATAATTAGCGTCACAGTCTACTAGATTGTAATATGGCAAGGTGCGTTTGGTCCTGTCTGACGAGGATATTTATGAGCATGCACGAAACTGCAATAGCCCTGATGCTAAGATTTGGTTGTTCACCATGATAGACACGCTTAAGCATGAGGAATTTGTGAAGCTCCTGGTCACGGCTTGGGCTATTTGGACAGCGAGGCGGAAGGCGATTCACGAAGAGATATTCCAGAGCCCGCTATCTACGTTTGGTTTTATAACAAACTTTATTCGTGATCTCAACTTGATCAAGGAAGCAAGGAGAGCTCCGCAGGTGCAGAGCCGTATTGTCAGAGAGAAGAAATGGCTGCTACCAGATGCTGGTATGGCAAAAGGCAACGCCGATGGTGCTGTCAACAGATCAGAAACTGTCGGAGCTGCTGCTGCCATTTTTCGTGATGAAAGGGGCAATTTCATGGGGGCGTCTGCACTGGTTGTTGAAGGAATGACAGACCCGGGATCATTGGAGGCGCTAGCTTGCCGTGAAGCACTAACATTGGCGTCAGACATCTCCATCCAGCGAGCTGTCATAGCTTCAGACTGTGCAGAGGTGGTGAGAGATATCTCGCTGGATAGCAGGGGTCGCTACGGTACAGTCATAGCTGAGATCAAGAAAAGAAGACAGGAGCTCGAAGTGGTGATCTTTAAACATGAAGCAAGGCAAGCAAACTGGGAAGCTCATGACATAGCAAAAGGTTCTTTGAATTTAGGCCCAGGCCATCATGTGTGGTTGATTCAACCACCGGACTTTGTAATTATACCTTTCTCTCTATAATAAAGTCCAGTGTGTTTATTCTCAAAAAAAAAAGTGTGGCAAGGGAATAGGGATAGCCAACTTTTTGTGGTTACCCTCTGTTTGGTTTGCATGATGTAAGGGATGGGATAGCCAGATTTCGAGAATAATCTTGATGGTTGTTGATCTAATCCCACCAAAAGTGTCGGATAAGGGCAACCATTGTTGCTTGCTCACCTGTAAGTTTTTTTTCTTTCGCTCATCCCTCCTCCTGAAAGAAACAATCCTCTTTTCTCGTTCCCAACGGCGCATCAAGGGCGGCGGCACCGGGATGGTCAGTTCAATCCTCCCCTACTTTACCAGTTCTTCCATGCTTCATGATCCAGTGGACATGGGCAATGCATCAATGATATGGTAGCAGGCGAAATTTTTTACGCCACGGAGTATGATGACGTGGACGATGTTGCGCGAGTCATGCTGGAAAATTCCCCTCGAAGATACTTAGAAAGAACAAATGTTTGCTACTTTGTGTAAGAGGGAGGTAGCTGCTATAGGCAGTTTTAATGGAACACACATGTAAGATTCTCAGCCAAAGCATAAACTATAGAGCCAACTTGCGGCTAATGGTGGAAAAATATTAGACTGATTAAGGGTCACAGACAATTTAGAAAGGGAATGATACATCTTACATCATGTGTTTTCTAAATATCGTTCTTTTTTAAAGAATGAGAGAATCAAACAAGTGAAAACCACTCGACAACTCGATAAGAATATATTTTTGAATATTATGAAAAAACACAACTAGTTCGATAAAACAGTGATATGAACACCCATAGCTAGCTTATTGCACGATGGTGATCATGTTTTTTCTTGGTCGGTAACTGATTTTGTTCGAAAAAGCCCGGATAAATTTGAGTTTAACTGTTCAAAACTTGATATGATTCAATTGGTTAGGAAAAAACAAACAAGTTGTTGTCTCATGGAAGACTGGAAGGCACGAGGTTGTGTGACCGACTTACCTTCGCTCGTTTAACTTCTCGAGAGATGCGGTCGACGGATTCGAACCCATGACATGATGACACCATGGTGATAGCAACAACTAACTCTACTATTATGTATTCAAATTTTGTTTGAAATTTCTCGGGTGGTGAAAGACCGAGATTTCCAGTAATCGCTTGTAAACCGGACCTGCCACTGCCCTCCCATAAAGATGTTCAATCCGTGAAAAAAAAATGATGGTAAGAAATCTCCAAATTAATCCGGTGAAGGTTTGATCCCAACCAGATTTTTATGCATGATGGCCTAAAAGCTTTCTCATGGCAACAACAACCTTTCAGTTATGCAGTCAAACACTTTTCCATGGCATGCATCTAGTCGACAGGGAAATTAAATTCTACAACATGTTTACATGGTACAGAAACTGCTAGAAACTCTGAATAGATACTACTTACTTACTTACTTACTAGGACGTTAAGCGTACTCATTACAAAACTGATAAGTAAAAACGAAAGTCTTGTCGTACAAGAGTGGCATGTTTAGGGTAGCTAAGCCGCGGTAAGATACCATACCTGGAGGCAGTGACCAATCCATGATTATACGGAGTACGCAGCGGCCGGGCTCTCGTCTCTTCTCTCTAGTTACCGGTGACGACGGAGTGTATGGTATGATCGAGCTCGGTAAGGGATCTGTGCGTGTTAGCTATAATATATACACAAAGATAAACACGCGGTGGTCAAGGTTTCCTCGATCCCTTGGGTGTGGGAAATGGAGTACTAATCAGAACGCAGGTGTGCGGCTGTGGCCCAAGGTGTACTAATCAGAATCCAGGTGTGCTAATCAGAATGCATATCGCAATATCTGTTCTGTATAAACAAGTTTGTCGCCTTCACAGACCGAAGACCGCGAGCTATCTTCAGGGACACCTGTCATCGTGTGTTTACAAAAGGAAGTTTCGCGCCATATTAACTAATCGATCAGCGGGAGGTTGCGCGAAAAGACTGTCTAAATCATCTCTCTATCTTTCCCTCCATCTCTCCTCTGCTGAAGAAAGAGTCTTCGCTAGAACTTCGTAGCAAAGATGTACTACACTGCTATGTTCGGTAGAAATTTGTACAAATTTGATTACATCTCAAGGATAATGCAGGTAGACGACGGTTATATATGGCTGAGACGGTTCTGTGCTCAATACCATGATATTTATTGTAGCGAATAGTACGTGGTTGATAGAGATACATGAGCTAACTACATCGATTAAAAAATAAAGTTTAATAGAAACAATCAAATTTTCGAAATATTTAAACCTTTTTTTTCCATGACATAATCTATACTTTTCTGATGGTAGACATGGAAAAATGACAATGGTACCAAACCACAGACCTGTAAATACCAACGAGTGTTTCTCATAATTTTTAATTTTGAACCGCAATGACAACGCTACGTGCACGCACGCAACCATTAAAAGTAATCAACCCATATCGGTAAGAGTACCAACACCGATATTTCAGGAAAAAGCAACCGAACAGCCTAGTCGATGTCTCTGGGAGCTGAGAGAACGAATCACCATTATCGAGGACGTAGCAGCCGTGACAGATATTGCGAGAACAATCCTTCTCGAACATGAGAAAAAAAATCAAAATCGATCTGGCGAAGTAAGATCTGAAGAACCATACCTAGATAAATTTAAACTTCTAAAATTGTCATTGATGTCCGGAAGGAGATCTCGTCGTCGAACGAATGCCCGAAAATTACTTATTGTGAACAATGCCATCTTCAGATATGAAGAAGACGGCTACCAAAACTCTGGCCAATCTATTGAAACACTACTCTTTACTACTCCATCCGTATCAAAATATAAGACTATTTACCTACTTTATGCACACATGTATCTAGACATATTTTAATGCAAGGTTTATGTGAATCTTGCACTAAAACATGTCTAGATATATGTGTGCAGAAAGTAAGTAGAGAGTCTTATATTTTGATACAGAGGGAGTAATAAATTGGGTTCAGCACCCCCCCCCCCCCCCCCCCGTGACGCCGGCAAGACCGGCCGGAGGAGGGGAACCGATCTATGGTGGAGGTGGAAGTGGTGGCTACGGCTAGGTCATCAGAATATCTCGTAGGTACGGCAATTCTCTCTTTAGTTTGGTAGGGAAATTCATATAAACCATTTTAGCGTTGAGGAAACTGTTACATTTTTTTTGCGAGAATTCATATATGTGGCAGTTATTCATTGTTGGAAGCGTACATATACGCATGCGTGTTTTTTCCGTCTACTCACTGCATACGTAGCCTCGATGGGAGGAAATGAAAGGTCGTCGTTCCTAATTGTTGAAAAGTTTCCTCTAACATGATGTGATAGGTAGGTTCAGTTATTCCCCTTATCTCTTGCTTACCTTGATTCAGTCAGCTGGTGCTAATCAGACAGACAGTATCAGTATCATCTTGGGCAGAGAAAAGACGCCGGCAAAAAGTACCGGGCCGCTCGTGGAATTGGATCGCCTGCCGAGTGCCGACGCCAGCAGCGCTAGCTAGGCCGAAAACTGGGAGCGCCCATACAGATCTGAACCAAAACGGAGGGCAAACTGACGATGACTCGACACTCACAAATCATCACTACTATATATAATGGCTTGAAGAGCGCAGCACTGTAGCGTGCTACAGTGTAACAGTACCTACATACCACGCTACAGTGTCGTTTTTTTTTTCAGAAAAAACCTTCGCATTCTCCGAAAATTATATGTATGAAATATATGCGCGCCGATGAGTAGGTTCCATTCCCGTGATCGGTTTCGAGTTTGGTCGAATCTAGCTCCTTAATTTCAGATCTAAATTCGCACAAATATTTGACAATTTTTGTCCAATTCGTCGCACTCGGTCATTTTTTTGAATTTTCATTTCACAAGTAGATTATATCACCCTATATAAATCGGCATTCGGAATGAAACTTTCTGCAAAAAAGTCCCCGCACGCTACTTTTTGCAGAAAATCCCTCGCGTTTTCCTAAAAAATATAAATCGGCCTCCCGACCAAAAAAATATAAATCGGCCCTCCGGAAAAAAACTTTTTGGAAAAAAGCACCGCTCGCCACTTTTTGCAGAAAAGCCCACGTGTTTTCCAAAAAAAATATAAATCTGCCTCCCGGAATAAAAATGCGTGGTTCTTTTACGCAAAGGTCCTTGCGTTCTCCAGATATTACAAACTAATTTCAGTAACATCACCACCAAACAACTTTTCCAAAACTAATTTCATTAACAATATTTTTAACAGCATATATATTTCATATTGCACTGCAATATTATTTTCTCAATTTATTTCCCAAGTTAACTAATTCACCGACGAAAAATAATAGTAATACCGCAGAATTTTAGATTAATTTCCAACAAATTCGTAACTAATTCATTATCCACGGGAAAAATATGTTGAACATATCAAAATGGTTTTAAAAATAAATATATGTTGAACATATCAAAATGTTTTTAAAAATAAATCCTACGTATTTATACCAAATTCACGAATGGTCGAAAAAATTAACCATGGTTATTTGACATAACAAAATTAAACAACTTTTAAAAAAAAATTCGAAAAAAAAACTCCGCATTCTCCGAAAATTATATACATGAAATATATGCGCGCCGACGAGTAGGTTCCATTTCCGTGATCGATTTCGAGTTTGGTCGAGCCTATCTCCTTAATTTCGGATCCAGATTCACACAAACATTTAACAAATTTTGTTCAATTCGTCTCACTCGGTCATCCGTTTGAATTTTCATTTCACAAGTAGATGTATACCACCCTATATAAATCGGCCATCGGAATAAAACTTTCTGCAAAAAAAAAATCACCGCTCTGCAAAAAAAGCCCTCACGTTTTCCTAAAAAAATATAAATCGTCCTCCCAGAATAAAAACGCGTGGTTCTTTTACGCAAAGGTCCTTGCGTTCTCCAGATATTACAAATTAAATTCAGTAACATCACCACCAAATAACTTTTCCAAAACTAATTTTACTAACCTTATTTTTAGTAGCATATATATTTTATATTACGCTGCAATATTATTTTCTCAATTTATTTCCCAAATGAACTAATTCATCGACGAAAAATAATAGTAATACCGCAGAATTTTAGATTAATTTCCAAAAAATTCATAACTAATTCATTATCCACGGGAAAAATATGTTGAACATATCAAAATGTTTTTAAAAATAAATCCTACTTATTTATACCGAATTCACGAATGGTCGGAAAAATTAACCATGTTTATTTGACACAACAAAATTAAACAAATTTTAACCAGCACTGTAGCGTGCTACAGTGTAACAGTACCTACAGTGTACAGTAGCACGCTACATTGGTCGTTTTTTCTTTTTTGCAGAAAAAGCCTTCGCATTCTCCAAAAATTATATGCATGAAATATATGCGCGCCGATGAGTAGGTTCCATTCCCGTGATCGGTTTCGAGTTTGGTCGAATCTAGCTCCTTAATTTCATATCTAAATTCGCACAAATATTTGACAATTTTTGTCCAATTCGTCGCACTCGGTCATTTTTTTGAATTTTCATTTCACAAGTAGATGTATATCACCCTATATAAATCGGCCTTCGGAATGAAACTTTCTGCAAAAAAGTCCCCGCACGCCACTTTTTGCAGAAAAGCCCTCGCGTTTTCCTAAAAAATATAAATCGGCCTCCCGACCAAAAAAATATAAATCGGTCCTCCGAAATAAAACTTTTTGGAAAAAAGCACCGCTCGCCACTTTTCGCAGAAAAGCCCACGTGTTTTCCAAAAAAATATAAATCTGCCTCCCGAAATAAAAATGCGTGGTTCTTTTACGCAAAGGTCCTTGCGTTCTCCAGATATTACAAACTAATTTCAGTAACATCACCACCAAACAACTTTTCCAAAACTAATTTCATTAACAATATTTTTAACAGCATATATATTTCATATTGCACTGCAATATTATTTTCTCAATTTATTTCCCAAGTTAACTAATTCACCGACGAAAAATAACAGTAATACCGCAGAATTTTAGATTAATTTCCAACAAATTCGTAACTAATTCATTATCCACGGGAAAAATATGTTGAACATATCAAAATGGTTTTAAAAATAAATATATGTTGAACATATCAAAATGTTTTTAAATATAAATCCTACGTATTTATACCAAATTCACGAATGGTCGAAAAAATTAACCATGGTTATTTGACATAACAAAATTAAACAACTTTTCAAAAAAAATTTCGAAAAAAAAACTTCGCATTCTCCGAAAATTATATACATGAAATATATGCGCGGCGACGAGTAGGTTCCATTCCCGTGATCGATTTCGAGTTTGGTCGAGCCTATCTCCTTAATTTCGGATCCAGATTCACACAAACATTTAACAAATTTTGTTCAATTCGTCTCACTCGGTCATCCGTTTGAATTTTCATTTCACAAGTAGATGTATACCACCCTATATAAATCGGCCCTCGGAATAAAACTTTCTGCAAAAAAAATCACCGCTCTGCAAAAAAAGCCCTCACGTTTTCCTAAAAAAATATAAATCGTCCTCCCAGAATAAAAACGCGTGATTCTTTTACGCAAAGGTCATTGCGTTCTCCAGATATTACAAACTAAATTCAGTAACATCACCACCAAATAACTTTTCCAAAACTAATTTTACTAACCTTATTTTTAGTAGCATATATATTTTATATTACGCTGCAATATTATTTTCTCAATTTATTTCCCAAATGAACTAATTCACCGACGAAAAATAATAGTAATACCGCAGAATTTTAGATTAATTTCCAAAAAATTCATAACTAATTCATTATCCACGGGAAAAATATGTTGAACATATCAAAATGTTTTTAAAAATAAATCCTACTTATTTATACCGAATTCACGAATGGTCGGAAAAATTAACCATGTTTATTTGACACAACAAAATTAAACAAATTTTAACCATACTTAAAATGCCAAAACTTCCCCCTAATTCACAATGTGTTTATTCTTTTGGAGAATTTTAACGTATATGAGTATTTCTACACTTCTACCAGCTACAGAATATTCAAATGTATATGACTATTTTCCATCCTTACAAAAATTACAGAAAATTAAAATGAACTACATCAATAAAACCACACGGGTGCGACGTGCCGCCGCGCCATCTTACCTAGTATGAAATATGGTAGGTCTCATCTTATCCACTGTAGTTCACGTTCCCTGTGTTTTTATATGACCAACGAGGCGACGCCACCTGCGATCTGCCGCAGCGCCGACCACCCTCGACTGATGAACCCACCCAAAACCACGGTCTGCCTACCCCGCTTCCCACCGTATCGTCTTCCTCTCTGCGCCTCGCCGCACACTGGTTTTGCGGCTTGCTGGTACCTATAAATCTGGAGCAGACAGAGTACTGGGCAACTCATCTCACTCCCACTAGGCCACTGATCTCAGCTTGTAGTACACTTCAGCGACTTCACTGCAGCTAACTAGCCCGCTTCCTTCATTCAGGCCACCAATCTCTGATCTCTCCCGCGACAATGTCCACCGTCACCCGCGCCTACCTCGACCAGAGGCTCGCCGTCGCCAAGCGCTGCTCCAGAGGTAATGCGTGCTCTGCTTGCCATTGCGTTTGCAACTTTGCATGCAGCTTCCTCTCTCTGTGTGATCGATCCTAACATGGCGCCCGTACGTGTTGAACTGAAAACTGCAGAGGCTGCCGTAGCAGGAGCCAAGGCCGCCGTCGTGGCCACCGTCGCAGCAGCAGTCCCCACCGTAAGTACTGCTAGCATATAGCAAGCGAGCACATTTCCATAGCACGCATGCGGCTTCTGTTGCTGGGAGCAGTATCCCATTGATCTGTTACATGCATGTTTCAGCTTGCGAGCGTGAGGATGCTGCCGTGGGCGAGGGCGCACCTCAACCCGACCGGCCAGGCCCTCATCATCTCCACCGTCGCCGGGATGGCATACTTCATCGTCGCCGACAAGACCATCCTCTCCATGGCCAGGAAGCACTCATTTGAGGATGCGCCGGAGCACCTCAGGAACACTTCCTTCCAGTAGTTTAGTCACTAGCGAGCTTGCTTCGTAATTAGTGCGCAATAAACTGTAGTACGATGGGCCGTACTACGTGTCTGCTGAAAGCTATACTATTATTCAGCACTTATCTGATGATGTAATCATGTATTCCTATCAATGTAGTACTAACCTCTATCTCTTGAGCCATAAATCTCGAGTTAAGAACGTGCACTGATAATAATTAAGCACGTACTTCCTCTGTCCTCTCTCTTACATTTCCAACCCATTCCTGGTTTACAGCTGGTACATGTAATTAATTCACATTAAGAGACATATCTAACAGCCAGCATTAGAATGATGGGAGAGACTGATAAAAATTAAGAGAAGATCATTTTCTCCATTGTATCATATGTCTTTTATTTGAAACATAATTTTTTACTAAAATGTAATTATTTCACATTAATTATAAGACATGGCAATAAGAGATAATACATTATAGAACTTATATATTTTGTCTATCTAAATAATGTCTTATTTACCATTGTGCATGCCCTTAGTGAGTAAAATACCGCTGTCGGGAAGAGCCATGGTCCCTTGATTAACGGATAGAAAAGAGCGAAGTGTACGTGGTAAATAGTATTTGGGATCCTTTATTTTATCTTCATCTTTCCGCGTGAAAACCCGAAATTCACAGAAAAAGCAAGATGTTTTCTTGGGTACCTCTTTATGTCCTATTCAAAGATAACCTGACGAAGCAAATAAAAAATAGAAAAGGACTAGATCCAGTCTCACGGGGCTGGTGGCTATTGCGGCTCGTTAACGCCTTATGGCTAGGTGTTTCTTCAGCGTCAAGATATGGACCAGCTACTGGTGCTCTTCTTCTCTGGCGACGGTGAGGATTTGGGTGTTTGATAGTTGCGGTGACTGCGGTATGCAGCAATAAAACCACTTGTATCCTCCTAGTTTTATGCTGCTTGTATTCGTACCAAATATGTATCGTTGCTATTATTATCAATACAAGTAATGTATACCTACACAGTGGCGGACCTTGACCAACATTATAGGAGGGGCGAAAACACATTAGATGGGAGCTGAGGGGGCGAATTTGAATCATTTTATATTTTGTATGGTCAAAAATTGTAAATACTAAGTAGTATTGTTCAAATTTTAATAGAGTTGGGGGGGCCATGGCCCCTTTTGGCCTCCATGAAGGTCCGCCATTACCACAGGTGTACATCGTCAAAAAAAATAGAAAGGACTTTTTTGAAGGGAAAAATAGGACTGGCCCGTCAGATTAGCCAGTAGCCAACGCCAAGGCTAAGCCGGTGAGTTGGCCCAGTTAGCACCGAAGGAGCGAGTGTCTGCAGGCCTTCTTCTCTCGTACTACAGGCTGGGTGATATTGGGCTGGGCCGCATGGCCCAGTGGAAGGAGCAAGCATCACGTATGAGAATCGGTCTCCCGTTCCTGTCGCTGTTTCGTGATCGATATCGAGTCGGTGCCCCGCTCCAACTTCGTTTCGGTTTGGAAGGAAAACGCCTCTACTACTTCGTCCGCCGCGAGATCAAACCGTCTGGCCGGCCTATAAAGAGCACTCCAGATCTCGATCGAGCAGCCTACGCAGAGGGTTTCAGCGCCTGGCCACAGCACCAAAGAATAGAAAAAGATCGAAGCTCTCGATCCATCGTCCTCTTCGATTCCGCCCGCCGCCGCCGCCGCCGTTCCAGAGATGCCTCGGTGAGTGTTCATCTCTCTGAATACGTTTTCTGTTCTCTTCTTGCTTGATCGAACTGACTCTATCTTGTTATTATTGGCTTGCAGGTACTACTGCGATTACTGTGACACCACCCTGACCCATGACTCGGTTAGTGTTTCCTCCCTTTTCCAATTTTGTATTGCTAACAATTAAATATGCGCTTTCTTTTAGTCCTGTTCAAGTACCATCTGGTAACCATATTTGACTCGGTTTATTTGCTATTTCTAAGTTTTTGTTAAAAAATGGTGCAGGCATCTGTCCGAAAGCAGCACAATGCCGGGTACAAACATAAGGCTAATGTTCGAAACTATTACGAAAAGCTGGAGCAGGAGCAAACACAAAGTTTGGTCGACCAAAGGATCAAGGAACATCTGCAACAAGCTGCAGCTTTCCAGGTCAACGCTCCTTTCCACCAACATCTTCAGTTTCCAGGAAATCTACCTAGTCCATATCACTTGAATTTGAGAAGTACTTGAGATGTAACGTTAAATTACTAGGCAACTGAAGTGCATGTTGATTTCAGAAGATGCTTGCTTGCAAGTGGTTAAAGGGTTTTATGTACAAGTACACACTGTTAAATAAATGTATCTGATTAGATGATACTGAATCTTCCTCTTGTGGCAGTGGCATGAGTTTGAGTTTCTATTTGTCCGTGATATGAAGCCAGCTCCCTAACTTTTGGTTTCCTAGTCTTCACAATACCGATCGGTATAGACCACTTTTTTGGCATGATCTCGTTAAAAGTTTCAGAAAGACAATGAAAACTAGAGTTTTGGCTTGATGAAATGGGCGTCTGCGGATACTCTAATGCTACACTTTTTTACATGCTCTCGCACTTTAATCTAGTAATATTTAAATTCTACCTAATTTTTGTCGGCAGGCATGCGTTAACTATAAGAAGTGGAATAATTGTCACTCATCTAATTGTCCCTGCTGATATAAGTTTTATTTTAATTGTGTTGACTTAAAAAACTTGTATGATATTTTGCCACTACTCTATATATGCTTAACTTTCAGGTGAAAAATATCGTGGGTTATTTAGGACTACTAATCGTAAGTGAAAACAGACCTACTCGTTATTTCGGTTTAAAGTCCAAATCCTTGTGATTTTTCGTTTGACGTGTTCCTTATGATTATTGTTTCTTACTCGGGGAATTCAAGGTTTAACCTTGGAATTATGATGAGTAAACTTTAAACTCATTTTTATCCGATTTTAAACCGAATATTTCTCACTAAATCAATGGGATTGTTTCTTTGACCTGCCACCAATCACAAATTTTTGCATAGATGTGCAATTTTTTGTCAGTTATTTTCTTGCATAAATGGATTTATTAATGATTAAATACTGTTAGAGGAATAGCAACTTGTATTCCACGGGGCCAAAGGCCACACTATATAGTACATGTACAGGTGACAATATGCAGGGAACCCCCTATCTAATAGGGAAACTACAATATACAAATATCTCTCTAACACCCCCTGTCAAACTCATGGTGGATCCACAACACAGAGTTTGGAGAGGAAAAATCTATGTTGTGCTCTAGTCTGGGCCTTCGTGAAGAAGTCCGCCAACTGTAACTCCGAAGGCACATACTGGAGCGCAATAATTTGATCCTGCACACTGGCATGGACAAAAGAAGCATCAACACCAATATGCTTGGTAAGCTCATGCTTCACAGGGTCACGTGCAATACTGATAGCACATGTACTGTCAGACAATAGAGTAGTGGGTGTCGTAACGGAGACACCAAAATCTGCAAGTAACCACCGTAACCAAGTCACCTCAGCAGTCAAAAGAGACATAGCTCGCAACTCAGCCTCTGCACTCGAACGGGAAACTGCGATCTGTTTCTTCGTCTGCCAGGCAATGAGACAACCACCAAGAAAAACACAGTAAGCAGAAAGTGAACGGCGATCCGAAGGATCACTAGCCCATGTAGCATCGCAGTAGGACTGGAGCTCTAACGAGCTGGAACGAGGAAATCAGAAACAAAGAGAGATCGTTCCAAGAAGATATCGTAGAACGTGAAGAAGGTGACTATAGTGAACCGAAGTGGGAGTAGAAACAAACCGACTCAAAATATGGACATAATAAGAAATATTTGGGCGAGTAACAGTCAGATAGACGAGACTCCCGACAAGATGTCGATAACGAGTCGGATCAGAGAGAGAGGATCACCATCAGAAGCATGAAGAAAAATATTGAGCTCCATGGGAGTCTCAACAATACGCTCATCAATAAAAGCAGCACGAGCAAGAAGATCATGAATATACCGTTCTTGGGATATAAAGAAACCATCACTGGTGGATGAAACCTCAATCCCAAAAAAGTAACGAAGCGGACCAAGATCCGACATAAGAAACTGCTCACTCAGACGTGCCTTGACAAAGGCAATATACTCAGGGTCGGCACCAGTGATGATCATGTCATCAACATATAGAAGAAGAAGGGTGCGACCACGAGGAGAACAATGAACAAACAACGCAGGATCATGAGCACTGGGAGAGAAACCAGCAGTCGTGACCACAGAAGCAAAATGCTCAAACACAAATATAAGCACATATGGGAAGAATCACATGATGGGAACATGACAACGTCAAGGAGTCGCCGAACACACAACCTCCAAAAGACTTATTGATCACCGGTACGGTATGTCGGTGATTCCGTCAGATCAAACCGACCAAATTTCATCAATGATCCACCATACGATTCGCACGAGTGGGCCTCCAAAAATCTAATCCGGTCCACTGCCTCTATATAAAAGAGAGGGACAACCACTAGAGAGAAGTCGCTCATCCACCCATGCATACAAAGTTGCCCTTGTCGCCACTCCATTTCTATCTCCATAGCCATACTATACTTGTAATTCCGATTTCTTCAAGATTGGTGACATTGTAACACTATTAATCATTCATAGTTAAGTATTATTTATTACAATGTTTTCTATTGTTAAATTAATCGTGATGTGTAAGTAGTCCACTTGGTTTGAGGCCTAAAGTACCTCGCATCACACTTGTACTTTAGATGTGGGATATTACGTTAATTTATTTGATATGCTGCACATGTATATTCTCTTGTTTAATCCTCGCTCATAGGACTTCTTAGGTACCCAAGCTTCCCAATAGTGATCAAGATAGAAGCACAAGCAGAAAAAACAGAAGGCTATGTGTGAATGTGCGTACAATAGTTAGAAGCAATTCTCCGGGGAATAACAATGACGTCACTTAAACTAATTATCCCGTGTTGACGAAATAGGTCAGAGATTGGATAATTGAATCCATATTGCTGCAAAAGTAGGCTATGGTGTTCCAAGGACGCATCACCCTCATATAACTCTGTTAACATAAAGGTCTTCTATGATTAAATTTTTTATTGCATTATGCGTGTGTGTGCATAGCTGCAGGTGAAACCTCCTCTCTAGCCTATTTTCCTCCATGATAAAACACCAAAATAACATAGCTGGTCCGGTAAACAAAAAAAAATTAGACTATTGTAGACTTGTTACAAATCACCTTTGGAGACATCACTTTCTGAAATAAAACCTAGGTCTTTAGGAAAAAACTACTATAATCCAAGTTATCAACACATTTTCTGATGTCGTAGCTGGGAAATTAATTTTACTACCCTGGTAAGGTCATTAGAATCCGCTTTTTAGTTTAGTCGGTTTTACTTTAGTTTATTATTTGTTCATAGTTTATTTTGTTATTTCTTAATTAAAAATAGTTTACCTATTTATTCTTAGTTTATTATTTTGTCTTATTCCAAACATAATTTTTTTAGTAATATGGCCAACAAAAAAACTCGGCGTGCTCTCCCAATGATGATTATTTGCGTTCACCTATCACTCAACCCATTGTTACAGTGGATAACTGATGAGCCACAAGTGTAGGGGGTCGCAACAGCCTTCGAGGAAAGTATTTCAACCCAAATTTATTGATTCGACACAAGGGAAGACAAAAAAATAGTTATAACCCTTAACAGTTGAGTTGTCAATTCAACCACACCTGAAAATATATTTGCTTGACTTTATTAGTAGCAACTATGATGTGACAATAGCAGAAAATTGGTAACACTGTAATAACAAAGTAATAGTAAAGAGAGCGAGGGGCAAACCCATAATATTTCGTAAGTGGGGCAAAAGTTTATAGTGGGGCCATTTCCTACACAAAATTTGAATTTGAACTATTTTATTTGAAGAAATGAATAATATCTTTTGAAGTTTCCAAATTTGAGTGGGGGCCTAGGCCCCCAGTGGGCTGTACTTGGGTCCGCCCCTGACGAGAGCAATAGTAACAACGAAATTGAGTAACAGAAACAATGGGCTAAGACACCATAGGCAAGGGATGGATAAATGGGAGTTGCATGGATCAGATCAATCATGTAATAGTCATAACATAGGGCACACATAAATAAATAAAGCATCCAGTTCATCAATCATACGTAGCCATGTAATCCCAATATAGTTGTAACCAATTGCAATAAGAATTCATATGACATCTTTTGTTCTACCCTCCCGTTTCAGCGGGCTCAATTAAGAAACTTAGGCTAATTAAGGTACTCATTTTACAAAGCACCGGAGCAAAGCATTAACAATTAATGAACACATGTAATTCTCAAGTCACCTTGAGGTCTCTGGTTCTGAACAAATAACAGCTGCATACAACTTGCAAATATGATTCAAAACAACAATTTTTTTTTGAGAAAAAACAACAATTGTATTCATGATAACATAAAGTGTTCAACTATTAAATTATGGCACTCGGGCCCTAGTGTCACGCATAAAAGCATAGCAAAGTCATATTAGCAACAATTAACCAACATAGTGGATACTAGCCATCATGCCCTAACAATTCTAACATCTATTACGTGGACGTTCTCATCGGTCCAATCCCGACCATCTCCTCTGCCTACAACAGGGAGGCCAGAATCAACCCTCCGACAGAGAACACAGGTTGGCGGCGGCTTCATATCGCAAACACGAAAACTGAAGGAGCGTCGTGTTTTCTTCTCTCGGGCGAAAAATATTGGCCGAAGGGGGCCGAGAGGCGGCGCTCCAGGGGCCCACGCGGATGGGACCCACGGCTGGCACCCGCGTGCCCCTCTGCTTGGTCTTTGGGCTACGCGGATATTTTCGCCTAAAATAATTATTGGGTTGTTTTCTGAATTTTCCAGGAAACTTTATTTCTGCACATAAAAAAAGACACCAAAACAAATTCTGCTGAAAATAGCATAGTCTAGGCTAGTTCTATTCAAATCATGTAAAATAGAGAGCAAAACAATAGCAAACTTGTTTGGGAAAGTTGATACGTTTTGGCTGTATCAGTAACTACGAGATTAAACCTAATATACTGAATTTTGTTCAGCTGAATCAGTTTGGTGGTTCAGCTTGCAGGCTAATATAATTTCACATATATGTGCATAATTAAACAATTAACTGAAATATATGAAATTATGCGCATAAAGATGTCGACCAAGTGCAATCATGCTATATTTATTTCCCTTTTCACTTAGATGGAAGGCTAAATAATGGTTGCTAGATTTACCTAAAGGCACCATTATTTATTGGGATAATTGATGCCATATTCTTATGAATAAACTTTTTCCACCTACAAAATCCATGCAAATTGAGACATTTGTAATTCAATAAAATTGCTAACATTCTCTATCTAGTATCCAGTGTGACGACATCTGACAATAATAATGGAATACTTCCATAAATAGACACAACAATCATGGACATAACTCGGTCTCTTTAACTTCTCGTGAAATTTGAGAATTGATAAACCCAACAAACAAGTAGCAATATAATACAAATTTTAAGGCGAGGAGTAAAACCTACAGGATCAACCGGTCAATTCTAATCTTTCACAATTAGGAAAACCCATACAACATGATTTTTCTAGTACACCTAGAGCATCCCGACTTCAACAACATGTGTTAAAACTTGGAATCATAAACAACCAAGATTTTGATCGCCGCCCAGTTGGCAAATTTATCGGTGACCAATGGTATATGGTTATATCGGAGAAAAAAACTATCTTCATCAAATTTCATGAAAATTTGACAATGTTTTGATTTCTGCAAAACTTTTACAAATAAACATATGAAACTCTCACAATTTACTGGTAAATAACCGCTATTTTAAGGTTACCCGTGGCACCGATCTTACTAGACCTCTCCGGTAAGATTTTCACACCAATTGCCAAAACCAGGTCAACAACAACAATCACTCTCAACAGGAGCAAACAAGAGAAAGCTAAAACCAAATAAACAGGGGAAAAGAAAAACCACAGTCTGTGTGCAGTGCACTCTTCGGTTTTAAGATGTCTTCTTCCAAGTCCCAACCACTTCGGTTTTCAGATGACTGCTTCTCGCAAGTCCCAAATCACTGGGTCGATATGTAGTACAAATGCGTCTTCAACGTTCTAGTCAAAAGTTCAGCTCGGCCATTTAAACTCTGAGTAAGTAGTCAAAATTTAGACCGGCGCACACACGCGCGCATGGCTGATGCGCTGTTTACTTTGGTTATTTTACGGAGGACAAATGCTGATAACTGTTCATGATCCTGACTGGAGGTATTCTGCCTAACAACAGATCTCTTCTTCACTGCGAGATTCTGGGTAAAAGACGAGGATCTCAGGCAACATCAAATCCTGTCGATCCCTACCATTGTTTCCACTCAAAACTAGTAACCCAGAAAGTGTGCCCACCAACTCATTCCAGGACACGAAACTAGTAACCCACGGTTTCCACTCAAAACCATGCGTCGCCGCCACCTTTTCCTACCTATAAATACACGGCTTAGCTCCTCATCTTGGAAGCAGACAACAGCGAGAACCCATCTCGTTTCACTCTGTAATAAGCCAGTAGCCATTTTGCTCCATCAAAGATCAGGAAGGAGAAGATGTCGTCGACGACAGTCACCCGTGCCAGCCTCGAACACAAGCTCGTCGTCGCCAAACGCTGTGCCAGAGGTAATTGGGGTCGATTTCTTCAGTATATTACCAGCTCCAGCTGTACTGATCGACATACGTTTGCAGCATCGACCTTACACTGACACATTCTGTTTTTATCTTGTCGATTAAGAGGCGACGCTCGCCGGAGCAAAGGCGGCAGCCGTCGCCACGGTCGCATCTGCCGTCCCAACGGTGAGCTCCTCCGCTGAAAAATTATTAATTAATCTCCTGTAGTCACACTCAGGAAAGCTAGTGCTGAATGAGATGTAATTAGTACTGCTAATATTTGTGCAGCTGGCGAGCGTGAGGATGCTGCCGTGGGCGAAGGCGAACCTGAACCCGACCGGGCAGGCACTCATCGTCTGCACCGTCGCCGGGATGGCCTACTTCGTCGCCGCCGACAAGAAGATCCTATCGCTGGCGAGGAAGCACTCGTACGAGCAGGCTCCAGACCACCTCAAGGACACCTCGTTCCATGCTGCCACTGCCGCCACCGCTCGTCCCCGTCCGGCGTTCTTCAGGCCATGAGCTAGCGTTGCTGCTACGTACTGCACCGTCGTCAATGCCATTTCCCAATAAACTAGTGGTACTACTGATCGTCATATACTATGACTATGACAGTGGTTGGTGGTGTTCATGCTCCATACTGTAGCCCAGTGCAACTAGCTTGTATTAAACTGATGTCCAGTTGATTAATGACAAGCAGGTGCTCTCTGGTTTACTAGCTACATTCTGGATTTTCAGTGTATCGATCGTATCTTGCTCTCTCGAATCTCCGATGAACACCGGATACTCAAAATAAAAGAAGGGAAATAGTAATCAACGTGGTCGAGGTTGATCAATCCTACATCACGAACTACTTATTTTATACTACATTTTACTGCTAATGTAGCAGTGTATTATCTGCTCTTCGTTTTTGCCCCACATATGACAGAAATGATGTATTGTCAGGAACTGACTAGGTAAAAGCAAAATGTCTAAATTAGAATGACAAAATAGAAATGGACAAAAACTAGTGCGCCAAAAACATTTTTTCCTCATATGATGCATGGGTGCAGAACGTCACGCTCCCGTTCGGTGTAGTAGCTTATCGTTGCAACTTTCACACATGGCCATAAGAGCATCTCTAGCAGAGCCCGCAAAAGGGGCAAACCCGTATAATAACCGCCCGATGCGGATTGAAAACCGCAAAAACGCGGAGAACAGAACCCGCAAAACTAACCGACCTGTAAAACATTTTGAGGGGGCCTGCAAATTTCACCCTCCAAACCTTAAGTTCACAGATTTCGCGTCCGATTTTGAGGGGGCCTGTGTCCACGCTAGGCGTTGGCGGGCTGAATATTCAGCATCCGCCGGTGACCTTCCTCCGTGGACCTCGCCGAAATCGCCACCGGAGTCACCGGAAATTCGAAGGCACTGGACAGGAGCTGCTCGCCGGCCCCGAGGACTACGGCAGCCCGAGTGGGCTCCGTGAGCAGCGGCAGCGACGGCCGCGATGAGCAGGGGGGTCTGCGAGGACCGGCGGCGACGTGGGTGCGATGCAGCGCCGGCGGCGGGGCAGGGCAAGAAGCGGGCGGACCAGGCGGTGGCGTTCCACGAGCTCTTCTCCTTCGCGGATAGGTGGGACCTGGCGCTCATGTCCCTAGGCAGCCTCGGCGCGCTGGCGCACGGCGCCACCATGCCCTGCTTCTTCCTCCTCTTCGGGGACCTCATCAACGGCTTCGGCAAGAACCAGACCCCCCCTCCTGCGATGGAGCTCGCCGGGCCGCGAGTTGGACGGAGGTCCGCGAGGACGGCAGCGGCGGTGCGTGCGAGGAAGGGCGGCGGCGACGGTGCCCACGAGGACGGCCGCGAGGATAGGCGGGGGCGGCGAGGATGGGCGGGGGCGGCGGAGGGGCGGCGGCGGCGGAGGGGCGGCAGCAGCGGCAGCTCCCGCGAGGGGCGGCGGTGGCAGGGAGTTGCGCCGGCGGAATCGCTGCTAGCGGGCGAGCTCTCGAGCTGGAAGAAGATAAGTTGCTACTTAAAAAAAAGATAAGGAATATTCCAGCAATATTCCTTTTTACAGTTTGTGTATACGCTTTCTGTTCCGTCTCCGTCGCGCCTCGTTTCGAGTAAAAAAATGCGTGTTTCGCGACCCACAAAACAGTTTTGCGGGTCCGCATTTTGCAGGCTCTGCTAGAGATGTTCTAAGACTACCAAAAAGATGAGATATCTGGTGTCTCACTTATCTGAATCTATCAAGATTGTACCACACAAATGTGCTACAGGATGGTCGTCTTTTTTTACTTCGAACAAGTGTAATTGGTAGTTGGATCGGGATCATGATAAGATCAGACTCCGAATAGACGAGAGGATAAGCTATCCGTACTTGTTCTGGGAGCAGACAATGCGGGCGCCCACAGAGAGGGAAGGTGACGCTTTTGGCCTGGCCGGTATCAGACGAAAACTGGGAGCGTTGCACTGATTCGGCCACTCGATCGCCAAAACGGGAGTAAAGTGCATATACCGTCCTGGAAGTTGAGGGCCATGTCCACGACGGTCCTGGAAGTCACAAAATGCCCCATTTCAGTCCTGCATGTTGCGCTCAATGTGCACGGACGGTCCTGGCTCCGTATGTTTACCGTATGCGCTGACGTGGCTACGTGGGCCTGCCCACGATGGGGCAGAACGAGGCGAGGCCTCCATAGCAAATTAGCACTTCGCCCCTACAATCAAAGTAACGACTCATTTCCAGTCCACGATTCGATCCCCTGTTTCTCTGCTTTTCGCCGCGGACAGGTCGAGGTGCGGCGATGGCGCGGCACTGTCCCTTGCTGTACTTCTTCAGTTCTTCTTCTTCATCTCGGCCAGCAACATGGCGAGCAGCCCTCGGCCGTAGGTGGAGTTCGCTCGTCCGTCGTCGTTGTCAGCGATCTCGCGGCTCCGGAGATGTTGGAGAGGGCGCCCGTTCAACGGCGGGAAGGAGACCCTTTTCCTGTCTATGGTTAGTTCAGTTCTCCTCCTCTAGCTTCCAATTTTTTCGCCTCCTCTGGCTTCCAATTTGTTCGTTGTTTCGGAGTGATTTTACAGTAGACTTGAACGTTTCCTGTGCTGTTACAAATTTTAGTGTTTGGAGTAGATTAAGGCTTAGGGTTTATGTTGGGGTAAAGGTCTGAACTTTTGTCAAAATTTTGGTTGAATATGCAGATGAAGGAAGTGATTTCTTTACTCTAGAAGTGATTCATGGAGGGTTCTTCGTTGGATCTGGAGGAAACAGGGCATATGTAGATGGTACGAAAGTTTTCTTTGATTGCATTGACTGTGATACTTGGTCTGGATTGTGGCTTGATCATATAATTGAAGAAATAGGCTATGAGGGAGGAAGCCGGATAGATGTGTACTGGTTGTTGCCCGGAATGCAGATCAATGAAGATGGTCTTAGGCTCATATCTGGAGACAAAGATGCAGTGAGCATGGTTGGAAAGGTCAAGCAAGGGCACAGGTTTCTGATGGTGTATCTCGATCATGAACCAGCCAAGAAAAACACATGTTTTGATGATGTAGTTGTTAATCCTGTCGCTGAGTTACCACGTGTGATTAGTCCAATGAAGCAATGTACTACTGCCACCAATGATATTGTTCAGGTACTTGATGTGCAAGAGATAGATAGCAGCAGATCACATGGAAGAAGGCGATCAAACCGAGTACATGCTCTTGTAAACCATGGGGATAGTGACAAAGAGAATGGCAGTGACAGTGATTCAGATTACAGTCCAGAAATCATTGACAGTGATAATGACATAGAAGATGGTGACGATGACTTGTACCAACAGTATGCAGATCAAGAACCAAAGGAAGAGAAGAAGGCTATTCCTGAAGCTGAGATGTCTGATGATGATTTTTTTGAGGCTGCAGATTCGGACGATGAAACATCAAGGTTCAATTTCAAATCATTTGTGCCTGCGGACTTGATTGATCCAAAGTTCCATGTGGGTCAGATATTCCACTCAGTTGATCAGCTCAAGAAGGCCATAAGGGAGCACAGTACGAAGCACAGGAAGAACATCACATTTCCCAAGAATGACAAGACTAGGGTGCTTGCTAAATGTGAAGAAAAATGCCCATGGGAATTGTATGCGTCGAAGACAGTAGAACAAAGGCAATCATGGTTAAAAGGCTTCATGATGTACATACTTGCGAGAGCAGATGGAATGTGACTGCATTTACAGCAAAATACATTGGTAACTATTATGTTGATCAGATAAGAGCAAATGAAAAAATTACACTGAAGGGTCTTGGTCAGCTTGTGCAGAAAGATTGGAAAATGAGACCCAAAAGGGGTAAGCTAGGAAGAGCAAGGAAATTTGCATTTCAAATTATCTATGGGGATGAGACTGCCCAGTACAATCAGCTCTGGGATTTCGGACAAGAACTACGAAGATCCAATCCTGGGAGTACATTTTTTCTGTTGTCGGATGATGTCGGGCACTTCCAGAGATGCTATTTCTCCTTTGATGCATGCAAGAGGGGGTTCCTAGCTGGTTGTAGGCCAATGATTTTTCTAGATGGTTGCCATTTGAAGACAAAATTTGGTGGAATTTTGTTGACTGCAATTGGAATGGATCCTAATGATTGCATCTTTCCTGTGGCTTTTGCTGTAGTTGAAGTTGAAAACACAAGCTCTTGGAAGTGGTTCTTGACAGCTCTGAAACAAGATCTTGGCATTTCCAACTCTGAAACAGGATCTTGGACCATAATGTCCGACAAGCAGAAAGTGAGCTATTTTAACTTCATTTATGCATTACATACTGTGATTTCAGCATCATGTGGTACTTAACTGTTAACATACTTGCAGGGATTAATCAAGGCAGTTACAGAGTTGTTTCCTGATTCAAGTCATAGATTTTGTGTGAGACACCTTTGGCAGAATTTCAACAAAAATTTCAAAGGAGAAGTGTTGAAGAATCAGCTTTGGAAATGTGCTAGAAGCAGCACACCTTCTAAGTGGCAGGAGAATATGGATGCCATGTTGGTTTTGAGCAAAACTGCACATGATTGGCTGGAGGAGCTTCCACCTACAACATGGGTCAAAGCATTCCAAAGTGAGTTTCCTAAGTGTGATGTTTTGCTGAACAATAATTGTGAGGTTTTCAATAAATACATCCTAGATGCTAGAGAAATGCCTATTCTTGCAATGATTCAACAAATCAAGAGCCAAATCACAACGAGATTTTATAACAAGCAAGTTGAAGCAAAATCCATGACTGGTACTATTTGCCCGAAAATCAGAAAGAAATTGCAGAAGCATGTTGAATGGTCAAATAATTGTGAAGCTAAGCCCTCTGGTCAGGGAATATTTGAAATTGAGGAGAGGGGTGTCCCATACACTGTTGACCTTCTGAAAAGGACGTGTAGCTGTAGAAGGTGGGATCTATCCGGCATTCCATGCTGGCATGCTGTTTCAGCGCTGAGACATGATCAAAAAAGCCCAGAAAGTTATGTCCATAAATGCTATTCCATCGACAAATATTTAAAAGCTTACGAGCACATCATTTGGCCATGTAGAGATGTAAGGGAGTGGGAAAAGGTTGATGCAATGACAATCAAAGCTCCAAAAATTGTGAAAAAGGTAGGCAGGCCACAGAAAAATAGAAGGCAACAACCAGAAGAGAAAGAAGGAAAAAAAGGAGAGAAAATAATGAGTAAGGGTGGAACAATTCAGCACTGCAGCTACTGCGGCAAGTCAGGCCACAACAGGGGTGGTTGTACTGATTGCAAGCTAGGATTAGTTCCTGAGAAAAATGCAAAGAAGGTCAGGACAGAACTAGAAGTTGAAGACACTCTTGTAGAAGACGTGGCGCTTGTAACAAAGGTAACTATCTAATTTAGTTTCTCCTTGTTTGTTTAGCGGATTTCCTTGGCTAATTTGGTTGCTATTATTTTTTACAGGGACATCACTTGCAGACAATGACATTTGTTGCACAGGGCACACACACATATGAACCTGAAGTACTTAATGAATTATTAGATGAGGTGGTTTCTTTTTCATTATCAAGTTATCTTCTTTACTTATGTGGAGAAACTGTAATTCTAAATGAAATATTGCATTTACAAAATAATGCAGACAATAAATAGGCAAGGAGAACCAGCTAAGTACACTTCTCTACCTGATTGCACATTCATCCAGGAGAATGTGCCAACCCAGATGCCAATGCAACCAACTACAGTAAGTAAAGAAGAGAACTTGCTAAGGAAAAGGCATGTTTTGGCGGCAGCAAAGCTGAAAGAAGCAGCTCAGAGAAGAGATATAGCAGATCAAGAAAAGTTTGATGCAGCTATGGCCAAGCTAGCAAAAGAGGAAGAACAGAGAGCTGAAGCACATGAGAAAAAGAAAGCTGAAATTTTAGCTAGGAAATTAGCTAATGATGAGAGGAAAAGGCTTGAGAAGGAAGCAAAGCAGCTTGCTGCTGTACAAAAGAAGTTAGAAGCTGCAGAGAAGAAGAAGAAACAACAAGAGGAGAAGCTAGCAGCTGCAGAGAAGAGGAGACAAGATCAAGAAGCCAGGAAACAACAGCTGAACAAGCTAGGCTGGCACTTGCAGAGAAGAGGAGGCAAGATCAAGAAGCTAGGACAAAGGAATTACAGGAAGCTAACCTTAGACTACAGGAAGCAGCAAGGAAAAGGGCCTGGGAAGTGCAGCTTGCAAGGAATTCAGGACAGGGAAGCAGCTCAAGCAACACGGCAGCTTTCAAAAAACCAAGAAAATCATCTATGTTTGATTATCTGAGAGGACCACCTCCTGGTGCTTAGTGCAATAGTTTTAGCAGATTGTAGCTTTAGTTTGATGCACCCATGTTCTATGTTGTTCACATGTGCTACTTGAACACATGATTTTGCTATGCAGCTATGTTTCATTTTGTTGGCACCTATCTGGCTACATTATGTGTTAAATATGTGTACAAATATTTCTCGACTAGTCGACAAGTCATATGTGTACCAAATATTTCTCGACTAGTCAAGGTCTTACCTGCCAGAACAAGTGACACACAATTTGAGATGAACATGGAACAACCATAATTTTCTGTTTCTTTTGTCACAAGATGCTCTGAATCACATCACATAGCTATGATTTCAGTCGTTTTGGTCACAAAATGCTCTGAATCACATCACATAGCACAACCATAATTTTCTGTGAGTTTTTCCTTCACATTTTGTTCAAACAAATCATAGATTGACCACTCATTTTACTAGAATCTGAGCACATTACAGAGCACATAGATCACTCATCACAGCTGAATTACATAGCACATACATTACTCATTTCTACATATTTTTGAGAGGAACAATGGCGCTCGTTGTAGCAGCAGGAGGAGAGCCTTGCAGCTGCGTGGCCGGGCCGACGACGGAGCCGTCGTTGTAGCAGCAGGAAGAGAGCCCTGCGGCTGCGTGACCGGGCCGTCGACGGAGCCGAAGCCGAGAGGCAGGTCAACCCAGCAGAGGCGGCGGCGCATCTGATTCTCGCTCTCAGCGAGCAACTTCCCGGCCTCGATGGCCTCAGAGGAGCGGGCGGCTAGGCGCGGGCGCGCCGCCGCACGCGGGCCAGCTCTGGAACGAGGGCGCCGTACTCCTGATGCTCTTCCGCCGCCGCCGTCGACCTCCGCTCGGCCAGAAAACAGGGGAAAACATGGCGTAATTGTTCGGCGAGGAGACTGGTGTGCGTGCAGCCGTCGTGGGCCACAGTGTTGCGCCATCGTGGGCCTTGCCAGGTCACCGCCATACGACCCAGGACCGTCCATGGACATCATGAGCAACTTCCAGGACGGAAGTGGAGCAGCCCACGACTTCCAGGACCATCGTGGACGCAGCCCGCAAGTTCCAGGACCGTATATGCATTTTACTCCCAAAACGGAGGGCATATCCGCATGCGTGGGCATACCCGCAGCACCATCAGGCCACAAAGTACTGTGTCACTCCTGAGTCCCTACCCGTCGTTGCCTCGTCGGAAAAAGCTTTTCATCCGATGCCCGGTTTATAGATGGTCGCTAGGTAACCAGCAAAGTTGGATTTGGAAATCCAAGTTTCCTCTCAAAATAAAAAATTTCATGTGGCAAATGATGTATAATGCCATCTTGACTAGAGATAATTTGAAAAAACGTAAATGGTTGGGGAACCCGACTTGCTCTTTTTGCAAGGAAAAGGAGAGCAAGGACCATCTCATGTTTGGATGTGTTGCCGCTAAGGTGGTGTGGGGCTGCATTGGGAATATTTTGGGGACAAATACATATCCTCGTACGGTCTGGCAATGTTTTATTTGGTTTCATCGCTTTTGGCTTGGGGGGCAGAAGTTTTTTTCCTTACTACTCTCTGCAGTTTGTTGGGCCCTGTGGTCGATGAGGAACAAGATCACCTTTGAAAACTTTTTACTTTGGTCACCTGTATCTATTGTGTTCAATGTGTGTGCTTTGTTGAAACATTGGGCAGGTCTTTATTGGAGAGGAGGACAAGGATGCCATCAAGAAGGGCGCGGATCAGCTGGCGTCAAGCACCGTGGAGCTGGTGAGGAGGACCCAGAAGGCGGCGCGCCCCGACCCTGCTATCTTGATGCTCACCAATGGTTGAGGTTCCCGGCGTCTTGTCCTTTCGGCGCGGGAAGGTTGTTCGCTGTAGTAGGTTGGTTCTTTGCGTCGTTCTGGTTGTTCTTTGAATTGGTCAGTCTGGATTGTAATAAGATGGCAACAGGTTTTTGCCCCGCAGGCTAGCTCGAGATCGAGCTTTCTCAGTGGGTTTCCTGTTGCTATCCCAGCTCGCTATCCACTTTATCGTTTCCTGTAGCAAATTTGTGTTGTAAGGAGGTCTTAAAAACTGAATCTTGTATTTCCGTTGAGCAATTAATGGAAATGGGATAGCCTGGGTGGAAAAAGCAAAGTCTAGCTAAGACATTCTCTACCCCATTTTTTTCTTCTTTCAAACAAAGGTAAAAGCTCATCTCATTGATGAATAAGAGAATTGCAAGGTTAATAAGCGGGAAACTGGACAAAAACGTCACAAATACCCTCGGCGACCGTCATGGAACATGACAACCCCGAGGGCACGACCATCCAATCTGGCTACCGGCATTACACACACCGCCGAAAAAGTAGCCGTCGTTAAGGTTGCCCAGACCTGGGCGGCTCGTCGTCACTCATTAATCTAGTGACTCCGATTTCACTCAAGGACAACCACCCAAGAAAACTGCACCGCAATGTCCTCATGGAGCCCATGCTGGTGTATGCCAAACAATTGACCCATCGAATGGAAAACTGTCAACGCCAATTTGATGCCAAAGGTGTGTCCTATGCTCCCATACATTTTTTTATGTTTGTAAAAATATTTTATGTCCGAACCATGGGCTAATTTACTCGTGTACTGTGTTCGTCGGTGTTGCACAAGTAGGTATACCTAGGACACCCATCATCGCACGCGTATGCATATCGTATGCTGTTTGACGAGAGAATAAGGTCATCGTACCACCAAAAACAACCCTCATTAGGGACGCTCAACATCGCTGCACCTTCGTCGCTAGTGAAAACCGGTGGTAGAATCTAGGCATGGCAGCGGCTGGCTATGGCAACAGGGTACTTCGACGATAGGAGAAGGTGGAGGCAGCGACGATGACGTGCAGTCTGAAAAGGAGCAACACATGGGCGATAGGGGGATTCCTTCCCGCCATGTCGAGATGAGGATAGGGGTTGTGTGGTAGAGCCACAAAATCATAGTTTCTGGAAAAAATATTATGAACGTCCCTATTTTAGGGGATTGAACATGATGAATTTATTTAACCTCAGGAAACAAAATCATTTAAGAGCATGTTGAAGGTCCTTACCGAAGACATCGGCCCCAGTTCACAGAAATTAAGGGCACTGATGAGTTCGAAAGAACTGTGGAGCTGTACAAGGGTCTGTTTCGTTTGCACCACCGTCTCATCCTACCAAAATATTGTTAATTTCAAATAAATTTTCTCTTGTTTGTTTGTTTCCAAATTGTTGGATACCTACTAGGAAGAATCTTTGGCACCTTAATTTTGGTAGTGCAGGTATAGGCGAGAACAATACATGAGAAGCCCAGGTGTGTAAAATTCTTTTTTATAAACTACTCCCTCTGTTTCTAAATATAAGATGTTTTACTTTTGTCCATATTCAAATGTATCTAGAATTCTAGATGTATGTGGACATAAATGTGTATGTACGCTCATTTGGGTTTGCACCTAGCCAACATGTGAGCTAAGAGCATCTCCAACAGCATTCCTATAATTTTGATTGCTATAATGGTTATAGGAAGAGGAGAGAGAGGGTTTAGCAATCCAAAAGAAAATCTGCTTTGCTAGCCTTCCTAAAACTGGATTGGCAAAACTAGGATTTGCACGTGGGGCCCACATGTAAGTGGGATAGACTTTTTCCATTCTTTTTTTTCTCTATTTTCCCCTCTCTTCTTCCCCACTCATCTATCCTGTCCCGTGAAGGAGAAGCTCGCATTCGGCGCGCGGAGAAGCTCGTGGCGGAGAAGCGCGTGGGTGGCGCGCCGGAGAAGCTCGCGGGCGACGCGCCGCAGAAGCTCATGGGCGACGCGCCGCCGCAGAAGCTCGCGGTGATGGCGCGGGTCGCCGCCGTGCTCCGATGCTCGCGGAGGCGAGGGGGCGCGGACGTGGTGGCGAAGGACCACCGGGAGGACTTGCGGGCTGCGCCGAGCCTCTCCCGCACCGGCGACGGCCTCCACCGGGCCGAATCGTCCGGCGGGTCTACGGGCGGGCCGGAGCTCGATTCGGCGACGGGGAAGGTCGTGCCAGTGGGGTAGGTTGGGAAGGGCGGCGGGGAAGCTGGGCGTACGTGGGGGAGGCGGCGCACGGGCAAATGGCGGCAGGGAAGGTGGCGAGGCGGTGGCCGGCGGTGGTGAAACTTCCGGGACCTGACAGTTGGCACTCCCGCGTGACTTTTGGGCGTTTTGGGGTTGGCTCTAGACTTTGCATATTTGCCAATCGAGGGAGCAGTTTTACTCAGCCGTCTAAAAAATTTCATGTGGGGACCAGTTTTAGCAATGTTGTTGGAGCTGGTTTTTGTGTCCCAATTGCTAAAAAAAACAGTTTTTAGCAATGAGGCAATAGCACTGGACATACAACAACTTGTGTTACAGGTGCAAATTCATACAACAAGTTGAGAAAAGGGGTGAACTGGTACAGAAACTTGTGGTTGCGGTGCAAATGGATACAAAATCGCTCCGGGCCTCACACGTGTCGTTGTTTAGTTTGCAAAAACAACTCTGCTTAATTTTCTATCACAAATGTGACCTGCTCTTCTTTCCCCAAATCCACCGGGAGCACGTCATCATCCTGTTGCGCTTGCTCCACTCCATGACGTCCAGCTCCATGGCGTATGCCGTTTCGTGTGACAGCTCAAGCTCGTGTGCGCCATCGCCGACCCTGAAGGCCGAGAGTACACCTCGATGGCAAATTCCTGTCAGCGGCCGCCGCACTCCAGGATCTGTTCGTCGCCGCCGAAGCTCGACGTCGGCGTCACAGGCAGCGGCGTCGTCGGGGTTCAGTTGGTCGACGGTGGACAACGGCCCCGGATGTGGTAGGGGCTTCGGCTTCAGCCTTCAGGTGCTGACCTCACTGATGCAGTATTCCAGGAGGATTTTTGCTCGCCGGCAGGAACGCCATGAAGTCGCAGTTCGAGGCTGACCGGCTGGCTGCATCATCACCGCCTCCATGAATGCCACCATCCTGCTTGCCGTCTTCGTGCGCCTAGGTCGCCAGGTGGGACTGGTTGTTGTTGCCTAGGCTGTCCCTCGCGTACTCGAGGGCGACGCAGAGTTGCGAAATTATCCATCAGTTTTCGGCGCGGAATTGCGAAACCGGAGAGCGGGTAGGCTGCGGTGCTCCACGCGCTGCTGAAGGGCGAGTCCATGCCTCCATGGTGCTCTGCTCGGCGGTGCTGCACTGATGCGGCAGTGCACGCTGCTGCTTGCTCCCTGCTTATTCCTTTATCTCGTGATATTCTTTGTGAATTGATGGATGCAACGGCTGCACAGATATATGATAGAACTCACATATGCAAAATTTATTCATCAGTTTCCATGATTTGTGCTCACATTGATCAATTCATCCCCGGCTATGGCGGTGGCCGGTCTTCTGCTCGTCCTTTTTTTCTTGTGCGCCTTGGCCGGCGCGGGTGAGACCGGTCAGCATCGGCGTGGTCACCTCGGCCTTCAACGCGCGCATCAAGAACCTCACCGAGGTATTCACCACGCGGGTGAGCTGGGAGCTCGGCTACTGCAATCCAGGATACATACGCACTCCTCCTACTCATCTACCGCTGCGGCGCTGCCTCTGTTCCTCGCAGCCTTGAGAATGTTATGCACTGCGTCTTGTGCGACCGAGAATCGTAACTGTGAGCACGAACCACATCACGCCGCCGAGGTACGGCTCGTCAGTGCTGCGTCAAAGGATTGGGGAGGAAAGGTAAAGGTCATAACTGCTACCAAAAAATTATGCAGGGGTGTTTTTGCAAAATAAACATCGCCACGTGTCAGGCCAGGAACGATATTGTATCAATTTGCACCCGCACAACAAGTTTCTGTACCGATGCACATCAATTTTCAACTTGTTGTATGAATTTGCACCTGAAACGCAAGTACTTGTATGTCTGGTGCTATTGCCTCTTTAGCAATCTAGGGAAAATATAGCAATGCTACTGGAGATGCTCTAACTAGAACATACATCGTGGAATGGAGGGAGTAGGTCTGTTAAGTTCTGGCCCGAAATATACTGGGTCTGGGCTAGAGAGTGTCAGATAGACTCTTGGTCACCCATTAAAGGACCAAAGAATCGTGCAATCAGCCAGCCCAACTAGCCTATTTCGATGTGGTACGTGATCATTCTGCCAAAAAAAAAAAAGGCGGCGCGGCGACAACGACGTGTGGAGGTGGGCGGCACCGCGGCAGCTCACTGATTCACGTTTTGGGCGGTGGCTGCGGCTGCGGTCTGCGGAGGCGTCGATGGGTTCGCAATGGAGGACGCGCGAGTGAGGTGACGCCGCATGGAGACCGGCTCCGTCGGCCTAATCGGCGGCGACCGGATCTGATTGACCCGCCGTCATGGGCTTGCTGCTCCGCATCGCGCCGAGGGGGAAGAAGAATGCGAAGCGATGGTCCAAGCTTGCCTGAGCCCAAGCCGCCGCGCTCGCGAGCCAAACAAGCTTCAGGCAAAATTGCTCCAGGTAATCACTGCCAGTGCCAAAAGATGAGCTGCTTTGTGCTATAACCCTCTTTTTTAGACTTCAACAGGAAGATGGGGATAAAGGGCAGAGTCCTACAGTCTTTTTGCGAGATTCTTGACTTCGTGCTGCTTTCGAAGTGATAAGAGATGAGGGAATTTTTTCGAATGGACTAAATTAACGAGTTCGGATTGAGAAAAAGGGAATAAAGTTCCTCATCAATAGTGCTTTACATATCTCGAACATGCAGCATCTAGATAAACGTCATTGTCATTTCAAGATGAATCCTATTTGCATATTTCGAAGCAAATATGGGCTCTCTAAAATTGCCGTGGCGCGTGCTATGCACAGGAGCTCCCTCTGAGGGAACATGGAATAATATTCTTTGGGGACGCGGGGGATCAATCTTTGCAAATCATAATTGAATTGGAATTATAGCCTTGGAATACTTTACTTTATTGGGAAAGCAGCGTACGGTTTAGCTGCAGTATGGACTGAACTTCACCTTCACCAGATCAGTACACATTCATAGCAAAGGTTTATTAGATTAGATCTTCACCAGTTAGTCTTCGATTTGATTTGCTTCGTCGACGACATCCTATGGATCGTGAACCAACATGATCTAGTGGAAACAGTCTTTCCGTTCGCACTTCTGTGTGGAATTGATTCCTCTGCAAGGCAGCAACACAAGAAGCATCAGACTCAGCCGTGCTCTTGCTCTACCGTTTATGGGCGCCAGAGCATCCAAATCCCAAAACAAAAAGTTGTATGATAAATGTTAACTGAGTGTTCTCTTTGTTACGAAGGGAACGCCCTGTTGATATGTCTACACTTGATTGGTGCGAGCATGGACAGAGATATGTTGATATTTTTAATGGTGGTCGATCTGGAATTTTTTTGTTTGATCCAATCAATGCAAGTATAAGCTGGTAACTCCACTGCAACAGATCAGTGCCCATATATGTTACACAAGAGTAATTGCTGCAGGAATTAGTATATTGGATTTCATCAAAGTATGTTTATTCTAGATTAAAATCACAGATGAACTTGTAAGGTAGTCAACTGGAGCTATCCACTTTTAAGTAATTATTATGTAAAAACAATGTGCCTTGGTGCAAACCATTTTTTTTGAAGACATGAATCACTTCTTTTTCTCATTAATTGAGTTTCTATAGTATATGTATGCATATATTACCCACCTGCTCTTATTTGGCCTCTAAGCAACAAGTTTTGAAATTTGAACAGAGGAAAAGAATGGAAATACTAACTTAGGGCAGTCCCGACAGATACTTTCCGTGCAAACAGAACAGTACGGGTAGCTGACTAGAAGATGGAACCTCTTGAATTATTGCGGAAAGGTGTGATTTGGGAGAATATATGTAGATCACAAATGGGCTGTGAATGCCTATAGATGATGCACGTATGTGGAGAATTGATTCTGAGAGGCTAGATATATTTAACACCAATAATACAATCTGCCCTGGCATATAGTGTGAACACTAAGCTAACTTTAGTACTATCTTTGGGAGGTTGCTCAGCATCTAAAATGGACAAGACTTGTAAATACTCAATTAAATTAGCAATTGGGAAATATTAACCGGAGCGAACTAGCCCTTCCTATATCTCTTGTTCACCGTTTGCCCTTGAAGTAATAAGCCTGCTAAGTGCTGACATACTAATAGCTTAATTGAAAAGTTGAACTTATCGCCATAAATCTTCTAGAGCATTTTCTTAAAGTTACATATGTACATTTTGGCACCTTCATTCCTACCATCGTGCACTACAGAACAGAGAATGACAAAGATCCAATGTGTTAAACTCATATTTAAGCGAGACAATATGTTATACATAGCTGCATTCTTCATCAGAGCTGACCATATAGGAAGCGGATAGTGGAAGTCAAAGCACATTTACTAATTTACAGACATATAACAGTGTGATTTCATAAATGCAATATTTACAAGTTTTGCATTGAGTTCTTACATCATGCATAATGGGGCAAATAGCTAAGAGAAAGGATAATTTAAACATGTCAATTGAGCTGATAATTTCTCTTAGCGTTTTGTATGATTCAGAAATAAATTTAGATTGCATGTGAATTTTCTTAATTGTAATACATAGTATCCTTTCTTGATGCTCCTTCTGTTCTATCCTTTGAATTCCTCGATATGGCACTTCTGTCTAAACTGGGAACACTAGAATTTCTACTAGCCACATGAAGTGTGCATTATTGCTAGATCTGCACCTCCCCAGGTATATTTTGTTGGAAGGGTCAAAGTCGAGAGAATATATTCTTGGATATATTCTTAGTTCCTTTGCATCTATGTCTTACAAATTTATCATTGCTAATTAGCATGGTAACTTAAACAAAAAGAATCCTAAAATAAGGGATCCAGGAGAAAGAGAAAAGGTGGCCAAGAACATATGGCTGAAAATAACTTCTCTTGAATGTAGTTGTATCCACAAAATGAACCTCACTCTCGAGCTATTTTGTAGTTTTAATTAATTAACCGTGTTCTTAACAAAAACTAATTAACCCTTCAAGCAGCTTACTTGGTAACATAGTTATATGAAAGACTGGTTTAGCATATAGTACTTGCATGTGTTCTCCAACCAGTAATTTATTATTTTAACTGGTTTAGCATATATTTGCATGCCCCGCAGACACCAGTCTGATGTGTCACCTATGCACCCTTTGGTGTCTTGCTACCTGCCTGCACATTTGGAACTGGACTACGCTATACCCTAACTTGTGATTCATATCATAGTTTTGAAAACGTTGAGTTATCCATGCTAATGAACAACATATTTGGGTGCATCTAATTCGAGATATTTGTGTGCATTATCTTCCTTCTAATTAGTTGTGCAAATGTTCGCCACTCAAAAGGCACTTTAACTTTTTTTGGCAAGGCACTTAACTGAATTGCATAAATATGATATTGATGCTACTGAGACAAATATTGGTTTTTGGTGTAGTTACTTATAGCAGTTATTGCATTTAGTTTTGCAGGAATCAGTAATACATATTCAGTAGTAATATTCCATGGTGTAGACTTGAGATGTAACACTAAAATCATCATATCTTTGGCATCACTTCCCTGCCGTGCTCTTTATTGTTGGCTCCTCTTCCCCCTTCCTTTTTCTCCACTCGTCCCCTTGTTCAATTTGGATAGCTCAGTTAGAAAGGCTAAGACCGGAGCATCTCCATGCCTCCACGGCCCACTCCGGATTCGCAATTATTGAGGTGCCTTCACTATAAAAAGGCAACCATCCACAAGAAGTAAGAACACAGCAAACAAGCAAGCACACAACAAGGACAAGACAACAACTGAAAATCCTAGTACTAAACCAAAAGTTTTCACAGGGTATGTGTCCATTCCTGCTCCTCTCTTGTTCTGTTTGGACGATTTCTTTAGACCAAGTTCCTGTTGTTCTTGTGGCCCATCTATCAGAGTGGGACCATTTAATTGCATGTATAATCTTCTTGAGAAAGTCCATATAATCTTATTGTGGCTATTAATCTATTAATAATTGCTAATAAACTTGTTTGCAAGATCAAGTTTCATGCCTTTGATCCTAGATGTATAGCTTCGTTTAATTCTTTCATAGATGGAATAACTAGTTTTTCCGTGCTCCTTGTGGCTAGTTTTCATCTTCTCTTTTGCATAGCTTTATCTTCTTTCCTTCCTAGTGGGACACTATCTAATGTATAGAGCGCCGACTTAGCCGGTTAGGCAAACTTTGATTTATTGATTTCTCTGTGCATCCTTGCTAAACTGGATATATTCATTCTTTTAGTTTCTAAACACATCTTCCTTGTAGCTGGCTGCTTAGACCATAATCACATTGGATCAGGACATATATATGTAAATGTATATAATGATCGGACCGCAATATTTCTGTAATACATCTATGCTCATACCACACATATAAGGAGCAATGTGCTCAGGAATAATTAACAATACTTATGGTATAACTTTTGTTTAGTTCTCTTAACTTCATCTACCACTTGACATATCCATCATGCATGTATACAGGGCTAACTGCGAATGAACACCCAGAGGAAGCCTGGAGACTGGAACTGCTACTCTTGCCAGCACCTCAACTTCAGCCGTCGTGACTACTGCCAGCGCTGTCGTGTGACACGATCGGATCTGCAGCTCGGAGACGGCCACGAGATAGGTGGCGTTCTGACCTCCCTGGACGTTCGCCCTGGTGACTGGTACTGCAACTGCGGCTATCACAACTTCGCGAGCCGCTCAAGCTGTCTCAAGTGCGGCACCATCGTGAGGGACTTCCCAGCAGGCCAAGGTGGCGCTGGCGCTGCTGAGAGTGGTGGAGTTCGTGCTGGGTGGAAAACAGGCGATTGGATATGCACAAGGTGAACTATAGCTATTCTATCTACTTCAAACATAGTTGCCAGCTACTACCATTGTGTGTATATGCCATATGCTATGCATGCCAAGAAATAGTTACATGTTAGGCGTACACTTTTTGCTATTGACTTATAACTAAACAACATTATTTCTAGAACTTAATCTTGTATGGTAGATTGAATCTTGTTGTGACACTTCTTTTTGTCTGTGTTTGTCTATTTTTCCCAGGCCTGGCTGTAATGTCCACAACTTTGCAAGTAGGGTTGAGTGCTTTAGGTGCAATGCACTTAGGGAAGCAGGTATATTTTGTCTTCTTCAATTTGCAAGCTATGCTATTTTTCTGTGCCTTTACTTTGACTCTTTGCTCGAAGACATACATCTTTGCTTCAAATCTGCATGCAGTGATTCATACAAAAGAGCTAAAAAAATTGACAACATGATTAGTTACAATTAAAATCACATGTAGCTATCGAGTCAATCAATCATGAAGACATTTGTTCGCGCTGCAGTTCGCAGATCTTCTTTCAACATCTAGTTTGTGAGCTAACATGGAAGTTCTGTTGTACCAAATATGCAGGGACCGGGAAGTAAGGACCAACCAGGCCGAACGATACCGAGAGGTGGGACGAGCCGGCCAAGGATGAGACCTACTGTCGTGACACTCAGAAGCTGCGATCCAGAAAGAATAAACTTACATAGTAGTATGAATGCTCTATTGCTACTAAGTGCTGTGCTACTATTACTGCATGGTTCGGAGGGCGGGAGAAATGCCCTTCGCTTCCAAATTGTATTGTACGCGTGGTCTAGTCGCGCCTCTTTCACGCTGCTCCGGTCGTTGCTGAAATTGTACGGCTCGGTGTACTTGAATTATTAATCTTAAGCATCCTTATAAGTATTGTGTAACAGTTTCTGTGCTTCTGTTCATGCTTCTTTGCCCGTTTTGCTTGCCAGAAACTATGATGCCTTCATGCTCTTTTCGGAAACCCGGGTTGTACATCCTTATAGTAATGCTAGCTGTTGTTGGTGTGATTAGGCTTGTCAAGGCCTTTTTCATTCATGCTCCTGTTTTATTACTAGGAGGTTCCCGGCACACATTTCTGATCTCTTAAACATCCTTGTTGATAAATGGTGCAGATTATTTGCATGTTATAGCGTGCATGGCTGAGGTTCGTGTGAGGTTTGTCTAGCTCTGTGTCGTAACATCCCTCCATCTCTTATTTGTAACGTGGAACATATTGATTTTGCAGTCATAGAAGTTTTCCAGGATTGACAACTTAGTTTCCATCATCAACCTCTTCCGGACGCCTTGCTGGTAACCCGCTGCTATATTTTTCTCTTCTGTATTCACCTTCTATGGTACCGTAACCAATGCTTCCCTTTTTTGTGTGTGTGGGACTGTGAGCTAATGTTAGAACAAACTTTAAGTTGCGTGTGATGTTGTGGAATGCAACAAGCAGTGGGGGAGCTCCGCCGGCGCGAGTAGATTGAGCAAGATATGTAAGAAAAACGATGCATGTTATTAAGTTTTGTAAAACTGAAATATGATGTTGACTGGTAGATGTTTGAATCTTTGAAGAGGAAAGATAAAAGAAAAATATGGAAACTACGTTGTCAATCCTGAAAAACTTGTATGACTGCAAATCACATGTTCCATGTTCCAAATCACATGTTCCATGTTCCAAATCACTACTATATGGAAACTACAGTAGCCTTTTTTTTTTTGCAGAATTTTTTTTTTAAAAAAAAACTTCGCGTTCTCCGAAAATTATATACATGAAATATATGCGTGCCGACGAGTAAGTTTCATTCCCGTGATCGGTTTTGAGTTTGATCGAGTCTAGCTCCTTAATTTCGGATCCAGATTCACACAAACATTTGACAAATTTTATCAAATTTGCCGCACTCGGTCATCCGTTTGAATTTTCATTTCACAAGTAGATGTATATCACTCTACACAAATCGGCCCTCGGAATAAAACTTTCTGCAAAAAAGACCCCGCTCGCCACTTTTTCGCAGAAAAGGACTTACGTTTTCCTAAAAATTATAAATCGGCCTCCCGGCCAAAAATATAAATTGGCCCTCCAGAATAAAACTTTTTGGAAAAAAAGCCCCGCTCGCCACTTTTTGCAGAAAAGCCCACGTGTTTTCCAAAATCGACCTCCCGGAATAAAAACGTGTGGTTCTTTTACGCAAATGTCCTTGCGTTCTCCAGCTATTACAAACTAACTACTATCCTACTATATATAATGGCGCGAAGCGTCCGAGCACTGTAGCTACTGTAACAGTATGTTTTAAACTTTTTATATCAACGGACATAAATATATACATTTCTCTTCAAACTTCAAATTCGTTGCATTTTATACCGTGCAAAAAAGACAAATTCTGACAGATTTCAAAATTTCATTAATCTTCAATATTAGTTAACCAAAAAAAGGATATTTTTAAACGGTACCAAATAATGATTTTCACCAAGCAAATTTGCTACAGTGTAACAGTAGTTACAGTACCTACAGTGTTACTATAGCATGCTACAGCAGTCGGTTTTTTTTTTCCCAAAACCACAAGAAAAATTATACATGAAAAATTTACGCGTCGACGAGTAGGTTCCATTCCCATGATCGGTTTCGAGATTGGTCGACTCTAACTCATTAATTTATGATCCAGATTCGCACAAATATTCATCGAGTTTTGTCCAATTCGTCGCACTCAGTCACCCGTTTGAATTTTCTTTTCACAAATAGATGGATATCACCTTCCCAAACAAGTTTCGTGTTTTAACCTTCTTATTTTGACAAACATATAGATATGCACTTTGCTCGCCGATTTTTCGCAGTAAAGCCCTACCGTTTTCCAAAAAACCATACTACTATATATAATAGCCGGACGGATTCGCGGCCTCTCACGCGCCCGGGCACTGTAACGCCGCACACCCGGACGAGAAAAGTATAACAAACATATCAACACGAACACAAAAATAAACATTGCCTATTTATGGCATATGATCAAATTCCAACATTTGAATATTTTAAAATTTTAGATGCATTTCACATCTTAACATTCGAAAAACGTAAAGAAGAAATCACATACGAATAACTTCTCACTATTAACAATTTTAAAATTCTAACAATTTACAAATATAAATTTTTTTAAAAAAAATTCGATACATTAAAATCTGAACAGCTTTTGAATGTGGACATTTTGAAATTTAAATTTTTTACTCCACGATATTTACAAATGTGACAAATATGTCAACATGAACACAAAAAAGAAAAATTGCTCACTACTTATGTCATATGATCAAATTTCAAAATTGAATACTTCAAAATTTTGAATGCCTTCCAAAACTAAGCATTTCATAAACGTAAATACAATTCAAATATGGATAACTCCCCAATTTTAACAAATTTTCAAATTCGATCAATTTATAAATGTAAACTTTTCCCCAATTCCAACAGATCTAAGTCTGAACAACTTTAGAGTGCGGACATTTTCAAATTTGAATTTTTTCACACCACGGTATTTCTTCTTCTAAACTATTTCTAAAAATATGCACAATTTTTAACCATAAACTTTCTTTGCATTTCAATAATTTCCAAATATGCACGATTTTTAAATGTACAAAAATTAAAATTTTAATTTTACCACACGTGCACGACACACAAAGTTGAATATTTCAAAAAATTAAATGCCTCTAAAATCTAACCATTTTCTAAACATAAAAAAAATCTAAATAATTTCCCAGATTGAACAATTTTCAAAATCTAAGCAATTTTTAAACGTAAACTTTCTTTGCATTCCAACAATTTCAACTCTTCAAAAAATTTAAATGTCAGCATTTCAACATTTGAATTTTTACCACACATACGCGGCATACGCCTCGCTAAGTTACCTAGTAGGTTACAAAGGGATGTTACAACAGTCACACAGGATCAGACAAACTAGGTTGTCTTTCTCCTCTGATCGAAGACGAGCGAAAACGGTGGAGTGTTATGACTAGTGGCCTCTTCGATTTATAGTAATAGTGGAGAAAAAACACAGGAATATAAAATTTTACTCTTCTTGATTTGATTCAAAAACATGTAGCATAGGAAAAATGAAGGGAATTTCCTTTAATTTAGGTCCCAAAAAGGAAAAAAAGTATTTTATTCAATCCACTCAAACTTCTTTATTACATTCCCTATGCACAAAGAACAATGTAAATACCATACGTTGTAGACTAACAACGTAATCTCATATTTGCATTTGCTTTAATCTTGATTTGATTATTCTTTTCAAGAAATTCAGGCACATTCCTGTGTTTCCACGTGTAATTGTATCATATTCCTACGTTATCTCTGTGAATCCCACGAATCAATGAGGCCCTAAGATGTATACATATTTTTTGTTTTTTTGTTCTTTCTAAGCATTCAACTAAAGCACCAAAAAAAATCTATTCAACATATAATTTTTTTTAAGGAACGCAGACATTCCATTAATACACGACTAAATCGTCGGTCACCAAACAGGCTACATCGTCCGGGTAGTCCGACATCCACAAGTTGGTCTGTCTGTGACTCCCTCAAACCAATGGCTGCCAAACAATCAGCAGGCTTATTACGTGCCCTTGGGCAAAATTCAACTACATAGTCATTGAACTCCATGATAAGTTGGTACTTGATATCCAGAAAGAGATGTCCCAATTTAGCCTGGTCATAGGATGTCGAGGATAGCGCATGCTTCAGGTTCAGAGAATCTGTGGCAATGATGATGCGGCCCATTCTCATCTGGTCAGCTAACCGGATGCCATGCTCCACAACAAGTGCTTCAGCATGCAAGGCATCAGTATTGATTTTAATAGTCATCAGGTGGTGGCTGCCAAACAGGGTTCACTCCCATAGTTGGCTTTGGCTTATAGAATTGTGCCCATTCCTGAACGTGGCGATTAACTAGGCATTGAACAGCGTCCACCGAAAGCCTAGCTTCTTTGTGGTTTTCCTTGTTCCTTTCACTCCACCAGGTCCATAATAAAGCAATGTCTTCATCTTTATTTCATACGGCAGCTTAGACCATCTCCAACCGGAGCTCCCAAAGGCCGCCCAAACGTCCGGCCGGATCGCCCGGACAAGGTTTGGGCCAAAAACCGTCACCCAACCGGCTCCCCCATTCCCAGCCCAAACGACCGGGTGGTCCGGCACACCCCAAACCCAGCCCATATCTGGGGCGGGTTTGGGGCCGCCCGGGCGCGTCCGCCCCTTGGTCGCTGACAGGGCGGACCCACGCTTTGACCGCCCTCCCACGCGGTTTAGATAGCTTGACCGGCGTCAGCATTCATGGCGCACCGGCCGGCATTCATGGCGCACCGGTCACCTCCGACTATAAGTGGAGGTGCCGGAGCAAACCCTAGCCCTCACACTCATCCGCCGCCGCTCTCTTCTAGCCGCCGCCCTCTTCTCCTCCACATCCACCACTGGCGAGCCCCTGCTAGCGCTAAGTTGACGAGGGAATATCTCCCCGGCAACAGCACCAGAAACTATGCTTGTACGTCACACGTCAGTTGGGAACCCCAAGAGGAAGGTATGATGAGTGCAGCAGCAAGTTTTCCCTCAGTATGAAACCAAGGTTTATCGAACCAGTAGGAAAACGAGGTTTGCTTCGAAGGTGTTGGTGAAGGAGTGTAGTGCGGCGCAACACCAGGGATTCCGGTGCCAACGTGGAACCTGCACAACACAATCAAATTACTTTGCCCCAACTTAACAGTGAGGTTGTCAATCTCACCGGCTTGCTGAAAACAAAGGGTTAAACGTATCGAATGGAAGATGATGTTTGTTTGCATAAAACAGTAGAGAACAATGATTGCAGTAGATTGTATTTCAGATGTAAAAGAATGGACCGGGGTCCACAGTTCACTAGTGGTGTCTCTCCAATAAGATAACTAACATGCTGGGTAAACAAATTACAGCTGGGCAATTGACAATTGATAAGTGCATATAACATGCATGTGTGAGTGTGGTGTCTACTATGAGATTCATTTGGGCATTACGACAAAGTACATAGACCGCTATCCAGCATGCATCTATGCCTAAATAGTCCACTTTCCGGTTAACATCCAGTATTAAGTTGCAAGCAACAGACAATTGCATTAAGTAATGTGCGTAATGTAAACAATACATTCATCCTTGAATAAAGCATTGCTGTTTTACCCCTAGTGGCAACAACACATCTACAACCTTAGAACTTGCTGTCACTATCCCAGGTTAAATAGAGGTTGAACCCAACTATCATGCATAAATACCCCCTCTTGGAGTTACAAGTATTCACTTGGCCAAGGCTTCAACAAGTAACGGAGAGCATGCAAGATCACAAATGACATAGACATGATAATATAATATTCAGCTCCACATAGGTATCAATATAAGTCAGATCCCAGCAAACACAACATGTAGCATTACAATAAGATGATCTTGATCATGATAGGCAGCTCACAAGATCTAAACATGATGGCACAAGTGGAGAAGACAACCATCTAGCTACTGCTATGGACCCATAGTCCAAGGATGAACTACTCACGCATCACTCCGGAGGCGGGCATGGCGATGTAGAGCCCTCCGGTGATGATTCCCCTCTCCGGCAGGGTGCCGGGAAGAGCTTCAGAACCCCCCGAGTTAGGGTTGACGACGGCGGCGGCAGCGAATATGTTCTGGATGAAAGGCTCGGTGTTTTAGGGTTTTCACGTCTCGGGGAATAAATAGGCGAAGGGGCGATGTCGGCGGACCCCCGAGGGGCCCAAACCACCAGGCGGCGCGGTGGGCCCCTGCCGCGCCGCCTGTGGTTTGGCCACCTCGTGGCTCTCCTTCGTCTCTCCTTCGGACTCCGTGTACGTGCTGGAAAAATAGGGACTGGCCTTTTGTTTCGTGCAATTCCGAGAATATTTCCAGAAGTAACTTTCTGAAACCAAAAACAGCAGAAAACAGGGAACTGGCACTGTGGCATCTTGTTAATAGGTTAGTCCCAGAAAATGCATAAAAGTGATACGAAGTGTATATAAAACATGTAGCAAATGGTATAATATAAGCATGGAACAGCAGAAATTATGGATACGTTGGAGACGTATCAAGCATCCCCAAGCTTAGTTCTACTCGTCCTCGAGTAGGTAAAACGATAACAACAAATAATTTCTGAGGAGACATGCTTTCACACAATCTTGATCAATATATTGCAAGGCTCATGTCATGAATGAAGTGACTCAAAGCAATGATCTATAGTTTGCTAACAAATAGATAAAGAGTAAACAATGAATCATATAAGCAAAAACTTTTCATGAATAGTACTTTCAAGACAAGCATCAAAAAGTTTTGCATAAGAGGTAACTCATAAAGCAATAGATTCAAAGTAAAAGGCATTGAAGCAACACAAAGGATGATTAAGTTTCAGCATTTGCTTTCAACTTGTAACATGTATATCTCATGGATAGTTGTCAACATAAAGCAATATAACAAGTGCAATAAGTAAATATGTAAGAATCAATGCACACAAAGTTGACACAAGTGTTTGCTTCTAAGATAGAAAGGAGTAGGTAAACTGACTCAACATAAAGTAAAAGATAGGCCCTTCGCAGAGGGAAGCAGGGATTAAATCATGTGCTAGAGCTTTTTAAGTTTTCGAAAGCATATAGAGAGCACAAAATAAGTATTTGAGAGGTGTTTGTTGTTGTCAACGAATGGTAGTGGGCACTCTAACCCCCTTGTCAACCAGACTTTCAAGAGCGGCTCCCATGAAGGACGTTATCTCTACCAGCAAGGTAGATCATCCCTCTTCTCTTTTGTTTACACATGTATTTTAGTTTCTTTATAGATGACACTCCTCCCAACCTTTTGCTTACACAAGCCATGGCTAACCGAATCCTCGGGTGCCTTCCAACATTCACATACCATGGAGGAGTGTCTATTTGCAAAATTAAGTTGCTTACTGATAAATCAGGGCAAAACATGTGAAGAGAATTATTAATGAAAGTTGTAATTAATTGGGGCTGGGCACCCCGTTGCCAGCTCTTTTTGCAAATTATTGGATAAGCGGATGTATATGCCACTAGTCCAGGTGAAAGTCTGTCAGAAGTAAATGACAAGATTGAAAGATAAAACACCACATACTTCCTCATGAGCTATAAAACATTGACACAAATAAGGAGTAATAAAGTTTTGAATAGTTTAAAGGTAGCACATGAAATATTTACTTGGAATGGCAGGAAATACCACATAGTAGGTAGGTATGGTGGACACAAATGGCATGGGTTTTGGCTCAAGTTTTGGATGCACGAGAAGCATTCCCTCTCAGTACAGAGTTTAGGCTAGCAAGGTTGTTTGAAGCAAACACAAGTATAAACCGGTACAGCAAGAATCACATAAAAACATATTGCAAGTATTATAAGACTCTACACTGTCTTCCTTGTTGCTCAAACATTTTACCAGAAAATATCTAGACCTTAGAGAGAACAAATATGCATCCCAAGTCTCAACAAGCTCTACGGTAGTTCTCCACTACTAGGCTTTAACTACATGATGCAAGAGCTTAAACATGATCTACTTGAGAGCTCAAAACAATTGCAAAGCATCAAATCAAAACAAGACAATGATCTACAAGAATGCATATGTCTTTTCCAATACCAACTACTACATGTAGCATTTTCTTTCTTCCAAACAAACACCAATCAATTTATTTAAACATAAACTCTCCAAATGATAATATAATGCAGCAAGAGAGTATTTATAAACAAGTGCTAACAGCTCGAAGAGATGCATGAAAAACAGGAGCTAAAAGCACTGCAGTAGCTAGTTAAGAATACTCAACAAATATAAGTGAAGAACATGAGTATTCACATGAAAAAGCGGAGCGTGTCTCTCTCCCACACAAGGATTGCTAGGATCCGAATTTATTCAAACAAAAACAAAAATAAAAACACACAGACGCTCCAAGTAAAGCGCATAAGATGTGAAAGAATTAAAATATAGTTTCACTAGAGATGACCTGATAAGTTTGTTGATGAAGAAGGGGATGCCTTGGGCATCCCCAAGCTTAGACGCTTGAGTCTCTCTGAATATGGTTGGGATGAACCACGGGGGCATCCCCAAGCTTAGGCTTTTCACTCTTCTTGATCACATAATATCACCCTTCTCGCTTGATCCTTGAAAACTTCCTTCACACCAAACTCAAGACAGTTCTCATTAGAGGGTTAGTGCATAATCAAAAATTCTCATATTCTGTAATGATACAATCAATCCCAAAGCTTCTGGACATTAGCTACAGCCACCAATGCTTTGTGGAGCAAAGAAATCCACACAAACACAGTAAAAGAGCGAATGCAAAACAAAAGGCAGAATCTGTCAAAAACAGAACAGTCTGGAATGACGAATTTTTTCGAGGCACTTAAGTTGCTCAGATGGATCTGGCCTAAAATAATGAAAGTTGCGTACATATCTCAGGAATATGCGTGATTTTTCTCAGAATTTTTTGAATTTTCTACAGGGAGATAAGCTCAAATCCGTGACAGCTAAAAATCTGTCACTGCGCAGAAATCCAAATCTTGCATCAACTTTCAATATAGAACTTTACTTGGCACAACATTGCGATAAAATAAAGATACAAAGGAGTTGCTACAGAAGTAACAAAACTCCTTGAAAAAACTAAAAATAAAAGATAAAGGGTTGCCTCCCTAAAGCGCTTTCTTTAATGCCTTTAGCTAGGCTAAAAGATTTTAATGATGCTCTCATAGGAATAGAACTTGAAAAACAAAAGAGAGCATCAAGAGGCAAATATCAAACGCATTTAAGTCTAACCCACTTTCTATGCAAGGGAACCTTGTAACAAAATAAATTATTGAAGCATAAAGCAACTAGCATAGAAAGATGAAACAAGTACAACTTCAAAACTTTCAACATAAAGAGAGGTGTTTTAGTGACTTGAAAACTTTTATAACCATATTTTCCTCTCTCATAATAACTTTCAGTAGCATCATGAACAAACTCAACTATATAACTATCACATAAAGCATGCTTTTCATGATCTACAAACACATAATTTTTATTAAGTTCAAAAACAGTGGGGTCATTAAACCCACTTTTGACAATAGTAGTATAATAAATATCATTAGGCAATATAGGACCATCATCAAGAGCATTATCATATATAGCATTAGGGAGCCATTGTTTTATTTCTGAAATTTCGTTTTCTTGAGTCAAGGAGCTTGTTACGTAAAATTTATCAAAAGGAGATATTTCAAAAGAATCATGGCATTCAACAATATAACACTCTTCCTCCTTAGGTAGGCATGGAGGGCAATTAAATAGTGTAAGAGTTGAAGAGTTACTGTCATTAGAAGGTAGATCCTCCTTTTGTTCTTCACTCTCCTCCTCTTTTTCATCCAATGAGATCACAGTTTCAGCAATTTCCTCTTCCTCAGGTTCCTGCAAGGCACAAGTTTCATCTTTTTGAGGAAACATCCTCTCAAGATGTTCAGTAATGTAAGAATTATTATCCTTGTAGGTATCACAACAATATTTAAGTATGGCAATACATTCAGATTTATAAGGGGCATCAGTTTTATGTTCAAGATAAGAACTAATTTCAAGGGCACCCTTAAAAACAATAAACTCTTCAATTTGTTCAAGATTACCAAAATCATAGTTTCCTTTAGCATAGGCAGCCAAGGTTTCATTATCAGTATACTCACATTGGAAAGGGAGATGTTTGTGCCTTCTATAGCAAAGAGATTCATTAAAGCAGTAGGATTCATCATATGTAGAACACAAGTTCTTAGCAAAACCATTCAATCTTCTTATTTGTTCCCATAGATGTTTTCCTTTTGGAGAAAGCGGTAATTCTTATAACGAGACCCAGTTTCATAGAGATAAGACATTGAAAACAACTAGTCATAATAGTAATTCGAAATAAAAAGGAACTAATTTTTTTGTGTTTTTGATAAAGAGAGCAAACAAGACTAAATAAAAATAAACTAAGCAAGACAAATAACAAAGTAAAAGATTGGGTGTGAGAGACTCCCCTTGCAGAAGCAATTCGGTTTTCCCCGGCAACGGCGCCAGAAAACGTGTTGGTGGCTAAGTTGACGAGGGAATATCTCCCCGGCAACAGTGCCAGAAACAATGCTTGTACGTCACACGTCAGTTGGGAACCCCAAGAGGAAGGTATGATGAGTGCAGCATAAGTTTTCCCTCAGTATGAAACCAAGGTTTAATCGAACCAGTAGGAAAACGAGGTTTGCTTCGAAGGTGTTGGTGAAGGAGTGTAGTGCGGCGCAACACCAGGGATTCCGGTGCCAACGTGGAACCTGCACAACACAATCAAATTACTTTGCCCCAACTTAACAGTGAGGTTGTCAATCTCACCGGCTTGCTGAAAACAAAGGGTTAAACGTATCGAATGGAAAATGATGTTTGTTTGCATAAAACAGTAGAGAACAATGATTGCAGTAGATTGTATTTCAGATGTAAAAGAATGGACCGGGGTCCACAGTTCACTAGTGGTGTCTCTCCAATAAGATAACTAACATGCTGGGTAAACAAATTACAGCTGGGCAATTGACAATTGATAAGTGCATATAACATGCATGTGTGAGTGTGGTGTCTACTATGAGATTCATTTGGGCATTACGACAAAGTACATAGACCGCTATCCAGCATGCATCTATGCCTAAATAGTCCACTTTCCGGTTAACATCCAGTATTAAGTTGCAAGCAACAGACAATTGCATTAAGTAATGTGCGTAATGTAAACAATACATTCATCCTTGAATAAAGCATTGCTGTTTTACCCCTAGTGGCAACAACACATCTACAACCTTAGAACTTGCTGTCACTATCCCAGGTTAAATAGAGGTTGAACCCAACTATCATGCATAAATACCCCCTCTTGGAGTTACAAGTATTCACTTGGCCAAGGCTTCAACAAGTAACGGAGAGCATGCAAGATCACAAATGACATAGACATGATAATATAATATTCAGCTCCACATAGGTATCAATATAAGTCAGATCCCAGCAAACACAACATGTAGCATTACAATAAGATGATCTTGATCATGATAGGCAGCTCACAAGATCTAAACATGATGGCACAAGTGGAGAAGACAACCATCTAGCTACTGCTATGGACCCATAGTCCAAGGATGAACTACTCACGCATCACTCCGGAGGCGGGCATGGCGATGTAGAGCCCTCCGGTGATGATTCCCCTCTCCGGCAGGGTGCCGGGAAGAGCTTCAGAAACCCCCGAGTTAGGGTTGACGACGGCGGCGGCAGCGAATATGTTCTGGATGAAAGGCTCGGTGTTTTAGGGTTTTCACGTCTCGGGGAATAAATAGGCGAAGGGGCGATGTCGGCGGACCCCCGAGGGGCCCAAACCACCAGGCGGCGCGGTGGGCCCCTGCCGCGCCGCCTGTGGTTTGGCCACCTCGTGGCTCTCCTTCGTCTCTCCTTCGGACTCCGTGTACGTGCTGGAAAAATAGGGACTTGGCCTTTTGTTTCGTGCAATTCCGAGAATATTTCCAGAAGTAACTTTCTGAAACCAAAAACAGCAGAAAACAGGGAACTGGCACTGTGGCATCTTGTTAATAGGTTAGTCCCAGAAAATGCATAAAAGTGATACGAAGTGTATATAAAACATGTAGCAAATGGTATAATATAAGCATGGAACAGCAGAAATTATGGATACGTTGGAGACGTATCAGCCCCATCCTCCACATCCACCACCATGCCTCGCCGCCTTCCCACCACCTGCGCCAAGCTCACGCCGGAGAGGTGGGCGGGAATCCACCGCGAAATGGAGGCGGCGAAATCGCATGCGGCCACAGATGTGGAGGCGGCTGAGGACTCCGACATCGTTGAAATGACGAGTTCGGAGTTCATCCGGCTGATGGACGAAACACATCGCGCACAGTCGGAGGCGGCGGCGGAACAATGGAGAGCTCAGGCGGACGCGGAGCAGGCAAGGTTACGGGCGGAGGAGGCGGAGAAGGCAAGGATACGTGCGGAGGAGTACGCAAAGGTCAAGGCGGAGCACCGTGCGGCCGAGGAACAGATCAAGGCCGAGGTGGCTGACCGAATCCTCATCGGTCAGATGACGAACAGGCTCGGGTTCGTCGACAAGCAGATGAAGGCGGAGGCAGCGATTCGTGAAGGCCGCCTCTACGAGCCAGAACCGTCTGGATCTCTCTCCTTCTTTTCCGACTCCGACCAGCAGGGGTCTTCTCCGGCTCCTCCACCCGATGCGGCACAGGGCGCCTCCGGCAGCGGCGCAGCGGCCACGGTCATCGTCCTATCCGACGAGGAGTAGAATAGGATAGATATCCGGCGGAATCTAGTGCACGTAGTAGCAAATTGTGCACGTTGCATGCTCTTGTAGTATTTTGCTATCAGGTATGTGGTTGTACTCCCTCCGTTTTTTAATATAAGATGTTTTAACATTTGTCTACATGCACATGTACATAAATGTATGTAGACATGTTTTAGTGTGTATGTTCACTTAATTTAGAATGTATCTAGACAACATGTGCAACACCTAAAACATCTTATATTAAAAAACGGAGGGAGTAGAAGCTTGTTTTTAGGGGTTGTCCGGTCACTGTCCGCGGACGCGTCCGGACGCATCCGCGGACAGTTTGGGGGCCAAATTTGAGGGCTCCGCTTGGAGATGCTCTTACATAGCTGATCAAGTACATTCAGTGGTCCTTGACATTCCATCAGAATAAGTCTGACATCTTCTAGTTGGAGAGATCGCCATATAGGTTTGACATTTTTGCATCTGAAAAACAAATGGCCTCCATCCTCAAAAAGCTTTTGACAGACTACACATTTTGTATCTAGTTCAACACCTCGACGCGCAATATTCATGTGTAGAAGATGACTGTTATGGCCGGCCGAATCTCCAGAGAAAATGGTGTACTCCTGCTGGGCAATGCAAGTTCCACAGCCCACGCCAAACCTCTTTCCTCCACGACACTCCATTAGATGACAATCCCGCTATCGTTTGATTCTGCATCTCATTGCAAGTTAACTGAACTCGGTAGGCTGATTTCACCGAGAAACACCCTTTTGCATCATAGTGCCAAGCGATCCAGTCTTCAGTATCTGCACGTACCGGTATCGCTAATATATCCTCCACGTCTTCAGTTTTAAAGTTCTGCCGAACCAACTGCTCATTCCAGCATGTGTTCTCATGATCAATCAGGTCAGCAACAAGGTTAATTTCGCTATCACCACGATGAGTTACTGGTCGTCTTGTTGTGCATCGGGGGATCCAAGGATGTTCCCATACCTTGATCTGTGAGCCATCACCAACCCTCCAAATGTAGCCTTGTTTAAAAACTGCTGCTCCTTGCATAATGCTGCGCCAAGGGCGGACCCAGAGAAAATAGGGACTGGGGACATCCATGTACAGAAAAACAGAACTTTTTTTTTTTGAGAAAAAATCACCAGGTCGTAGCTACATGAAGCTTATAAGTGTCCAAATATGATATATATAGAAGTTTTTTCACAATTAATAAAGCACTTAATCAAATAGCAATATGACATGTTTACTAATAAAGCCTACACACCTTTTTAAGCAAAAAGACAGATATTCAAATAGTTCATAGGTTGCAAAAATGAGAATAGTATTTGTCTTGCAAATAAATGTTGTTACCTGCGAATAAAAAACCTCTCCATTATTTTTCTTCTTCGTCTCTGCCAATGGTTGAAGCACTATCAGTATAAGTTCATATGCTAGTAGTACCAGGAAAAGAAAACTAAATATGCTAGTATATTAAAGCTAAATATGCTAGTATATTAGTCAGGCTAGCCAGAGTACATTCAGACCCTGATTGCATTGCATAGAAAAATCCCAAAGACTAAAATTTGGGTAGTACGAGTATATCAAATTACTGGTACAACACTCAATTTGGACCATCGTACCAGCGAGGATTCTCATTGATTTGACATGGAATTGATCAAGAGAACCGGAATAAAAAAATCATACCAAAATTGAGAAACCCTAATGTTTATCGGTTGATATGAGTACAGAGTACTTACCTGAGCGTATAATTTGGGATGAGCCTATTGTACTGCAACGTCTTGACATGGACGTGGCGCCGGCCGGCTGGGCACACAGCGGACTGGCGGTGGGGGAGGAGTCAAGCAGCCGACGCCCGCCGGGAGCCCCTATACCGCGCGGTACGCGGAGGGAGCGAAGCTCCGCGTACCCGCCATGGGCCGTGGCCCACCTCCGCACCTTCTTCTTCCCTGACCTCTTCCTCTCTTCTTCTTCTTCCCCGAGCCACCAACCGCCGCCGGCCTAACCGCCTGCTCCCGCCCCCCGCGCTCGACGTCGCTGCCGCGCCGCCTCCGTGCCCCGCCCTGCTCTAGCCGCCACCTCCGCCGGTCCGCCGTCCCCCGGCCGGCCTCCCTCTAAACCCCACCCCCACAAAACCTCGTCGCCGGCGAGCACCCCACCCCCCCTCGTTAAGTTGCTCCTCGACGGCCGCCTTCTCCGCCGCAGCTCCGCAGCGGCTTCGCCGGCGCCGCCTCGGCTTGAGATTTTATCCTCGACATCGTCTTCTCCGCCGCGCGTCCGCGCCGGCGTCGCCGGCGACGTCTCGGCCTGGGACTCCCTTCTCCGCCGCAGCTCCGCAGCGGCGTCGCCGGTGTCGGCTCGGCCTGGCCACGACGCGCGTCGGTGGTCATCTTCTTCCTCTGTCCGTGCTGGTGGCCAGCAACTGGGCCAGGCCCATGTGGAGTCGGGGGGTACGCGGAGCTAAGCAACCATCGCGGTACGCGATGTATAGGTTTTACCACGCCCGCCTGCTCCCCTGCTCTGCTCTCAATCTGCAGAGACGAAACGTCGAAGCACAAGCGGAGGAGTCAGACACGCACGATGTAGTGTAGAGACGTGAGAAATTGGCCTAGTAAGCTAGTCAGCCTTTTTTCTTACTGGGCTTTGGCAAAAAATGGTTGGGCCTGAGGGACTGGGCCGACTGGGGGCATTGCTCATCGTATCAGACATGTATATACGTATATGTCAAAAAAAAAAAGACATGTATATACGTACGACTGAAAATTGAGTGGGGGCCAATGCCCCCACTGAGCATAACGTGTGTCGCCCCTGTGCTGCGCCACATATAGTTGCAACCACCTGCAGGAGTGGCACTCAAAATAGGAAAAAGTCTAAAACAAATCTTGAACTTGTAGGTGAAACCTAAATGAAACCCTGAACTCTTAATATCTGAAATTGGCATTTCAAACTTGTCAATCCCGGTCTATTTAGACCCTAGACCAGTTTTGAGCACATGAAAAAGTCAACCCCGGATAGGTTTTATTCTCTACTCTCACTGACTGGGTGGGTCCATATGTCATATATTTCTTCTTCAATTTTTTTATCCTGGCTTATATTTTCTCAATTAAATCGTGGGCCGTACCATGGAGATCCTGCAGCTCTCAGCTCTGCTCAGCTCGGTGTGCTGGCCTTGACCCAGCCTTGACCCGTCCCGTGATGATACCATGTGTAGTGGAGGTGCTAGTTCAGAAACATGGTGAGGGGAGGTAACGATGGAGCAGGCTACCACAGGCAAGTCCACGAGCATGGAAGACATGGAGAGTGAGGTGGCGCACGGGCTAGACAACACGGCAGGAGGTGACGCTTCGCCGGCGAGGCTGCCATGCTGCTCTGCGAGTGTCTTCTGGTCGGATCCCGCAAGATGCAGGCGAGGCTGACGGGCTCCTGCTGTGTCTCTATTGATCTGCTTGCCCGCGATGCCACCAAATCCGGCACTTTCTTCTAGCGCGCGCCTCGGCCACGGATTTCCCCGGCGTAGCTACCTCCTAAACACAGGCGGCGCTGCGATGGAAGCTGCCGGCGCTGGAGATCGAAGGGGATAAATATGACAGGTGGGTCCGAATCGTGAGTGAGAGTAGGATGTTATCCGGCCAGGATTGTTGTATTACCAGTGTACGAAACAACTTTAGGGTCTAAAATAGATTGGGATAGACAAGTTTAGAGTGCCAATTTCTGAAATTAAGAGTTTAGGGTTTCATTTATCTTTCATCTACAAGTTTAAGGTTTGTTTTAAACTTTTTCCTTCAAAATATCGCCATGTGGGCCCCTGACCTCTGTCGCCCTCGCGAGGCGACGAGAGGGGGAAACCCTAGCCGCCGCCTTCCCCCACCTCCCCACCTCTCCCTCCTCCTCCCCTGCCGCCCTAGGGCACAGCCGGGCAAAGCCTGGTTGTCGCCGGCGGCAGGGAGGCCTCCTCGTCCCCTTGCGCGAAGGAACGACGTGGGTCGTCTTCTCCGAGCCGGGGTGTGGTGCGGTCGGGCACCTTGGCGTGGTAGCTTCTCCTGTGCGTCCGGCGCGTCTGGAGCAGCTGCGGTGCGGCGAATCGGCGTGGGGGTCTACGCTTTGGAGGGGCGGCGGCTTCGGCTCCGATCTCTGGGTGGCAAGGAGGTGGATGGCGCGGGCTGTAGTCGGGTCGCTTCGGCGGCGACGGTCTACGACTGCATCAAGTCCTATCAGCCAGGTATGGATCTGCGTGGCTGCCGGTGAAAGTCGTGATTGACGATGACGACGCCTTTGGTGTCATTTTGCTTGTTGAAGCCATCGTTCTGCAGCCCCCATTTCCTTGCTCGGGTGCTCTAGGGGAAACCCTAGATCCGGGAATACCGGATCAGACGTTGGCGACACTTTGGTGTCGTTATCCCTCTAGGGGGCATCGTCTTCGGAGCACTATCTGACGGGAGTGGTTTGGAGGTGGAGCGGCGTTGCTCCTATCGCATCAACGATGACCAATTTCGGTGGCATGGCGCAGCAGGGATTCGGATTCGGACGCGTGATGGTGGACGCGCGTAGGGCGGAGGCGTTGTTTGACGCCATGGTGGCGTCCACGGCAGGTCTGGCGAGTGTCTTCGCCTCAGTCTACACGCTGGATGGGTTGGTGGAAGATGGCGGAGGCGACCTCCGGTGCGTGCGCACAAGGCGCTGCCTCTGGACTTGTCCAGGGAGCCGACGATTGTTGTGGCGGTTGTGTTAGTTGTGGTGATGTCACTGTTTGGTGGCTTCGGCTTGTATGATCGTTGTTTGTAAGGTTTTTTGCCAGTCTATATTGAATAAATGAAATAAAAGCTGTATGCATATCTTCAATGCAGAGGCTAGGTTCCCATTTAAAAAAAAAAAATATCGCCATGTAGGAAGTATAGTGCCCGCAAATACTTTTGTTTTTGAGTGGATTTGCCCGCAAATACTTGAGCACACAAGGACTCAGGTGCTTGGATTCATGAGCCGGGCCACGCGTGGGCAGGTGTGTCTGAGAGTGAGATGGTTGGTGTGCAGCCTCGCTGGCCCACATGACATGCACACAACACAAGTCGCCTCTTCACAACTTCTTCCAGTCCAGGGGTCCAGGCGTCCAGACCACCTTGGTGGCCTCGCCATGTCCATCCACCTCCGCGCCCACGCCTTCGCGGCCAACCCCCTGCGCGGGCTCACCGGCTCGCCCTCCGCCGCCGCGGCCGCCGAAGCCCTCCGCTCCCTCCTCGACGGCGCCGACGCCGCCGCCCACCATCACCTCTCCAAGGTCCTCCCTTTCCGCCGCGGCCGCCCCCTCGCGCGGTCCCCGGACCCTCCTGATCTCTCGCCCTCCCCATCATCCTCTTCCTCCACCGCACCTCCGCCGGCCTGGCGCCTCGCGTGGCTCTCGCCCTCGCGTGTCCCCGGTGTCCCCTCGGATGTCTTCGTGTTCCTAGGCTCCCACGGTGGCGATGGAGAGGGGGACGGCAAGGAGGCCGCCGCGTACTGGGCCGTGGACGTCAGCGATGTAGAAGGCGCCAAGTTCGGCGGCGCGGGGGATGAGTCGGCGTTCGTGGACTTGAGAACGCTCATGGTGGCCGCCGACTGGAGGGACAGGGACGCCATGGGGGAGCTCGCCATCGCCGGCCACGTATGTGCAGTTTTCTGTTTTTGGTTCTTACAACTATAGTATTGATATCTAAAATCACCACTGATTGTGTGATTCGGGACTAGTACCAAATAGAGCTTGATTTGGTTTCTGACGCGAGCAGGCTCGAGCACTGCTAGAATGGCACACCACAGCTAAATTCTGCGGAGCGTGTGGAGCAAAGGCCGTTCCTACCGAAGCTGGGACGCGGAAGCAGTGCCGCAACGACTCCTGCAAGAAGAGGATATACCCTCGAGTTGATCCGGTATGAATTATGATTCGTGTTCTATGCTGAATTGCTGACTGACCTCTCCTCGTGCTTGCAGCTGCCAGTGGCATCTGGTGATTCGTATCCACTGTTTCCTTAACCCCTTTTGGTGCATTGCAGGTTGTGATTATGTTGGTCATTGATAAAGAAAATGATCGTGCTCTCTTGAGCCGGCAGTCAAGATCCGTACCCGAATGTGGAGTTGTCTTGCTGGTTTTATTGAGGTGAAAATAATCTCTTCTCTTATCTTGTTCAATTCTGTTCATATATCTTGGTGGATATTGTTATGTGCTTAGTTGCATCCTTTGTTCTCTTAAATTTGTTTTAAGCTGGTTTTGGCTGGATTAGAAGGAACATGGTTAAAGGGAACTTGGTGTACTAATAGCGGGACTAAAAGTTGCCCTCAGCTTGTCACCCCTAGATTGTAATGTCATACTACAGTTAATTTTTCTTATAAAACATGTTCCTATATCCTGCTTAGATATTGTAACAAGTTCTCATCTTCACGCTCATGCTTAGAGACTGCTTCAAGCACTTACTAAGCAGAAGAAGGTGGATTTGAGTTACTTTTAACATAACCAATGTGAATCTCAATTAGAGGGGACCCCATAAACATATATTGTGATTTTTTGACTTGGCAGTTGACACTGTAATATGCCAAGCATGCCAATTTGGAATTTCTGGTTTAACCGGCAAAACAATTCATACAGATCTATGTCGGCAAGGTTTTTGTTGGGCGTCGTCGGTTATATTGCCTTACAGTCAAAATCATAGACAGCTTGGTGCACTTTTTTAATATGTTGAGCGCGCTCCTAAGTTTTGAGTGATGGGGGTGCGCATACTGTAACATGTTGTAGCTCCATCTTAAATTAGAAATGCCATACTTGCTTTACATACTATCACCTTTCATTACCTGGAATCAAGAACGGAACACTCCTTTTCACCGAGAAGCGTTTCTCTTTCATGTTTTCTTCCTGATTTGGTAGCGGGTAAGCTGTTCTTGAACTTCACCCCTGCCATCTATGGCATGGTAACTGTCGCCATTCCGATGCAAATGGCCATTGGTGGCTCAGGTGCTCACTGGGCGTGCTGTCGTCCCAAAGGCATGCTCAGGAGTTCCCTAATGTGCTGACTTTAGAGTGCAAAGTCGGCCGTTGGACTGAAAGTTGCTCACATCAATGTAAGGCACGGGTTAATCATCCCTATGACAAAAATCGATAATTTTTACATGGCAAAGGAAAGGGCTGCTGATCTCATCATAGAAATATTACCACCACCTTCCCTGAAATATACAAATCGACTAAAAGTATTACAAATTTAGGTTTGGCCTGTTTCACATCCAGTAGTAATGAAGAACTTAGAGATCCTTTTTCTAATACTCAGTAATACTTTCAGTTGATCATCTGAACGTAGGCTGATTAAGCTGTGTTTAAATTTAGTAAGGTTTAATTGCACTGTTTCTGTAACCAAGTAGAATGAATGAATTAATACATGAGCATTTTGTAACAAATCCAGTTGTTAATATTTTTAGGGTAATAGACTGCTTGTATTACCAGGGGGCCAAAGGCCACATATATATAGTACATGTACAGGTGAATATGCAGGAAGCCCCTAACATATGGGCAAAATACAATATGCACAAATCTACTCTAACACCCCCCCTCAAACTCAGGGTGGATCCACAACACTGAGTTTGGAGAGTAAGAAGTCATGTTGCGCTCGAGTTTGTGCCTTTGTAAAGAAATCTGCCAGCTGCAAATCTGAAGGCACATAGTGAAGCGCAACAACCTGATCCTGCACCTGAGCACGTGTATAGAAAGCATCAACACCAATATGCTTGGTCAGCTCATGCTTGACCGGATCACGTGCAATACTGATAGCACCTGTACTGTCACACAAAAGTGGAGTGGGTGTCGTAACAGAGACCCCAAAATCTGCAAGCAACCACCGTAACCAGGTCACCTCAGCAATCAACGAAGCCATAGCCCGCAGCTCAGCCTCAACACTCGAACGGGAAACCGCGACCTGTTTCTTCGTCTTCCAAGCAACAAGCGAACCACCAAGAAACACACAGTAAGCAGAAAGTGAACGACGATCCGTAGGATCACTCGCCCACGTGGCATCCGAGTAACACTGGAGCTGGAGAGAGCTGGAACTAGGGAAGAAAAGACGACGAGTAATCGTGCCACGAAGATAACGAAGGACACGGAGGAGATGACTATAGTGAACGGTGGTAGGAGCTGAGACAAACTGACTCAGAATATGGACGGGATAAGAGATATCAGGGCGAGTGACAGCGAGATAAACAAGACTCCCAACAAGATGGCGATAACGTGTGGGATCAGAAAGAGGCTCACCATCAGTGGATCGAAGCTTAACATTAAGCTCCATAGGAGTCTCAACGGTACGCTCATCACTAAGATCAGCCCGAGAAAGAAGATCCTGAATATACTTTTCCTGGGAGATAAAGAAGCCATCGGCTGTAGAAGAAACCTCAATCCCAAGAAAGTAGCGAAGAGGACCAAGATCAGACATGAGAAACTGCTCACGTAGACGTGCCTTAACAAAGGCAATGTGCTCAGGGTTATCACCAGTGATGATCATGTCATCAACATAGAGAAGCAACAAGGTCCGACACCGAGAAGAGGTGTAGACAAACAGTGCTGGATCATGAGCACTGGGAGAGAAGCCAGCGGCAATAACCACAGAGGAGAAACGCTCAAACCAGGCACGAGGGGCCTGTTTGAGACCATATAAGGATCGTCGAAGACGACAAACCATCCCATCGGGAACAGAATACCCAGGAGGAGGCTGCATGTAAACCTCCTCACTCAACTCGCCATTAAGAAAAGCATTCTGAACATCAAGCTGGGATACAGACCAGCGTCGAACAGAAGCAACAGCAAGAAGAGTACGAACAGTGGTCATATGAGCGACAGGAGCAAAAGTCTCGTCATAGTCTCGGCCGTGCTCCTGCTGAAAGCCACGAGCCACAAGACGCGCTTTATAGCGCTCGAGAGATCCATCAGAGCGGGTCTTAATTTTATAGACCCACTTACACGTGATAGGACGAACACCTGAAGGGGGAGAAACAAGATCCCAGGTGCCAGTGCGCTCAAGCGCAGCAATCTCCTCAGCCATGGCCAGCTGCCACTCAGGATGACGCTCAGCATCCCGATAAGAAGTCGGCTCGGAGACAACAGAAAGACCATACTTACTAGGAGTATAACGGTCTGGAGGACGACGCTGACGAACAGGCCGTGAATGGGAAGGCTCATCAGCAGAAGATGACTCATCAGAAGAAGAGGAAGAAGGAATAGGAGAAGGAGGAGCCGAAGCAGGAGAACGAGGAGTACTAGGGGTACTAGACGGAGGAGAGGATGGCTCCGAAGATGGAGGAGGCGCACCAGGTGTAGAAGATGGAGAACTAGGAGATGGGGAAGAGACAGCAGGAGGTGAATCCGGAAAAAGGAGAAAAGAAATATCATCCACCGGATAAGTGCCAGAGGTATGGCGAGGATAGAAGGAGCGCGTCTCATCAAACGTGACATCACGAGAGATGCGCATCCGACGAGCAACAGGGTCCCAACAGCGGTAGCCCTTATGCTCATCACTGTACCCAAGGAAAACACACTCAGCAGACTGAGCGGTCAGTTTGGTGCGTTCGCGGGGAGGAAGAAGAACATAGCAAGCGCAACCAAACAAACGAAGAGCCGAGTAATCTGGAGAGGTACCAGAAAGACGCTCGAGAGGAATGCCACCTTGAAGGGCAGCAGAGGGCTGAATGTTAATGAGGTAAGTCGATGTAGCGACAGCCTCAGCCCAGAAATGTGGCGGAAGAGAGGAAGCAATCATCATAGCACGGGCAGTCTCAAGAATATGACGATGCTTACGTTCGGCGACACCATTTTGAGCATGGGCACCGGGACACGAAAACTGAGCAAGGGTACCCTCCTCAGCAAGAACACCACGCAGTGCTGAGAGATATACTCACCTGCAGAATCAGCACGAAAGACACGAATAGGCGTGGAATACTGAGTACGAACCATGGCAACAAAGCGCTTATAAATGGAGAGAACCTCACTGCGAGAGCGCATAAAAAATAACCAGGTGTACCGAGAAAAATCATCAATGAACAAAATATAGTATCGATGACCCCCCTTTGACTGAAGGGGAGCCGGACCCCAAACATCTGAATGAACTAAATCAAAAGGTCGCTGAGATACAGACGCACTAGTAGGATAGGGAAGCTGAATCTGTTTACCTAACCTACAACCCTGACATGAATGTAAAGACACATCTCCTGAAACAGACCCTAGAAGACCTCGACGAACTAATGACGATAAACGGGAGCCACAAAGGTGACCCAGCCGATGATGCCACTGCTGGAAAGAGCCAGTGACAGAAGCAGCAACCGCAGGAGAACTGGCAGATGAAGTAGCAGCGGAAGGAACACGAAGCCAGTCTAACTCCCAGAGCCCCGGAGACTGAAGACTACGAGGGCCAGCTCCAACCAGGGCCTGAGTCCGACGGTCCTGAACAGCACAAGAATCAGCGTCAAGAATGACGCGACAACCAGAATCAGTAAGCTGACTAGCAGAAAACAAGTTCATCTTAAGGCTAGGGACATGAGAAACATCAGGAACAGAGAAAGATGAAGTAGAGAGGGTGCCTCGACTAGAAACAGGAAGAGAGGTACCATCAGCCGTGATGACACGAACAGGAGAAATAAGAGAGCGAAGAGCAGAAAGAATAGAAGACGCAGAAGTCATATGAAAAGAAGCTCCAGAATCCAGATACCACGGGGATGACATACCTGACTGTGTAGAAGGTGGTGGTCGCGTGTTGCCAGAAGACCAGACACAGAACCAGCAGAACCCGGCAAGGAAGAGCCTGAAGCAGCAAGCAGACCACGAAGACCACGGATAATGTCCTGATCAGACAGTGCAGCAGCAGAAGAACCTGAAGAGCCTGAAGATCCTGAAGAACCAGTCCTCCGACGAGCAAGATACTGCTGACGTAAGCTGGGATCCCTCTGCCAGCAGCCAGAAATATCATGGCCAGGCTTGCCACAGTAGGTGCAAGGACCACGAGAACCACGAGACTGCGGGGGCTGACTCTGACCCTGGACCTGAGGAGTAGGTAGTATCGGCGGTACTGAAGACCGCGACGGAGGCTGTGGCGGAGCAGGACCACGAGCAGACGGCACAGGAGGACCACGAGCAGCAAGAACAGAGGGAACCTCCAGAAGACCAGCACCACGAAGACGAGTCTCCTCAGCACGAAGCTCAGACAGGACCTCAGAGAGCGGAACACGACCACGGGCATGTAGCTGTGCACGGCGTGGCTCAAACTCCTTGCGGAGCCGCGACAAGAACTCAAAGACGCGCTGAAACTCCAGGTCGGCGCGAACAATCAAGCAGCAGGGACAGGTGGCACACACAGGCGTACGAAGAGAATCAAGCTGACGCCAAATAGCAGCACTCTGAGTGTAGAACTCATCAATAGTCAAATCGCCCTGCTGAAGGGCATGCTCCTGGCGGACCACAGACAGGTAAAGAGCATCCCCAGACGGCTGATAACGCTGACGAAGAAAGGCCCACTGAGCAGCAGCAGTGGGAAGAGCCATAAACTCAGCAGCATACTGAGGCAGGACACTGGAAGTCAGAACAGCAGCAGCACGAGCATCCTCATCTATCCACTGAGAGTAGGCAGTCAGATCCTGCCGGTATGTCGCAACAGCAGCAGAATGGTCCTGGACCTGCCGGTCATAAGCAGTCATGGCAAGAGCATCAGCACTAGTGGCGGAATCCTTGTCCTCCTGAGAAGCATCAGAGGCAAGGGCAGTAGGAGTCGGTGCAACAGGCACCGAAGGAGCAACGGGGTGGGGCGGACAGGGGACCTCGCCAGAAAGCACACCCCACAGACGAAGACCGCGCATGTGGACGCGCATGAAGTTAGCGAAATCAGGGTAATTCGCTCCATCAAAGATAATCGGGCAGCGAGGAATCGCAACATAGCCCGACGAGGTAGACATCTCTCTCTCTCTTTTTTTTTTTTTTTTTTTTTTTCAGAAAGTCAACTCAACGATTGGATCAGATCGGGACGGAGCACCACGCAGCACCACGCCGATGCTAGCGACGGGAGCAGCAGAGCCCGAGTGGCCGGCGGCGGGGCGGAGCAGCCGGCGGCGGAGAGCGGCGGGCCGGAGCAGGAGTGGCCGGCGGCGGGGCGGTAGCGGCCGGCGGCGGGGACGAGCGGCCGGGCCGGCGGCAACCCGACGGCGGGCCGGAGCGGGTGGAGACGGGGCCGTCGGGGTGGTGGCGGAGCAGCCGGCGGCGTAGAGCAGCGGGCCGGAGCAGGAGTGGCCGGCGACGGGACGGCAAGGAGGAGGCCGGCGGACGGGACGGCAAGGAAGAGGCCGGCGGCGGGGCAACCAGGCGCACGGGATCGAAGCAGGGATCCGCACAGACGGCCGGAGGTCGCGACGGAGACGCGGACTGCGGCGGCGACGGGCGGGACGGGGAGGACGGCGGCAGCGGCCGGGGCGCGGCGGCGAGGAGCCGGGGCGCGACGGCGGCGGCGGCACGAACGTGGAGAGAAAAAAAAAGGAGACCCTAAAACCAGGGCTCTGATACCATGTTAGGGTAATAGACTGCTTGTATTACCAGGGGGTCAAAGGCCACATATATATAGTACATGTACAGGTGAATATGCAGGAAAGCCCCTAACATATGGGCAAAATACAATATGCACAAATCTACTCTAACAAATATGTCCTAAGCTTATTTTGCCTATAACTTTCATATCATCTGAAGCTGGGCATAAGCTTGCTTTACATTCAGTAATCTTATAATGGCATTAAGTCCGCCTATGTAATGTAGGCATAGCCAGTCCCAAGCCCGGGTCAAGGAGGAGGGTTGTGATAGACTTGGCGAGCTAGCGTAAAAACTAGCCAGTCCCATGGGTATGAAACCCATTTGGGCGAGAGTGGTAATAGGATGGGTGACCTCGTGGGAAGTCCTCGTGAAAGGGTTTCATATCTAAGGGTTGTGATAGGCTTGGCGAGCCAACGTAAAAACTAGCCAGTCCTATGGGTATGAAACCCATTTGGATGACAGTAGTACTAGGATAGGTGACCTCCTGGGAAGTCCTCGTGAAATGGTTTCATATCTAGCCTACCGCAACTTGTTTGGGACAAAAGGCTTAGAAGAAGAAGAGTCTTATAATGGCATCGTAGCTTAACCATTAGAAGCTTAACCATTAGAGTTCGGTCTGATTTTCATAAGTAGAATGAATGAGTTAATACACTGGTAAAGTTTAAAAGCAGTTACAGTTCTTTTTTAATTTTGTCCGAAGCTTGTTATGCTCACTATAATTTTCATTATTTATTGTTAGCGAACAATTTTATCGTCTTGTTCCACTACATTGGAAGAAGCTTATGCTCATTGCAGCTGTTATGTTCATAGCCAGGGGAAAGCTTGGAAGAGGCAGTGAGAAGGGAAACATGGGAAGAAACTGGGATTGAAGTTGGGCAAGTCATTTACCACAGTTCTCAACCATGGCCTGGTAACAGAAGTGTCCTCATTGTCCTTTTATTTTTCAAGAAGGAAAACCTGTGGGGGAGGATAATACTGGGATGTCACAAGTGTTTTCACATGTATAGACGTTTAATTACTGTGTAACTAATTACAGAAGTACTCGTACATTTGAAAAACTACTTAGGTCATCAGTTGAAATCAGTGTGTTTCCACTCACATTCGTACTTGTACCAAGACTGACAATGTTCATGTTGCATATGTTTTCCAGTTGGGCCAAACACTATGCCATGCCAGCTGATGGTGGGCTTCTTTGCTTATGCTAAATCATTGGAGATTCATGTTGATAAAAAAGAGCTGGAAGGTAATTTTTAACACGTCAGGAATGACGTGCTGATTCTTCCCCTTTCCTGAAGCAATTGATTGGTCAGGTCCATTTCCCATGTCACAGTCGGGCTTCAGTTATTTTCTTCATATGTAATATTATCTTACAATAATAAATATATATTGAACACTGCAAAAATCTAATTTATTTGAATTACTAGGTGAATGATGTGTATTATAGGATAAGTAGTTTACTTTAGAAATCAACTTCAAATAGTACTTGGTTCTTTGGCTCACATATCAAGTTCCGTTTCATTGGTCTCATCCTTTCCTCTTCTACCATACACGCAGATGCGCAGTGGCACAGCCGTGAAGACGTGAAGAGAGCTCTAATGTTTGCAGAATACGAGAAAGCTCAGAGATCAAACGCGCTCAAGGTCAATCAGATATGCAAGGGTGTGGAGAGAGGGCAGAACATCTCTCCCGACTTCAGTGTGGAAAGTGAGGAACCTACTCCGATGTTTGTCCCCGGGCCATTCGCCATTGCTCATCACCTCATATCATCTTGGGCCTTTGAGGGAGCACCCACGGTGCCTAGCTCCTTCTCCAACCTATGAGGCCAGACCCTATTAATTTAGATGGACGCGTGTTGAAGCACTGGTAGGCACACTACATGTATCTCCTAGGCTCTTGGTACGGTAGGGATATTCTCTCCGTTCCTCAGAAGAAGATGTATACATTTTGGCCAAAGTCGAACAATGTAAAGATTGACTAGGTTTATAGAAAATAACTATTAACATCCATAATGTCATATTAATACCATTAAATACACAATAAAATGTAGTTTCATAGTATGTTGTTCTTCTTCGCCGGTTGTAATAGAAGGTCAAGAGGATGAGGATTTTGCTCATGGACGTGTGTATCCATTGCAAGTTGTTGGTAATTTGAAATTTGTGTGTAGGAATGCATACATGGATCAGTCACAGATGTACTTGTATGGTAGTCTTTGATTCTTAAACATGGTACGTACTCCATTTAGGGTCATCTTGGCTGATTGAACTTGCTCGTTGGTTCACGTTTCAGAGAGTTCCTGCGTTTGGACAAGCATGTACTATTTTCAAACTCTATGCCGGCTGTTTCACTTGTGTGGCACTGGCAGTCACCCAGCCAGCATCTTGAAGTTGATCAATCGACGATGTGGTGTGTGCCCGCTAGGACGTAGTGACGTGCTCCCGGGCAGAGGTACTCTTGGGCGCGTCGATCACGACGAACGGGCCGGTGTGTGGCTTGGCGTGGCGTGCGAGCGGAACGAGCGGTTGCATGCGGCAGCGGCCAATATTTTCCTCCGCCGTCGGTGCACTTTGCGCCTCCACCATCTAACAAACCACTGATAGATCCAGCCGCAGTTTGCAAGTTCTTCGCGGTGTGGCCGGCGTCGCCATGAGCATCCGCGTGCGAGTTCTAGATGTCACCCATGTCCAACCGGAGCAAACCACGACAGATCAACCGCGAGATGACGCCGCAACGATCAAGCTCTCGCCCTTCGACACCTTCTTCCTCGCGCTCCCGCCGATCCAGCGGCTCTTCTTCTACGACGACGACAGCGACGGCACGACTCTCCCGCCGTTCCCAGCGCTTGTCAGCTCGCTGCGGGCCTCCCTCGCCGCCACGCTCGCCGTATTCACCCCCCTCGCAGGCAAGCTCACGGCCTGCTCCCATGATGACTTCGTCATCGACTGCTCCCGCGACGCCGTCCACCCGGGCGTCAGGTTCGTTGAGGCAGAGTACTCTGGCGACGCCGCAGACATGCGCCGGCTCGCCCGGGACGTCGAGCACGACATCGAGGCGTTCTTGCAGCTCGTGCCGGCGCTCGAGGTGGGCAGGCTGCCTGCTCCCGTACTCTCCGTCCAGGTCACGCGACCGGCACTGGCAGGTAGTGACGATTCTGGTGTGGGTGCCGTGGCGGTGGGTGTGTCCATGCACCACGCGGTGGCCGACGGGCAGTCGCTGTGGCAGTTCATGCGGGCGTGGGCTGCCGCGTCGCGTGATGGCTCGCCGGCTTCCACAGTGGGGCTCGTGCTGCCGCCAACCTTCGACCGGGCCTCGATCCTGCAGCACCCGAAGGCAGAGGCGGCGTTGCGCGAGTTCGCCCGCCTCTTCGCGCCGGAAGCGCCGAAGGTCAACATGATCCCGGAGTCGGACTGGACGCAGCAGAGCAGGAGAACGTACCTGCTCACCGCCGGCCAGATTCAGTCTCTGAAGCGGCGCATCCTGGAGAGCCAAGCAGTTAGCAAAAAGAACGATGACATCGAGCCGCCGGAGGCCCCGACCACTTACGTGGCCATCGCGTCACTACTGTGGATATCCATCGCCCGCGCCAAGTACGCGGACCACGCCGACGCGGCCGACAACGCGTACTTCCTGTTCCCCGCGGACTGCCGCCGCCGGCTGCGCCCGCCTCTCGATCCGTGCTTCTTCGGCAACTGCATCAAGGTCTGCTACGCGCGTGCCACCGCCGACGACCTCGTCCACGGCACAAACGATGACGACGACGACGAGGCGCTCGCGCGTGCCGCGGCGGCGATTCGGAGGGCGATCCGGGAGCACGTGGAGGAGGAAGACCCGCTGGGCGACGCGGACCGGTGGGCGGAGATCAACCGGGCGGTCCCGCGGGAGAGGCTCGCTAAGCAGGGCTCGTCCCACCGGTTCATGGCGTACGAGGTGGACTTCGGGTGGGGGCCGCCGAGCCGGGTGGAGCTCGTGTCCGTGTTCAGCGGGGAAATGGCGACGCTCGTCGGCGCGCGGGGCGGCGCGGTGCAGGTGTCCGTGGCGCTTGGCCGGGAACACGTGGACGGCTTCGAGGCGAGCTTCCTGTCGCAGGTCTCAGCATGAGCACAAAAAAAATAAGGGTGTCGTGGTCGTGATCGATGCTGTGGTGTCTTTTTTCGCTCTTTTTTTGGGAAAACTTCCGATCAACTGTCGAGCAGTAAAAAAACACATATCCGTAAACGCACGCCGCTATCATCACCCTCCATCACCGAAGCCGGACAAATCTTGTATATAGTCGGGAAATCGTCATGGATTTTGGAAGATTTACTTGGGGTGTGTTTGGTTTAGAGGATGGCATTTGGGGGATGAGGGTATCCCCAACCACCTGGTTAGGGATAACCAATTTTTTTGTTTGGTTCGGTGGAATAAGAGGTGGTTAGGGATAGCCATTTTATTGTTTGGTTGAAAGGATGAAAATGGATAGGTTGCTGTGGTAACCTCTTTAATAGATTACCAATATCACACTCTGTAATAAATGTGGAAACAAAGCGTGAAATCACCCTCTAATCAGAAATTTGGATGCATTGAACAAACAAGTAAATAGTAGTAGAACAAACAAAAATGAAAAATGGTTAAACATGCGTGCAGTTCAGTATTGGTCGCTACTCCTTCGTGTGAAAAAAGCACTACATAGATCGTCGGTTCCTTGCATTGGACAAACAAGTAGGAGTACATAGTACTAGAACAATGGAGAAAAGTTCCTGAGCGTCGGCCAGCATAGACTGAACTTAATTTTCTCTCTAGAACTTGCATAGGCTGACGAAATTGCATCCTGCAACCAAGAAAAATCAAAGATAGATTGGGAGGGCAAAGAACAACGGGAAGTACGGGAGGAGAGAGGCGACACAGTTCGGCCGCCGGGACCAGCAGGACACCGCGCGCCCATGGCCGCTGCCTGTCCTGGTGAGCGGAGAGAGAAAACAGAGGACACGAGAGAGAGAGCAAACACAAGAGCAGATGGGAAAATGATTTCTTGTTCCGACCGCCTCCGTTGCCCTACAGACGCCCGCCCTGGTCGCGCTAGATCTGGCCACCGGGAACTCCGATCTAGCCAGGGCCGGGAAGAGAGGAAAACAAGACAGAGAAGGAACAAACAGAGGAAGGAGAACGAGCGAGTCATCGGAAAAAACGATTCGGCAGTGAGGCTAGGGACGCCAACCAACCACAAGTGGTTGCGCTCGTCCGGCAGATTTGGGCGGCGGAGCCCAACCAGTTTTTCAAGGCATATTCTCCGAATCTGGCTACCCCTGCCACCTCTCAGCTTCCTAACCAAACGCACGGCAACCACCAGAAAAGTGGTTATCCCTCACCAACCAGTGGATAGCCACTGAACCAAACACACCCTTGGGTGACCAAGTCTTGTGGACCGAGACCATTCGAAACAAGTACCTCCGATCAAAAGACCTCATCGTGGAGCACCACCAGCCGGGTTCCCAATTTTAGAACGCCATACAAAAGATTAAGCATGCATTTAGCTTGGGGCTAAACACCATGTCAACAATGGTAAGTCGACCAGGTTCTGGATTGACTGGTGGAGGAGGGCTAACCCCCTTAGAGATAGATACCCAACTTTGTTTGCTATTACCCACGAGGCACGACCATGAGACCTCGGTGGTGCAAGCTTGGGAACTTGGTTCATGGCCCACGGCCTTTCGCTGGTCGTTTGGCCTACAGAGCGGGTCGAGTGGAACAACTTGTATAGAGAACTCCAATGTGTGATCCTTTTTCGAATCCAGACCGCATCATCTGGGCGCTTGAACCTTCGGGAGGTTCTCGGTATGCTCACTATACCGCAAGTTGTGCCAAGGCACACCAACACTACATCGATATCTGGAAGATCATCGTCCCTATGAAAGTTAGAGTGTTCCTTTAGCAACTCATCCAGAAGCGTCTCCCCTCCAATGACAATATTCGTCAACGGAAAGGACCTTCCAACGGGCGGTGTGCCTTGTGTGGGGTCGTGGAGGACATGAACCACATCTTCTTCTCATGTTCTCTAGCCAAGTTCACGTGGAGTGCAGTTCGGGAGTTGCTTAGTTGCACCTGGAATCCCTCGTGTTTCGCGGACTTATACCGTCCGTTGCGCAATGATGTAGGCCAAACGCATCATGTGGACTTGCTGTGCGGCCTTGTGCTGGACACTCTGGAACATTAGGAACAAGTTTTCGATTGAGGGGATCTTCCCTACTCAGCCAGCTGATGGCATGTACAAATTGTCTATGTATCTACAGGCGTGGAGACCAGTGGCTAGGAGTCAGGATCGAGAGGCATTGGAGCGGGCGATTGGCAGGATACGCATGCTCCACTGTACTGTTCGGGAGGGCCGCTAGTCGCTCTTCCCCTGCCTCATCTAGTGGCCTTGTTAGACGCTGCATGTTCCGGTTTTAGCATGTCTTGTTGTATCCCACCTAGGTTGAGCCTCATCTCCCTGTGATGTAACCGTGTTTTGGTGTTCTTCTTTTTTTCCTTTTCGGTCTTCGGAACCTTTGAGACCTGTATGACTTGTGCGGCTTCATTAATTTAAAGCTGGGCTATGCTCGAGACTACCGTTTATAAGTCGTCATGCACAACAACCGTCGCCGACGAAAAAAAGCGTAGATCAGAAAATCCAAGCAGACACACCACGAACACAGGCGAACGAAGACCAGATCCACCATAGACAAAAACGACCGAATCCCGCGAGATCCGTCGGAGACACACCTCCACACGCCTTCCGACGATGCTATACGCACCGTAGGAACGGGGGCTAGGCAGCGAGAAACTTATTCCATCTTCAGTAAGCCGCCACCGCCTCATCTTCCTTAGTAGGTGACAAACTCTAACCAAACATGAAAAGACATTTGAAACGGAGCCCTCCCATCGGTAAGGACCGGGCCGGGATCCATCACGCCACCATGGCCCTAAGGATCGGCAATGGCGCCAACAGGTTGCAGGGAAAACCTGATCACCTATTTCCGTGAGTTGCGACAAAGCTTGCTGGTGTATGGATATATGATCTATTTTTTCCAAAAGGTTCACCAATTTATCAGTAATCAGTAATGGTGTAAGGAAATTTAAAAGTAAAATTTTAAATATTTTCCTTGTACCACCTAGGGAAGACTACAATCACCAGAACAAGCCGAAGACGTGCTCCCATCCTCGTCTCTCTGTCATTGAAGCCGAGAAAATTTGTCATAGTATAGTTTGTTGTAATAATAGATAGCTCAGAAGTTGTAATGAGAAGACCAGGTTTTAGCACATAACACTACTTGTTAGGCCATTTTTTTTTGCACATAACCACAACCCTAACTCTTTTAGCTTGTCATTAGTCACTATGATAGTTAACTAGCACCCTAGCCGGACACAGCCTATGTATTGTCATGGCTACAAAATGACAACATCGAAAATCATAGACCATTCTAAAACCACTCTATGGTAGAAAAAAGATACTATTTTTCTTGAACATTTACGGTGACTATAAGACCATACGATTTCCTCCGCATAAAAGTGACTTATGCAGCACACTTTCGATACAAAAAAATAATGCACTTGCATTTGCCAAAATTTTCCTTTGCATTTGTTGAATGAAATTAGGGAATGAAGTAAGTAGATCAGATGGATTGAGATTGAATTCGTATCCCCTACTCTATAACTATCTTCTAGAAAGCAGAGAGAGCTTTGATTCTATTCAAACAGAAAAGCATATTTTAAGTGGTGGCATGGAGGAGCTGAATTAAATCAAAATGTCATGTTCAATCAGAAGCGCATGGATACAAGTTACCCTTGGACAGATAGACAACTCTCACTCCGTTTTGGTTACAAATAAGAAAGCTATAAGTAGTGCAACATTATTTCGGACTTGGCTTAGAATGAACGCAAGAGACATGCTAAACACATGAAGTCGAATGGGAAGTGATGTTTCCTATGGCGAACGAGTGAGTAACCCATAAGATCCTGCCCTCGGAAAAGGGAACATAATAAATCTCAGACAAATTATTTTTTTAAGTGTCGAATTGTATATACAAGAAAGAATCTCAACGAAAGCCTATCTCTTTTTCTGGGGATAATTGGCATGACCTATTTCTCGGTACCATGCAAAATGTATTTTTAATGGGACATGAGTTTGCCGGTTAATTTGGTCGGTATCGTCAACACTACATGTCTAGCTACACAAATATCATAGTAATAGAAAAACGATCAACACATAAATCTATTACTTCTTAGCAATATATACAAAATGAAGGTGAAATCTATACCTCTAAGAATGTATCAGCTAGTGTGCAATAATATCATGTTTTTAATTAATGGCTGGAATGAGAGGAGAATTGTACTGTATTTGCCATGAACATAAATATTACTTCAATTCTTCCAAAACACTCAAAATGACGCCCACACACCTGCGAGCCCTACTATACTAGTCCACCCAAACAAACGGAGCGCAATGGCTGACGTTGAAGATCATGCACCCATGACCCATCGGCCGCAATTTTGGAATATTTTGCACGTATATGCCGTAGCGTCGTCTTACACGTGGGAGCAGCATAAAACGCGGCAGTCCACGGCATATGGCGCCAAGGGCGTATCTGGGCCGTCCGTTCGGCGATCCGACGGCCCAGATTCGCCGTGCCCCTTTCTATCAGTTCGGACTTTTGGTCTAGATAGCTGGTGCAGCAATTCTATAGTACTCCCTCCATTACTAGATATAAAATGTTTTAGGTTCCTCACTTGTTGACTAGGTGCGGATCCAAATAAGTGAACATACACACTAAAATGTGTCTAATTAACTACATGTAAATACATATGAATGTACACGACAGCTAAAACTTATATTTAGAAACGGAGGGAATATATAACAAAGAAGAAGCGATAGCGCACACGAGGCGAGTCCCACTAGAAAGTGATTTCGTACACTAATATAATTTATCTTTTACCACTAGCCAAACTGAAAACACAAATTCTATCTACCCCAATCAATGTGTACAATTATGCTACAAACTTTTAGAAACCAAGAAATGCAAGAACCGTACTCCCTCCCGGATCGGTTTGCCGTGTTCGGCAACAGCCCAGCTTCACCAAATCCGTCGATCCCCCGTTTCTCATGCGAAATCCGGTCCAAAGCCAGAGCGCAAACTGTTTGACGCTGCTCCGCTTATTCGATTGAGCCCAAACTGGCTTGATTCAGCCTCCCAGCCCAGAGGGAAGCTCCGAATCTGTTTTTTTTCTCTCGCGAATTTGACTGTACAAACTTCAGAGACTAAACAGAGAGCAGATTTGTGGGTTCACAGTGCAAATTTTGCTGTGATTGTGTAAGTATAGTGGGAAAATTTTAGGGTCCGTGGAGCCGGATCTGAGTATTTTAGGTTCACAGTGCGTTTGCATGTGCATATCACAAAATCAATTTTGAGCATGAACAAGAGCACAATAGTGGCACTGAACAGAGCATGTGTTTGCGGGCAGAGTACAATATCAATTTTGAGCATAATGTTGCGGCAAGAGATGACTGAAATATGAATTCTTCTCTGTTTTCACACCAACCAAGAACATGTGTTTGCGGACAGAGTACAATAGGAATGCTTCTTTGTGCAGTCACCATCCACAAGAATTGAGATGTCATACCCTGTCAATCCTATGGGAATTCAAGACATAGGAATGGAAAATAACAACCATTTGGATTGCAGGATAGGAAAAGCTTAGGAAATATTTTGAGTTTGAACCAGCTAGCCGTTACCTTTCTTCTTGCTTGAGAACTAGCCGTTGCCTTTCTTTCTTCAAACTAGCCGTTGTAATGTACTACTCACTTCTACATATACACATGCTTTCATGAAGCCGGTTTCAAGCTAGCAAACTCTCTCCACCCAGCTATTCAACATGCTCTAAGCTACAGGCACGCCAAGCCGAAATCGTTGAGCCAACAACTCCACCGTCGACGGCAGCGGCCGGCCGGCCGGCGGCAGCGGCAAGGGCAACAAGCACACCATCGGCAATTAGAAGCGCACTGGCATAACTGACCGGTTAGAATATCTGTCCATGAGCAACTCCCTGCTATGTTTGTTTTCATTATTCCCAGCTTATAAGTAACTTTGTCAGGTTATATCTACGGCTAGAACAAGCAACGCTATTTGTAGTATTCTTTGCTGGTTTTAGTGGTTCATTGCCATGGATCAAAACTACAGACGAAGATCACAATTAGAAGATGAGTTCATGCTATTTGTTCTGCCGACCATAGAAGAAACCGAGAAAAAACCAATGCATACATCCATGCTCCCAGGTGGTATGTATGTCAATGAAATTCTAACTGGACATGAAAGTCTATGCAAAAGGCAGTTCCGTATGGAGGTTGACATTTTTCATGCTCTGGTTCGTAAGTTGCGTGAGAAAAAACTGCTTGGTGATTCAAGAGAAGTCTCATTGGAAGAAAAGGTTGCTATATTCTTATACACAGTAGCAAAAAATGCTAGTAATCGAACATTACAGGACAGGTTTCAGCACAGTCCAGAAACTATCAGCAGACACTTTGGAGCAGTGCTTGATGCAATTACAAAGCTTACATGCATCTACATACGCCCACCTTCTCTTCAACCACATAATATCTTGAGAAGACCACACTTCTATCCTTATTTCATTGTAAGAATGTATTTACATTTATTTTCTTTCACAGTTATAAAATAATATGATAGTTTCAGGTCTTAAAGTATCTCACAAATAAATTGTATGCATGCAGGACTGTGTTGGTGCTATTGATGGAACCCACATCCCAGTGACCCCTCCAGTACATCAACAAGAACCTTATCGAAATAGAAAACAAACACTCTCACAAAACGTTATGGTTGCATGTGACTTTGATCTTAAATTTGTGCATGTGCATGCTGGTTGGGAAGGATCAGCCTCAGATGCAAGAGTTTTGCAAGATGCAATTAACCATGGGTTTCAAGTACCACCTGGTAAATTTTATCTTGTAGATGCAGGTTATGCAACTACACCACAGTTTTTGGCCCCATACCGTGGAAATAGAAAACAAACACTCTCACAAAACGTTATGGTTGCATGTGACTTTGATCTTAAATTTGTGCATGTGCATGCTGGTTGGGAAGGATCAGCCTCAGATGCAAGAGTTTTGCAAGATGCAATTAAAGTACCACCTGGTAAATTTTATCTTGTAGATGCAGGTTATGCAACTACACCACAGTTTTTGGCCCCATACCGTGGAACTAGGTATCATTTGCAAGAACAAGGGAGAGCTCGTCAAAGACCACAAAACTACAAGGAGTTATTTAACCTTCGTCATGCACAGCTACGAAACCATATTGAAAGAATTATTGGCATACTGAAAATGAGATTTCAAATGCTGAAAGCTGCTACACTTTACCCACTTGACAAACAAGTTGACATATCTGTTGCTTGTTGTGTTCTACACAATTTTATACGCCTTCATGATGGCGATATGGCATGGGTAAGAAATGCTCCTCTAGATATAGACCCAATCCAGGTTGTGGATGTGCCCGATGGAGACCACAACTACAACTCTGATGTAAGAGCATTCAATACCTCACGAGAAGCAGGAAAGCAAATGCGAAATTATATTGCAAATAAAATGTGGGAGGACTATATTTCAAGAAGAGGCCAATAATGTAATGCAGTTTTTCAGTTGGATTAGCCACCATGTTTAATTTTTTAAGAAGCATTGCAAAACTTGTATGAGTATGAATGATGAACTTGTAATATCCTTTGAAGCAATATAACTCCATTCGTGCCTCTTCATTTGTCCGACAAAAGACCCAAAATACATGTTAACTTGCTAACTTGGTAGCTGAGAGGTTTGGTACCTCTCAAACTAAGCAAAAGTACACCATATAATGAAAGATTCACAATACTTTCTAACCTTCTAACTTAGTAGTGCCCTCAAGCTAAGCAAAAGTACATCAGCCCAATGAAATACCCAAAATACATATCCTTCATGAGTACTAACTACTGATTTGCTTGACTACATCCAATTTGGTTTCTAACCCAACCCAGCCTTAGTTCATCACTAGAAAATGATAGAAAAAGTTCTCGATTGTCCTTACTTTTGAAGAGATCTGCTGCCATCAACATATCTGATATTTGTAAACCCCTTAAGTGTAGTGACACACTTGCTGATGCTGTATGGATCCTCAAGCTTCTTCTCCTCGATAGCCGCAAATCGATCTATTTCTTCCTTCTTGAGCTTCAAATATCTCTCTTGGAATTCAGAACTCTTCCTTCTCTTTGCGCGCTTTGCTTCATGCATCTCTGGTGTTGCAACAAACTGAGAAGCCATCTGTGTGGTGCTCATAGGGGGTCTAGAAGAGCATTGTTGCTGGGACAATTCTGCAGCACCTATCTCATCCTCATCTTCTAAATTCACATATGGCTCATCAACACCATGTAAAGGCAAGGATGGCTGGGCATGAATATCCGCTGCTGGTCCATGTGAATGTTGCTTTGCCTTGCTCGCATAGTGGTCCATGCCATGGCGATTCTTTCCTTCAGCATAACGACCTGCAATAGATATAATTAGTTCTGATTCAGATAATGATATTGGAGGGAAAGTATGGATACAATATTATTAGCACAAGATCAACTAAATCCATATAAGAACATACCTTCATATAAACCAAATAAATCATCAAAATATGGAAATGATTTCTCTCTCCATCTGAGAGCATCCTTATTCATACGCTCACCAAATGTCTCCCATACTTCATCAGGTGCAACGACCATCATTCTATTAGGATCCCAACCAAAACCACTTTCACCCACTAGATCCTTTACACTACGGAAGTCTTTCTTGAGGTCTTGTTCTTTCTGTTTCACTTGGGCAACAGCGAGCGATAAGCTAAACTTTTGGTTCAGTCTATTTGTAATACTATTCCATGCCTCGGTACTCCAAGCATTTTGTGTTCTATAGCCCGGAACATTGTAATCTTTCAGCAAGTCAATAAGGAATGTCTTCATCTGATGATTCCATCTAGCACGAGGAAGACTTTTTGTGGCCCCTGAAATTTTGTTTTGTACAGAAAAGAGCTAAATCATTTTGCAAGGCAACATTTGAAAACCAAATAGGTTAACATATAGCTTACGCTTTGCACTCCTATGATCTAGCTCCCGAACATCACCAAGCTGCATACGAATTTCTTGATAAGGCTTTGTACTCCTCTCATAAAACTCCAGATCAGGGAACTCAAAACTACTACGTTCATCAGCCATCGGAAAATCGTCCAAAATCGAGTTTTAATTACTGGACCATACAAGAAATTGCGCTAATCACAGCGAAAAAGAACAAAGTATTTGGGCAAACAGAAATACAAATCTCACTGAAACAATCAAGGTGGATACAAGTAGGAAGTGAATCAATCTAACCATGCATAGACTGGTCGGCATAACAGATGAAGTAGCAGATTTTATTGAACCTGACAGCCGGAGATGAATGTCGCTTGTCGCCGTGCTCCTCGCCGGCCGTCACGCCTAGTGCTGGATGACCTGGTCCGCGTGCCGGCCGTCCGTCCTCCACCGGTTCTTGCCCTCGCTCGGCCGCCTACGCTGTCCCGGACGAAATCGCCGGCCCCGTCGCTCGGCGCCGCCGCTCTGTCTGCCAAGTTGGTACTAGTAGGGTAGGAAAGCAGTATGTTTCCTTGTGTTGCGCGGGCCTTTGCGCGGGCCATTTTGGCGTGCGCCAAAGATTGGGGAAGCGCCTCGAAGCCTCGTTTCGCGCCAGGAAATTTTCCAATAGATCGGACCGGATGTTTTCTTTCCTGTGAATGGTGAATCGTAGGAACCAAATCCTGTGGAACTCCTTTTCCTATTCCTACGTTCTAAACGGCACAAAGGAAATATTTCCTACAAAAATCCTATCCTATGAAATTCCTATAGAATTCCTGTGTTCCAAACGGCCCCTAATAGCAGTTGCTAGCATGTCACGGACAGAACTTCGGGAGAGGACGTAGACGAGGTTGGTGAAGGTTGCAGGGGTACGGATCTGGCCTGAAGGGTGCCGGGGGCAGCGTCGGTGGGGTAGCGCACTGGGATTTCATGGTCGCCAACGATAGGGAAGGCAGAGGAGCGAGAATATTAGCGAAACGATAACTGGAAACGTGGGGAGCTCGGTTTTTGCCAATCCGTGAAAATGACCTGTAGCCCGTTCCGCTTCGCTCTTTTGACTCCGCGGAGTTGGAGCGTCCGGTGCCGCTCCGTCCGCTCCGGGAGCTGAGTTGAGGAGCGGAGAGGATCCGAACAGGCCAATCGCGTTCAATTAGGCGTTGTGGGTAAAGTGGGCCTAACTAACTATGCTATTTTACGTCCTGCACAAAAGATTTTCGAGTATGAACGGAAAAAGCTAAATACACCCGTAGTCACAGTTGTCCACGATGTGCAAATTAGTCCCGCTACTTGTAAAATGGGGCCAGGTGGTACAATAATTGTTCATATGTGCAAGGCTAGTCCAAATGAAATCTGCCGGCGACTTGTAGTGGGACTAGTTTGCACTTCCTGGACAGTTTTTGGGACCAGTGATGTATATAGCTCGAACGGAAATCACTGTCCAGGAGGGAACTTACAACCTATTTCTATTATTCTCATAACATGTTCACGCTATCACCTCATGAAGACCGAATAAAATGCACACAGGTCAAACAAACTTAACCACACGTCTCCTCCTACCTCCAGCTCTCCAACAGTCCAACTAGCCACGTCATTACGTGGCATGCATCCAAAGCATGAGTCATGGCCATGGCTATCTCGACGAACTCGCCATTACCTTCACAAATTCCTAGATATAGCCACCCCTTATTGCGCAGGCGATCGAACTGAATTTGATGACCGGGCCACGATTTTTTTTCACAAGCAGTTCCACAGGGATTCCTCGATCCGCGCGAAGCTGTCATCAAGCTCGTACATTGAGCACGAGAAGGCGGCGTCCTCGCCGCCGCCGTCGTAGAGCATTCCCCGAGCTCGTTCTCCATGGCCGGCGGAGCCGCCGGATCAGCATTCACGTCCGTGGCCGAGGCCGGCTGATGCTGCTGCGCGACGAGCTCCTGGAACACTGACGACCGCAGCAGCAGGCTGAGCGCCGTGGTGCTCGGCGACGGGGACGGCGACGGCGACGGGCCACCGAACACCATGGAGCCCACGTCCCTGAGCGGAGACAGCGAGTTCCGCGCGGGCGGGATGAGGCGGAGGCCTTCGACCCTGGGCGTGATCAGCGTGCTGGAGGTGGACGACGGCGTGGCCGGAATGACGCCGCTCATGGCATCACCAGCGCCCGGCTTGAGCCAGCGGATGTAGGTGCTGAGGTCGAAGTTGGTGACGGCGTTGATGCCACGGTACTCGATGGCGGCGATGTCGTAGGCGCGTGCCGCCTCCTCCTGGGTGCTGTAGGTGCCGAGGTAGAGGTATTTGTTGCCGAACACCCTGCCGATCCGGGCCTCCCACCGCCCGTTGTGGTGGTGCCGCGCCACGCCCCGGTACTTGGAAACACCGCGGGAGAAGCCGTTGCTCTTCCTGCATAGTTCCACGACATATATTAGCATACAAAATTGATATGACATTTCGTATTAATTTGTTTCCGCTAGTACAATTTTGTTAGTTGTTTTACTAAGCGCTGATATAAATCATGGAACCTCTTACTCTCAAAAAACATTATGGCTCTCTTCTAGGCAGTCTTGTGTAATTCAAACTTTGGTAAATTCCACTGACGAATTTTGCTCATTGGATCGTATACATCTCCTTGTATTTCATTTTAACGAACCCTAATGCCTGATCTAGTTCTTGTGTGCCGATCTAGATCTTGTGTTGGCCACCTTTCTAGTCATCTCCGGTCCTTCTTGCCATATCAGATACACGGTACCCTCCTCCTTGTCAACCAGTTTGGGCATCGTTTAACTTATCACCAATATCATCTTGCTGGTAGCCGCGCGCCTCTTCTCCTCCAAACGACTTCTCCTATCGCGACTGTCGAACATCCTAAATGCCCCGGCGGCTTCAACTATTGTTCCCTCGCTATGGTGAGACATGCCTCTAAGACTGATCACAATGGGGAGTAATATAGAGTAGTAACATGCTGATGTTACTAGCCTATGTTACTAACTCCATAATGGGGAGTAATATATGTGTGGTGTCTTATTTATTAGGCTATAGACTCATTTTGTCTTGATAAGTGTGATGTTACAGTAACTAGCTAAGTTACCACAAACACCTCTCTGCTCATTAATTACATGCCACATAACTAAACTTGTCTTAAAATGTGTGATGTTACCACCTAAGTTACTTCCATTGTGACCAGCCTAAACCTAAGGTGAGTGGGTTTCTTCTAGGTAATCATGCTCTAGCATGTTCATTTAAAATATCTTTTTTTTGTGCGGTGACAAGTCTCTTCCTAAGTGTGCACCTTCTTCTATATTCAACGGCGTCGTCCCTGTCTAATTGACTTATGAGGCCGGTCAAGAAACCGGATCCTCTATACTCCCTCCGTTTCGATGAAGAGGGCGTATATTTTTTTGCGTTTTTTACCGAAAAGTAAGGCGCAGGGTGCAATTTTGGTTCGACTCTGCCCACCGTACCCTCTGCCCGTTGCATTCTCTGTTCTTTATTAGCGCTACAGTTACCGAAGCGCTGCTCTTTTCCTTGCATGCAGCAGTTTAATTGGCTGTACAGCCGTACAGGCTCATGCAAGCTCCAACCGCACACGCGGGAATTAATGCGAGGGAATATCCATTGGTTAGATCTCGTAGGGTAAAATCGTCCAAAACTTACGGACGAAACTGCTCCTTAATCGACGCGCCACAAAAATTACGTCCTGTTCATAGGAACGGAGGGAGTAAAAACCTAAGTAACCTCTCTAGAGAAAAAAAAAGGAAAACTCCACAAGAGGAGGATGCACGCCGCCACCTTCACCTTCACGTGAATTGCGACATGGATCACGAGACACGTAATTTACAAAAAAAAAAATCATGAGACACGTAATTTTGGGCAATTTTTGGTTATTTTTCATGAATTTATTTAGGATTAAATGTTTTTTAGAATATGCAAGAACACGTAGTCACTCACCTTCTTATCGAGGCTAGGTACTCTTCCCTGGACACGCTCAGCATCACCTTGAGCTCTTTCTCGTAGTCAACAACCTGTTGCATGCATGCACGCAGCAAAAACAAGTCAGAAACTCAGAATACAATCTTGGATATATCTACATATATATATATATATATACACAGGAAAATGAAATACATATATACGTGTTCATCATATGAACATACCGGGAAGTTGGTGTACGTGGTCGGTCCCCAGTACTTGAGCGCCGCCAGGTCGTAGGCCCTCGCCGCCGCCTCTTCCTCGTTGTACGCCCCAAGATAAACCTGCTTCCCTTTCTTCTTCTGCGTCGGGTTCCACGTCCCTTTGTCCCACAGGTGCGCCTCGAACCGGCCCGTCCAGCGGTGCCTGCTCACACCTCTGAACCTGGAGCTCCTCTTGGCCGCCGCCGCATTGGCGCCACCCACCGCCGCAGACTTGTCGCCGCCCTCCTTACCGTCGCTGCTGACCGTCACCGCCGGCGGCTCCCTCTTCCGCCTCTTCACGCTCTTGATCATCACACCGTCGGCGCCCATCCTCACTGGCGCCGCCGCAGAAGCCCCGCGGTACCGCACCCCTCCTCCTCCCGCTCCGGCGCCGTTGATCAGCTCGTCTTTCACCAGGCTGCAGTAAGCCGCCTCGTCCATGGCGTTGTTGGCCGTTGGCTTGGCGCTGGGTAGTCGCGGAAAAGGGGAGCTATGTCCGGCGCGCGCGCAGGAGTTTATATGAGCGTGGATTGGTACGGTGGTGTCCACCCTTGTTTCCATCTATGGGGAGTTGAGAAGGACGTGAGGGCGTCGATGTTCCCGGTGCCAAGGGCTTTGTCTCTTGTGCTGGAGTACCGGATTGTTTTGACAGCCTTTTGGTCTGGCCAACATGCATTGGTGGGTTACCGTATATAGCTAGCAAACCATACGTGGCCTGCCCTTACTGGACACTCACACATTTAAACTAGTGTCATGTTTAGATAGTCACCTAGTAAGTTCATTACTCTCTTTGTGTTCTGAAACTTGTAGGAAGTACGTATAATTCACAAACAAAAACAGATATAGAAGTTTGAGTTTTTTTATTTTTAAAAATAAAAGCCTTTACGGCTTTACTGATTATTCGTCATGTATCTAGATGATACAAACACCTCATATTAGAATGTCCTTAACCTGTGAAACATGGTCACAGTCTAATATTCATGTGTGTCATCACATGAACTTCAACTAAGGACTACTATATAATAACCATACAAATATAGAGTTTCACAAACATGTCACATACTTGTCGACCAACAAAAATATATAATCCTTTTTAAGATTGTCTTTAGGGTATATATGTTTAACAACAGTTTCTTGTCAACATGGTGTGTCCCTATTGCGATTTCTGTTTGATTGCGTGCATTGTAGATGCATAGACTAGGGATGAACCTTTTGTGCTTATATTGCCCATTAAGAACAACTTCCATTCGCAAAACGATATATTAATAGAGTACATAAGTGTAATGATTTCTTATAGAGTAAATAGCACATAAACACATGCTTAACGATAGGTATTAACAAAACCCCTATTTTTTATGCTTTGTAACAAAACCCTGATGATAGAGTCTAGGGATAACACATATTGTTCCCACGTCGACAGATGGTGTCGCTCAACAACAATGTTCAAGTCTTCTCCGGCTCCCTCATACCACCATTACCCCCCCAACCCCCCCACCTCCCTCCTTCTTTGCGCATACTCGTTGTCGGGGACGTCTTCGAGAGCCCACCTGTTGTTACTTGCGGCAGATCGAGATCAGAGTGTCCTTCATTGATAGTCGCGGTCTGAGGCCATGGGAAGAGCAACGTTGGTGAGCCTTAAGGTGGCGCTTCAAGCCATCAACACAACCCTATGTAGTGTACGTCTTCAAGGCAGCCATGGGGTGCGTGCCAGTGTGGTGTTTGTGAAGGGTGATGAGAGGTGGTTGCGGGGAATACACTATCATTTGTGGCAACGAGCCTCGAGATGGGCGGTTGGGGACACATTGAAGAGAGGTGGCTGTGAAAACTTGTTCCCATGAGTGGCGAGAACACGTCGTGAGAGAGAGGGAGGGAGGGTGTGAGAGAGATTAGAGAGAGAGAGAGAGAGAGAGGTGGGGCCAACTAGATGAGTGGCCTCACCTTCGTAGATTTGGGTTTTTTATCATTAGGCTCTAGAATCAGATTTTTTTTATTGCAAAGCTTGGGTTTTCGTTACACCGACCCCTATAAGTGTGTGTATGGACGCTTTACTTTTATTTGTACAGTAAGAACTTAACTTTCTTTTAAATCTATCTAAGTTCTGCATATAAGGGTTTATTCGCATAGAACTATGACTTAACAAAACACTACTGTTTTGTTAATTTTTTATTTAAAGGTGATTGTCATTGTCTGCAAAGTGAACTGTAACCAGAAATTTCTATTGGCAAAAAATAAACTATTGCTGGACTGATCTTGTGTGCCTAAACAAATGCATATATAGGAGTTCCCTCTCTTTGGTACAATCAGCTATAACTGACGGAACATGCATGGTGACAAAATATAAATCTTCATGCAGCATCTGAAGATGGGAATTGCAAGCTGTGAAGATAGGGACAACTTTCATGACATACTGCCCTATCGCAGAAATACCATCCCTTTCAGCACAAATGATAAGACCAAGGAGGTTACACACTCCTAATTGCTGTCTTAATTAGCATCTATTCGTCCTTGTAATTAAATAGTGTGATATTCATGAATTTATATATGTTTTTCTCCAGGAACTTCCTCAGAATTTTCCTGGCGTTTCCAGCGTCCTTATGCACCCATAGGTGTGTTCATTGTGTCGAAGCTGTGTCTGTGTGCTGCCTGCCTGGCTTCTCCTTTAGTTTTGTTTTTTATGACCACAAGTGGGAACTACTTGTACATTGTCAAACAAGAAGATGGTTAATTTTAACAATCTGACAGAACCTATCACCATGGGCTTTCACATTTCACTAGGTGAATAAATGACGATATATGATCTTAGTTAACACGCTACCAAACAAAATTCTCTAAGAAAATAAGCATGCATGGTACGACACACGGTAGGTTGGAATGCATGAATTTCAAAGTAACTGCCGCGGAACCGATAAAAATCCAAAAAATATAGAAAAGTAACTCAACCCCGTCTCTGATATTCATTTGACGACTATTTTTCTTGACACGCTTCTTTTACAACTATTTTACCCTGATTGGACTATGCATAGATTGTGAAAAATATTTACCTTCTTCACCATATATGCATGGTTCCGTGAGAGATACAAAATTAGGGAGAGAATATACTGCCAAAAACAATAGAGGGGAAATATTTTCAAGATCAAGCGTACTATGCGTTATGGAATGTAGGCAAAACTTCAAAGCACTTCGAACTGGATGAAAGGTGTCAGCGCATCTGGCAGTGATCGAGCACCTAGCTGGGGAAACAATATTAGTCTAGTGCCTTTACGATGACAGTTTTGTGGTTGTTGTACTGCAGTACTGTATTCCGAAGAGAGGTTTTTTTTTTTGCTGTTTAAGCCAAATTTGAACTAAGTACCAGAACTAAGCTAAGAAATTAATCTTGCTTCAAATATATGCCTGGATTAGGGAATGGAAGACTACTGGTTTGTACGAAAATCATATACTATGCATTAAAATTAACCATATTTACATAGTCTTTAGCGACCAACTCCAACACGAAGGAACGACCACCTTTATCATTTTACTAAAGAGTGCTCATTTTCACTATTGACCATTTTCTACAATCAGGGCGCAAAACCCATCAGTGGTGATGGTTAAACGTCGGTCATTAGTGTATGAATGATAATAGTATGTTTATACGAGAGTGAGATGGCATAGAGTTTAGTTTTGTAACACCCAACCATCAGGGGTACATGGTCATGACCCCTGGCAGCTCTCTAAAATAATTATATTATCCCTAGTTAGAGATCAACACTAGTCTTTCTTGTCTCACTCGTGTGCACCCATGTTTCAGCTCTCAGGAAAAACATATATGATTGAAGGTAATAACATAGTCAAATGGTGAAAATAGGTCCTAGACCTAGAGGGTGTCCATGTTTTTCCGCGAATCATACATGTTTTCTCGTTTTATTGGGCCTTCTAGAGTATTTTTGGTAATCCATGAATGGGAATATATAGTTCTATGGATAGTAAAAAAAGAAGTCCCTTAGGTTGCCCATATTTTTTAAGCCTCCGCGTATTTTGTTACCTTAGCTTCCCACCTCTTCGCCATTTTTCTAAATTATATTCGCCACTAGTATTTTCCCAAAATTTTCCGTCATTTATTTTATTTCCTTAAGAGCTTAAGGTCTCTCGGTATTTTTCTTTTTTTTGGAGAAACCAAGGCCTTGACGCAGTTTTATGACAATTTGAATCTTGCCTCACGTTTTCTTGAAGAATCCGCCCGCCAGAGAGATCCCTTGTATGCCATCTCGTTTCCTTGCATGCGACTTGCAGTGACGTCAGTTACTATTGAATTTAGCCAACTCTCAAACCCATTCACTATCACTATTGAATTTAGCCAACTCTCAAACTCATTCACTAAATCCCGAGACACCATAACCTTAGTCACCCCATTTTACCCCCTTTTTTATGTAGATCACACAGTACAAGATGGAACTCTGTAGATATTATCATCGATTTTGAAGCGAAGAGGTATAACATAAAGATATCTCATGCCCATGTTATATTCAATATTGAGGATGCAATCTGAATGAAATTATTGTATAATAAATCCACCCAACAACCACCGGTGTTGTTTTTTACACCTTGCACATGTAAGGACTAAGGATCTATATATAACCCACAGACACAATGTGTTCTCTCCATGCGCTTCAAGAGTTTTGCCACCTCTGTTATGCTATACAAACTGTTAGTCATTACAACACAAAAATGAGAGAAAGACAATGTGAAAGTTAGCTTGAGATTAGGAGGCATGGAGAAAGAACAATTCATTTTGTAGTGAAAAGGCAGTCTAGTGTGATGTGTTGCGCTAGGTTGACAAATTTCTTTAGTGTCTTGCAATGGACGTTTGACTAGTAGGTCTGAACAATAATGTGCTCATGCGCCGACCCTTGCCCCGCATCTGAAGGTGGTAGCGGGCAGAGGAGGAGGGGAGAGATAGACAAGAGTTCTGGATAAGCATAGGAACATTACTGGTGATGGTTAAACGTCGGTCAGTAGTGTAGGAATGATAATAGTGTGTTTATACGAGAGTGAGATGGCATAGAGTTCAGTTTTGTAACACCAACCATCAGTTCACCCATGACAGCTCTCTAAAATAATTATATTATCCCGATCAACACTAGTCTTTATTGTCTCACTCGCGTGCACCCATGTGCATGTTTCCATGATGTTTGATACGCCACAAACGTATATATAATTTTTGATGTTTCCTACTTGTTTTATATCAAATGCTATATGCTTTATAATAGTTTTATATCACTTTTATGCATTTTCTGGAACTAACCTATTGACCTAGTGCCCAGTGCCAGTTTCTATCTGTTTTGTCTGTTCATTGCAGAAAAGGCCCAAAAATAAAAGTGCTCGGAATTGGACAAAAATTTACGTGAATTATTTCCAGCACGAATAAGTCACGGAGCCCGAAGATCAGCTGCAGGTGGGGCCCACAGCTCCCAAACGGCCTGAGGGCGCGGCCAGGGGTGGGCCGCGCCCCCAGCCCGTGTGGGGGGCGCGGCCAGGGGTGGGCCGCGCCCCTAGCCCGTGTGGGGCCCCTTTCACCGCCTTTCATCGAGTCTTCGCCTATAAAATCTCTCCTGACCTAAAAACGACGAGAGACCGAAGGATTTCTCCAGAAACACACCCGAGCTGCTCCGCCACCAAAAACCCTAATTCGGGGGACATAAGTCTCTGTTTCGTCACCCTGCCGGGACGGGGAATTGCCCCCGGAGCCATCTTCATCACCGCTGCTGTCTCCCATGATGCGCCGGGAGTAGTCCTTCTTCGGGGCTGAGGGCTCTTGCTGTAGCTATGTGGTTTCTCTCTCACACATGGTGTGATCTTTATGTGATCATGAGCATTCTAATCTAGCTGAATTCATATATGTTTCCCCTTCATTATTGGATATGCTACTTAATTGGTTTTATCTAGTATAATTTCCGGAGTCACCTTTGTCCCACGGTGTGAAGTTGACAGAGCGCGTGCCATGTGTAACTCTATGGATAATAGATTAGAGAGATTCTTACCATGAGTTGTTCTTTGTGTTGGATGTCAGTATGAAATCATGGTGTTTGTTTACTCAGACTTTAAGATGTGCTTTTGTAGCCCTACGCAGTAGTATTGATGTTTCTTATCCAGCAAAAGAATAGTTCCGAGTAACATCTAAGTTGCATATTGAAGAGGAAGTTTTATTCTTGTGTTCAACTGTGTTACAATTGTTGAGAGTGACCACTAATGAAAGCATGATCCCTAGGCCTTATTTTCAAGCATTGAAACACCGTTTACTCTCAGCTTTGTCGCATGTTTGCTTGCTGCCATTTTTATTTCAGATTACAAATACCACTTTGTTGACACACGAACACGTCACGTGTACCTGCGGCGTCGAGGGAGATGCTCCGCAACTCACTCCGCAGGAGGCTCGCCGGAAGCGCGATACGCAAGACAGTCCGGCGGGCGCTTTTGTAGACCCGAAACCCTGCTCGCCCGGGAGGGACCCCCTCAGGGCTCGCGGCGGCTATGGGCTGCCCTAGGTCGACCTGACCGCCCTAGAGCCTCATGGATTCGTAGCCCTTCATTCCTGAAGAACAACGAAGAACGAGAAGCAAGATACAAAGGGAGAGAGATAAAGGTAGATGAACACGAAATAGTAGTAGATTGATTTGTTCGATTGGTGTTGGTTCAATCGGCCGTCACCCCTCATGTATATAAGAGGCGGCTGGACTTCCCGTGCAAGGAAAGGGTTTGGATCCACGTCCAAAACCCTAATTTGGGTCCAATTCGGATGGTTGACCCGGACTTTTCAAAATTGTTCGGTCTAAAAACTGGCTGCACCTTGCGGGTCGCTTTTGAGATAGCTGCCGACCTCGGATCAAAATCTCATAGGAGACAAAGTTGTTCGCCCTGAAAAAACGAAGAACTTTCCTCTTATGTGTTTCTTCATCCGACTCCATCTTGACCACTCATCTGGGCGCGTAGATAAAACTGGTCAGATTGGACCCGAATCATAGAAATTTGATTCGTCCGTAATTGCCAGATTTGGCCTAGTAAAAAACCTTAAATCAAAAACTCGTAAACAACAAAGTTGTTCTTCTCGTAAAAACAAAGAACTCTTCCTTTATGCGTTTTTTATCCGAACCTTCCTTAATTGCCGTTCGGTCTGGTTAACAATCAGGACTTAACATAACTCGTGGCTGTTCAGAACGCGACTAGTACATGTACTAGTTGGTGTCTGTTTTACGTCTTAGTTCTGGCCGAAATTCCGAACCTGACTAGTACATGTACTAGTTTGGCTCTGTTTCGTCCTAATTTGGCCGAAATTCTGAACTTAACTAGTACATGTACTAGTTAGTCTCTGTTTCGTCCATTATTTGCATTGTAGGAGTAACATATAATGTCGGATGAAGATGACCCACAAAATGAAGTTAATTACCTCCATGATTTTGAGGATATATTCTTGTAGCCAAAACTGGTTGTCAACACATGCCCCCTGTTTTTTGGCAAAGCTTGCGTGCCAAAAAATAACTTGCACCATTATACTACTAAGGACGATGCCGACACTTCATCGGCCATGTGTCCCAGGGTGTTAATATTTTATCGTATGCTCGTGCTCTACGTCACCTGAACTTTTGACTCGGGTCCTGCAAATAAGAAAAACATATTTCTTCTAACCGTCCATCCGGCTTGCACTAGATCCTTTGTTAGTGGCCGACTTAATACTCGAGTCGTCCTTATAAGTGTTGGCAAAACTGAGCACCGGCTTTCAGGAAGGAGAGAAAACTATGAAAAGTACCTCTAACCAGATGCCGGCTTTGCCAACACAGCGCATTCTTAGGGCGATATGCAAATATCGGCCGTGCGTCCTCATCTTGAAGGACCTGGAGAACTTGTCCACCAAAGTGTGAATAGCCGAAATAGATCAGATGTTTCGGCTGGGGATAAATCACAAGGTGCCGACTTTGATGGAACGGTTGAAGAACATGGAGCCGCCTGAGGTCTCCTATAGTGAGATGAAAATTGCCGGATTCGCCTGCCGGTTTCACGCTTGCTCTCTTTTACTCCTGCCGGCTTTGCTACAAAAGCTGGTGCATCGTTCTTGATTTGAGGGCTTCTTTTAGGAACCCACGCCATGTTCAACTTCTCCAACTCTTCGGCTCTGAGCCGCTTGACCTGCTGATACGTCTCCAACGTATCTATAATTTCTGATGTTTCATGCTTATATTATATCAATTGCTACATGTTTTATATACACTTTATATCATATTATGACATTTATTGGATTAACCTACTAATAGTTGCCAAAGTGCAAAATCTTCTTGTTTTCCTATTTGTTGTGTAGAAATTATCAAAAATACAAAAGGAAACCATATTGGAGTCGAATTGGGACTTTTCAGAAATCTGTCTGGAAACGTTTTTCAAAGATGGTCACGTTATGGGCCCAAGACGGCGTCAAACGGAAGTCTCCCCGAAAAGGAAGTTGCAGGAAATTTCGCGAGAATCGATCTAGAGTTAAAATTCACCCAATTCCGAGTCCGAACGGCCGAGATATTCCCGATTTACTGCAGCCCTACATGGGATGACGGAAATCCGAGAGTCTATATAAGGGAGGAAACCCTAGGTCGTGGGAAGAGCCCCATACCACGAATTTTCCTCCTCCCCAGCAGCCATCTTGGGGAGGAGAACCTCCTCAACTCCATCTCCATCACCAAGGGCAGCCGCCGCCTCCACGGGCCGCCGCCACCGCGCCGTGGCTGCTGCGGGCTTTCGTCTCCTCTCCGGGCTGCACCTCTTCATCAAGTGTGCTCACCATGACCACGTGTGAGTAGTCTCCCCCGAGGCTGAGGGCTCTACCGGTAGCTATGTGGTTCATCTCTCTCTCCCATGGTGTGATCTTTATGTGATCATGAGCTTTGTAATCTAGTTGAATATGTAGATGTTACTCTTTATCTATTATGCACTCTATAGGTTACTTTAATATGAACTCCGGTACTCTCCACGGTGTAAAGGTGACAGTGTGTGCACCGTGTGTGATTCCTTTATGACGTTGTGGCGCTTGTTTACTCCGGCTTGAGGTGTGTTTTTGTAGCCCTACACAATGAATGGTGTTTGTTATCCAACAAGAGAGTGTTTAAGAGTAGCTTTTATTTATTCAGTTATGAGATCATTGTTGAGAGTGTCCACTAGTGAAAGTATGATCCCTAGGCCTTGTTTCTAAGCATTGAAACACCGTTTACATCAAGTTCTGCTACATGTTTGCTTGCTGCCATCTTTATTTCAGATTGCAGTTACTACTTATAATCATCCATATTACTTGTATTTCACTATCTCTTCGCCGAACTAGTGCACCTATACATCTGACAAGTGTATTGGGTGTGTTGGGGACACAAGAGACTTCTTGTATATTAATTGCAGGGTTGCTTGAGAGGGATATCTTTGACCTCTACCTCCCTGAGTTCGATAAACCTTGGGTGATTCACTTAAGGGAAACTTGCTGCTGTTCTACAAACCTCTGCTCTTGGAGGCCCAACACTGTCTACAGGAATAGATGCGTGCGTAGACATCACCTGCCACTCTTGCCAATGTGATAAGCCGAGTGGGTATCCCGGCTGTGATTTTACTTTATGCACTGGCAATTCTTTCTTGGCTTTGGGCCCTTCCGGCTTGTCCAGACTCGATGACTAGGTCCTTGAAAGTTACTCGCTTCACTTCCTTGACCTTTGTAGCCAACATCATTTCAGCTGGCTTTTGGTTATTTGGAGTCGGGTCCGGAACAGCATCCTTGCGGCCATCTCTTTTCACTATGCATATTTGCTTCACCACCTCCTTCTTCCTCCACGAGCTCCTGGCCGGCTCTTGATTAAGCCGGTCTTTGACATGTGGTTGCCGGGTTGATTCTCTTGGAGCTGCATAAACTTGGCGAAGTGATTTGGCATAAGACTGATGGTGTGCCCGTGAATCATACATGTCCCGTGAATGATATGAATAGAAGCCGGTATGGGAAGGCATGGACGACTTCAGTATTGGCGGCCCAAAATAAGTTTGCGTAGTCGGCGCGTCGGGCTTCTTCTTTTGCCAATACTGGTCCTCAGATTTACGCCTCGGGGGTGACTTGAATGCCTTTGCTTCAGTTGGCCGATAAGCACTTTTTTCTTCGCTCATCTTCTGATACTTCTCCAATAATTGAGCGAAGGTCACTTTAGATTTCCTCCTTCTATGCTTATCGTTGCCTTTGTCCCTTCTACCATTGCAGGCATCGGTCTTTGAATATGCTTGTTGCCCCCCAGTGTTAGGCGTCCTTGCTGGAGCTTTGATGGAACGTTCATCTTCAGGATTGCCGTCTTGGGAAATTTCTTTGCTTGACGAATCGATCCCATCATCTTCAGCATATACCCGTCCGTCTTGGGATGAACCGGCTTGAGGCAGCCGAATCAACAAGTGATCACCGTCAAGATTAATATTAGCCGGGTGGCTATCAGCTGGTCCTTCAACAAATTCCAATCGTCCTTCGAAGGCCGATTGTGCATCATGAAACACATCGCAGTCTTTGATGTTCTGCGCGAACGAATTAAGCATCCGCTCTTGTCTTGACGGCTCGACATGGTCATCTTCTATGATAATTGGATTAGTCGGCGATGCACCGACACTGTGATCACCCATGCCCGGACTGGAGGTACATTGTTCATCCTTTAGCCGATATTGGAATACCGGCTTTGAAATTAGGCAACCGAGTGGTGCCGGCTTATCGTGGTCCAACTCGGCTATGTATTGTCTTCTGCCCTCCATTCCCGATTCTTCCGAATCGGCTATCTCAAAGGACTTTGAACCTGGCTTTATGTTTCTGCAACCAAAATGATTACAAAATATACGTCTCATCTGAGACCAAATGTTAACCAGGCATGAAACAAGCGACGTTGCCCATATGAATATAAAGCTTAGCCGGCATAATGGGAACAACATTGGTTGCGACAAATTGTCACTATTAGCCTCTACGAATGATACGATATGTTGCCCGGCATAATTAGTGACAAGACTATTCCTAGCAAACCAGTTACTCATCCCGATTGGTCTTTCAACATTAATTAAAATCGTGTTGGAAAATGCATCAACAATATGATTATGACCAAATCTAAAGATAAGTAAATTGCCGGCTAGGCGTACCTCTCCGAAGACGCTGGGAGAATGTGATGGTTGCATGACCTGAACAATATCTTGCCCTGTCTTTATATAATTCTCCAACGCCTTGCCTTCTTCCTCTTCTGGATCTCGTGCCGAGTCTATTGGAGCCTCCTTGTCAACTGAACATTTCTCGGCTTCACGTTCTAGCTCCTGATGTTCATCATTAACCGAACTTAGTTCGGTCATGTTCTTTTGTTCTTGATGCTCATCAATCTCCTTGGCACGGAACTCGTGGGATAGCAGGTAAACTCCCTTACATCCAGAAAAATCAAGCACGGCTGTTTTGCTAAGCTCGCCATGCTCTTGTTCAACGAAGCTTGCTTCTTTCAATTTAGTAGATTCGGCACATGTACTACTTGGTTCGGCTTCAACAACCGAAGTAACCATACTTTCCGAATCAATCTTATTTTCTTCATGTATTATATCAGTTTGCAAAGCTTCTTCTTCTTGCCTTAGCACTGCCAAGGTTTCAACTTGATTGTCGCGTGGAGGAGTGGACTTGATTATATCTTGAAGATCTTTCTCGAGCATTGCATCAAATGCCTTTAAATCTTCCTCCTCCTGTTTTTTCCTCAACGCCTCAAATTCTTTTGCACGCTTCTCCTGAATTCTTCATAAGCTTGGCGATACTCGATCGGTAATTCCTCAAAAGTCGGTGTGGTGAATTCATCGGTGCTATCCTCTGCAGGGCATGATTGCCCCCCGATATTTTTGGTTTCTTTCAGCAGTGCGTTGCCAAAACTTTGTAATTGTGAGGGATAAAACTTGATCTTGAATTGTTCACGCTCCTCTTCACGCCTCTTCTGATACGCTTGCATTGCAGCGGGGTCATGCGGATTTTCTTTTAATGCCAGATAAACATCACTGGCCCTTTTGAGTTTCGCCGCAAATTTTTCCTTCCAACCATCTAATCCATATGCGCCGCTAGGAGATGAAGGCACATGTGCTCCTGTTAAACTTTCACTTATTCGGCCGTGAACACCGTAAAAGTGCGAAGCCGAATTATGTGTCTCACTAGTTCCACAAGAAGCTGAAACGTTAGTAACATAAGGTGCCGACTGAGTAATTATATAAGGCGCATTATATGTTGGTTGGGAGTAACCGGCCAAGTCGCTGGTACCAGCATAGCCGATTCCCCCATCCATCGGCCTGTCTGGGGACGACCCCGCATATTGCGAGTCGGCAGCCGATGGATAAAACCGTGAGACATCCTTTTGCCCGTGAGGTGTCTCATACTGATCTGTCGAATAACCCACGTTACTCATCGGACTAAGATATGGGGCAGCCGATGCATGAGAATTCAAATATATATGTTGCACGTTGCTAATATTATAAGGATTTGAAGCATAGAGATTATTTTGCATCGGCTTTTGCGCATAGTGTAAACTAGGGTTAGCCGATACAACACTCATATCAAAAGATTTAGTAACGTCAACATAAGAGTAATTTGCATCTACATAAGAAGATTGTGAATACATGTTACCGATGTAGATTTCAGTCTCTTGATGCGCTCCTCGTAGCAAGAACGGGCTGGAGACTGTTCGCTTCGACCCCAACGGGTCGCCAAAAAGTGTGTTGACACACGAACACGTCACGTGTACCCGCGGCGTCGAGGGAGATGCTCCGCAACTCACTCCGCAGGAGGCTCGCCGGAAGCGATACGCAAGACAGTCCGGCGGGCGCTTTTGTAGACCCGAAACCCCGCTCGCCCGGGAGGGACCCCATCAGGACTCGCGGCGGCTATGGGCTGCCCTAGGTCGACCTGACCGCCCTTAGAGCCTCGTGGATTCGCAGCCCTTCATTCCTGAAGAATAACGAAGAACGAGAAGCAAGATACAAAGGGAGAGAGATAAAGGTAGATGAACACGAAATAGTAGTAGATTGATTTGTTCGATTGGTGTTGGTTCAATCGGCCGTCACCCCTCATGTATATAAGAGGCGGCTGGTCGTGCAAGGAAAGGGTTTGGATCCACGTCCAAAACCCTAATTTGGGTCCAATTCGGATGGTTGACCCGAACTTTCCAAAATTGTTCGGTCTAAAAACTGGCTGCACCTTGCGGGTCGCTTTTGAGATAGTTGCCGACGTCGGATCAAAATCTCATAGAAGACAAAGTTGTTCGCCTTGAAAAAACGAAGAACTCTCCTCTTATGTGTTTCTTCATCCGACTCTGACCACTCATCTGGGCGCGTAGATAAAACTGGTCGGATTGGACCCGAATCATAGAAATTTGATTTGTCCGTAATTGCCAGATTTGGCCTAGTAAAAAACCTTAAATCAAAAACTCGTAAACCACAAAGTTGTTCGTCTCGTAAAAACAAAGAACTCTTCCTTTATGCGTTTTTTCATCCGAACCTTCCTTAATTGCCGTTCGGTCTGGTTAACAATCAGGACTTAACATAACTCGTGGCTGTTCAGAACGCGACTAGTACTACTAGTTGGTGTCTGTTTTACGTCTTAGTTCTGGCCGAAATTCCGAACCTGACTAGTACATGTACTAGTTTGGCTCTGTTTCGTCCTAATTTGGCCGAATTCTGAACTTAACTAGTACATGTACTAGTTAGTCTCTGTTTTGTCCATTATTTGCATTTTAGGAGTAACATATAATGTCGGATGAAGATGACCCACAAAATGAAGTTAATTACCTCCATGATTTTGAGGATATCTTCTTGTAGCCAAAACTGGTTGTCAACACATTTCTAATCATCCATATCACTTGTATTTTACCATCTCTTCGCCGAACTAGTGCACCTATACATCTGACAAGTGTATTGGCTGTGTTGGGGACACAAGAGACTTCTTGTATATTAATTACGGGGTTGCTTGAAAGGGATACGTTTGACCTCTACCTCCCTGAGTTCGATAAACCTTGGGTTACTCACTTAAGGGAAATTTGCTGCTGTCTTACAAACCTCTGCCCTTGGAGTCCCAATACTGTCTACAAGAATAGAAGCGCGTGCAGACATCAATGCTCGAAAAATAAGTGCATATGTTCGCAAACTGAGACATTGATGTAGAAGGGGGATGCGGGGCATCTCAAGATTAAGGTTTTCACTTATCTCTGGATGATTTTTAGTTTGGCGTTCTTTCATTCCCTGTGAACAAATTTCACCATAAAAAAAAATCCCAATCTCTTTTCGAGGAGATATGGTGCTATAGATAATATTCCTACCCATTGCAAAATTTCTATAACAATTTTTTAAAATGTCTAAAACATTAGCACCTAAATTAAGCAAGAATGACATAACATGCAAACTTGTATATAGTGACATGTATTTTGGATTCCCATACATCCCCAAGTTTAGGTTGGACCATAACCTTTTTTTTATTATATACCTCTCTATTTATTCTCTTAAAATGGGATCAGCAATATAGGAGCTAAAATCAAGAATGGCCCCTTAGTGCACAGATATGGACGACTCATAGGAATTCCGCGTTGGTGAGCAGAAGTCTATTTTTCCTTTATATAATCTGAATTTTACCAACAAAATTAAAAGACGGTGCATATCATATTCTGTGAGGCGCATATTGTCGTAGCCCATTTTACGGGTTGCACCCAGTTACGACGTCTTTTGCGTGTTAAACATTTATATAGATCTTAAAAGGATACATTAGTCAATGCGTCTAATATTTTGTATATATATTTGTCGCAGCGCACCCCGTTCAAAGACAGCACACCGACACAATGGAACACAGTGGAAAACAAATGCTGTAGGACCTCAAAACTAGGTACATTGTATGAATTATATCGACACAACAAAACATAGTGCAAAACAATGGATGTAGAAAAAAGAAGAATCCATGACACAACATGACATGTGACATGACACAACATACACGCGGGCAGTGCATGTGAACATAATGCAGAGAAAAATCATTGCACAATAAATCCAAAGTAAAAAATGTAACCTATACACTCAAAGCCGTGTGAAATATGTTATCTGAAAATTATCAATACAATATCTAATTTAAAGATCTCAACGTGACTAGCACAATGGTGAAAATGGATAGTGATATAGACGCCCATGTGCCTCTCCAAGAGGGGCTTACCCAAAGCGTGCCACTTGGCGCGATGTGGTTCAGCCATGGGTGGGATAACTCCCCATAGCATGTCACACACTACGTGTGGGGTTGGAATAGCATCCCTTTTCGAGTGTTTTTTATTATCTCTAGCAATGATTTACATGAAGCCACAAATACCCTCCTGCTCAAACACTTTCTTATGTGTATCTTGCCTTCGAGGATATCATCCAGAGGGGTGCGGACCCTGGATCTGCACTTGGCCATATAGATTGATCCGTAATGTAGGGTTCGATCAGCTGACAACGAGTTATATATGATGGCAATGTCAGTGTTGTGTGGATCAATTAATAATAAAGTTTTCTTCACCTCCTCGTCCACCTCGTCGGAGACCGTCTCATCGGTGACATGGCTTAGATAGTGGATTCTTCTGGTCAATGCTCCTGCGGAGTGGTTAATCTAGTTATGTCTCCGTGTTTTGCAGTTAGTCTACGCATGCGTGTCTAGGTTACTTGGTATCTTCGCCGATCGACGAGGTGATGTTTCTCAGATCACAGTCACCGGCGTATTTTGGCTTCAACCGATGACTCCATGATTGCCGCTGCAAAAATGTTCTCCGAGCTCCGACGTGCGTCGCAGATGATGCCATTTTCCCATAGAGACTTATGCGTAATGCTCTTTTTTTTCAAACATGCTCTGCAATAATTGGTTGATGTCAATATATGCCATTTGACATCTTCGAAACAAATAACTTGAACAAAATAAATAAATATACACTCAATGTAGCCGGACGAAACGAGTACATGTAGCGGTTGGACTAATCTCTCTTCCAAATGGGCCCACGTCTCCATGGCCCGAAGACGATAACGTAACGGCCGGATGTCACCCACGAGCTGCCCGCCGCCCAAACCACACCACAGGATAAACCCCTCCCAAACGAAACAAACCCTCCCTCGGCTGGCCACCCACACGCGCGCTGTCGTCGTCCCCAACCCGTTCGACGAAATGCCACCGCCGCTCTCCCTCTCGCTCCGGCCGCCGCCACCCCCGCTGCAGCCCCTCTCCCTCCTCCCGCACCACGCCGCAAAGTCCTCCCTCTCCCTGGCCCTAGCCCCGCCCCTCTCCTCCAGGGCGCCGCCCTCCTCCGTCTGCTCCGCCGTCCCCGCGCGCCACTCCGACTACTTCGACCCCAGAGCCCCACCGCCGCCGCCGCAGCGTGACCCGTACGGGCAGCCTCCTCCGACGCCGACCCAGACAGGCCAGAGCGGGAGGGTGTTCGCCAGCTACAGCATCTACAAGGGCAAGGCGGCGCTGGCATTCGACCCCAGGCCGCCGCAGTTCGTGCCGCTCGAAGTAGGTAGACTGTGGTCCGCCATTGTGCCGAGGCATGCGGATGCTGCGCTTTCTTGTTTTTTGTATTGATGGGTGTTCTTTGCATTCCGTATCTGCAGTCTGGGGCGCATAAGGTGGTGAAGGAGGGGTTCGTGCTGCTCCAGTTCGCCCCAGCGGTGGCGGCCCGGCAGTATGATTGGTCTCGTAAGCAGGTACACTGGATTTTTGCTCTACCTTGTCTAATTTTCTATTAAAATGTTTGTTCATTTCTGGACATTATTGATTAATCAGGTGTTGCAAACTTTAATGGAACTGTTAACCTATTTCCTGCCTATTTGAGCTGACTCCTGACTCGATAGCTGCTGGTTTGTAAGTTAATATTTCGAAGTTGGAAGCATGTATTGTAGGCTCTACTTGTTTGTTTGGTTAATCTGTTAAATCTTCTGGAAGCTCAGATGCTATATGTTTGCGACTGCTCAAGTTAAGCCTAGCGATTGGAGGTATGCATATTATGTTCTTTACACGAGCTTGTTTGGTTGTGGCGCAGGTGTTCTCATTATCCGTGTGGGAGATGGGAACTTTGCTTGCTCTTGGTCCAACTGATTCATGCGAGTTCTTTCATGACCCTTTCAAGGGACGGAGGTTGGTCTTGTTTCTTATATCTAGTATTGGTCCCTTTTTATTTCCTAAGGCATCTTCCCTTGTTGAGGATTGATCTCATAGAAGATTGTGAACAAAATGTGTGCTATCTGCTATGCTTTTTGCTACATTTATTGGGGATATGTGGCTTATATTATGTTAAATATGACACCTTTCTTTATTTCCATGGGCATCTTCAACATACTTATTTCCTTATATTATCAGTCTAATGATTTAGAACGACATTAGTATGAACATATCAAATTTCTCTAATACTATGTATGTGCATTGGAGTAAAATAACTCACAAGTACATTTCGGGCCTTGCACTCCCTTGGCAGTATCGTATAGCTAAATATGACGGAAATACTGGAAAACATTGTATTTCCTTATTTTAATGAAGATTATTAATTGGTAAAAGAGTGGCTTCGTGTAAAGTACCATTTTGTTTACATGTCCAATGTTCTTATGTGTGTCAAGCCCATAAAAAATGTGCTAGTTAATTCAATGTTTTTAATCAACTATTCCCCAAATGCATTACCTGTAGCATAATTTATCAAGACTTTCTTTTGCGGGGAAATTTATCAAGACTTTAATCAGCTTCACATTCATATACTTTGTTTTATGTTGACTTTCCAAATATACCTGTTGATTTGACTTCTGGTATTGTGAATCAAGGAAACCTTGATACTTACTACTGTTCCATACACTCATAAAAACAGCGATGAAGGTAAAGTGCGCAAGGTTCTAAAGGTTGAGCCAACACCCGATGGCAACGGTCGCTTTTTCAACCTCAGTATGTAGCCGCTATCCCTCTGTCACAAATTCTACCTGCATCTGAATCTTGGTTTCGAAACTGATCTGTTTATAATTTTCTGTCCTTGCAGGTGTTCAAAACCGCCTTTTGAACGTTGATGAGAGCATTTACATCCCTATAACCAAAGGAGAATATGCAGTCATTGTATCGGCTTTCAATGTACGTGGCATATTTTTTTGTTATAATTGTTCAACCGAAGCTTTTCTTTACCATCATTCACTTATAGTTCATTGTGGTAGCTTGAGCTAACTGCACGAGTTATAGTTGGAACACCACTTGCTTCTAATTCCATCACAACACATCCTTTTAAAATATAACGTGGCTGGTGACTTGCACCCATCAACCTATTTTCTGCCACGATTGTTTGTGGAGCATGTCAGCATGTGACACTGACAGTAGATGTGTATTGTCAATAGCTAGGTCTAACCTGCTATGTATGCTTGCTGCATTGAGTCCATTCTGTGGTTATAGAATTTGTGAAACATGGGACACTTCTGAAGCTAAGAATTCTTGTCGTAGTCATGAACCAATAGAAACAGTTTGGCAGATGGTTTACCTTTTTAGATAATTAACATGCAAAAACCAAAGCCGTTCTTCGTTATGTTGAACACATTGTTATATGTGCAGTACATCATACCGCACATCATGGGATGGAGCACATTTACAAATTCTATCAAGCCTGAGGATTCACTGCCATACAACAAACCGCAATCTTCGCCTGAACTTGAGTGGCGAAGGTGACGAGTGATACTGCTCTTGAAGGAGATGGTAACAAGGCGGAAACTTTGGTGGTGTTCCTTTCAGAAAAGAAATTCTTGGCGGCGCTGTTTGAAATTAATTTGGTGCTAGGTAATCGCTGGTGTAGTTAGGAAATGGATGTTCTTCCTTTTGTTTCTCCTTACACCAGGCTGGAGTTCCATTATTCAAATCTTTGTCTATGCTATGTAGAGCTGCAGAGGTTGATCTGTAAGGCTACAGATCTCAGTTCTCACTTCGGAATCAGAGGCGGCATCTAGTTCTCACCTCTTAATTCAGGAATTGCTTCAATGAGATTACTATTGTAGCAAAAAAATTGCTTGGAGCTATTGCATCCTGAAATGTTTGCATTTGCAATCCAAATTCTTGATTTGCTGAATCTGAATTACAAACTGTGTAATGTGGCGTGGCCATATATTGAAGAGTCCTGATTCTCCTCTGCCCCTGCCCAACGTCTCTTTCTTCCTCGTTGATGAATGTATGCGCTGCTGCCTGGCTCTTTTGCCGGTTAAATAGTTTTTTCATAATTTCATTGCAGTGGCGACAATCTGCTGGTCGTGGGAGTTGGACACTAACATGATAGCTAACACGACGATCACATAGACTCTGGGAAAGACGTGAGTGCTTGGTCAGTAATGGAGTCATCTTCATATCATGTCCCTTGAATATTAGTGGACGGACCAGATTGCATATGAAGATTTTTTCTTGAGGCAAAGATTGCATTGGAATCAGATATTCTTGAGGCACGCATAATCATGGGCATAGCCAAGGTCGCGGTCGTCGGCCGGAAGTTTCCCATCTGCTACTGCCCATTTGCATTCATGTATCTATACTCTCGTGTGGACGGAGGGAGTATATTTTAACGGAGTGCGATGCCATTCCAGTCTCACACTCTCCATTCTCGCTTCTCCACACCACAATGGACCCCATCTTTCTCGCATCGGCGGCGGCGACATGGGCGCTCAACAAGCTCCTCGACCACCTCAAGGACTCCGCCGTAAAGGCGCTCCTGAGGTCGGAGGGGCTCGACAGGGAGGTGGGGCCAGTAGAGGACACGCTGAGGCGCGCCAATCTCCTCCTCGGCGCCGTGCCCACCGGATCAGCCGCCTCCGGCGGGTTCAAGATCAGGAACGAGCAGCTCATAGGTCACGTCAACGAGATTCACCACCACGCAACTTTTCTGGCCAATGAACTCGACAAGGTCAAGTACCAGTGCATCAAGGAAAAGGTACGCTCTCAGATTCGGCTGCTTAATTTCAGTACTGTTAAACTCTCATTACAGTCGTGAGATGTAGTAGAAACTAAGTACAGTGCAATCCAAGGTTTAGATGCAAAAATCTAATCAACTAGTGTAGATAAAATTAATAACGAAAAATCTCGGCAAGCGAACGGACAATAGTAAGATGCATCTTACAACTGAAGTCTGTATTTGATCCCCACATTGGTACTACTCCGAGACAAATTTGTCAATTTTTTTGTCTTTTTGTTACGCGTATTGAATTCTATTCAAATCTCGTGTCATGATAGAACTTTATAGATAATGAAGCACTATTGGATTTGCCTCCATTGCCGAGTTGCCGAGACACCAAACACTGGCCGTACAGTTTGCCGACTGCCACTAACACTTGGCAAACCATTACTCGGTATCTAGTGGTTTACCAAGTGCTCGTCACGTGGCCTTTGGCAACTAGGTATATGTCAGAGTATTTTTCATAACACTCGGACAAACGATGTCACTCGGTAAAAGAAGGTTGACAAACGATATGAAGACAACGTTCGGCGAATTTGTCGACTGTTTTTTGAACACTCAGCAAACCGGGTGAATATGAATAAAAAAGGCCCCGATGACCCCAAGCATAGCCAGCGACAGCCGACTCGACAGATTTTGGGCAGGGGCGGTGGTCGTCGCCGACCAGTTTGTGGGTTTGGTGCTCGAGGCAGGGTGGGGAGATGGCGGCGTCGAAGGTGGGTTCCGGCGGCGCACACGAGAGGTAGTTCGCGGCGGCACGTGGGAGGTGGTTGGCGCCGGTGGCGCTGTCTTCAAGGCATAACATGGTGAATGCTCATTCAATCAGCATTCCCCATAGAAGTATTCCGAAAATCTGCGCCTGGCGCTCTCCTCTATGTTCTGAGGTCCTTAACCATTTCCCTGAGAAAAGTAGATAGTAAAAGGCAAATAGACTAAATATAGCCTGACCGATCCTAAAATCCCGAAGTTGTAACATGGAAAAGCACATTTTTGGTAAGCAATAAGCACTTTAATAATACAATTCGAGTGTACCTGATTCTTTATCATTTCGAGGAAAAGGTTCGGGAGGAAAGGGTAACAACAACGGGATCCGTATCGAACCTAAATGGGAATGACATGAAAAATCTTTCTCAAAACCTATCATTAAGGGCATGCCGACGATATACGAGAGGAATAAAAAAATTGAGGCAAGAAAGAATCTCGGAACTACAGCCGTCTACTACTATTGAATCCGAAAGAGGAGCCTACTAGTATTTAATTGATTTATTTCTTTCATTCGTGGGGATCACTGGATAAAAGCGCCAGGAATCATAGGAGCAATTCCTATTGGTTTTAAGCCGAGAAAAGGGACTATCGGAGGATGTGTCGAGCCGTGGCCTAGCCCATGCTATCGATGATCACCTAGCACTATCAATTAACGTAGGGGACGTACGCTACTAAAAATGGAAAGTACCTAGTCCACTTTAGGAGCGCCGAACAAGGAGCTCATGTGGCGCCACGATGCAGCACATGGCCTAGCGGACCTCCTCCTGGCAACGCAACAAGGACCTCGCTCGCCCGCCCGCGACGGTCCCTACATCTCCTGGTATCCTCCGTGCCAGCACTGCATGGCCTCCTAGAGGAGGAGCATAACAGCCGTGGGGCTCCATGCCTTGGCTCTCGACGCGGGTAGATGCGGGGCAACACCGTGATGCGCACTGAAAGTAAAGAAAAATTGTAGTTCAAATTTTTATTAATTTAGAGAAATCGGTTGAAACTCATTTAAATAGGCACAAGTAGCTAGAATGCAAGAAAAAAATTAATACTTGGGAATTGGCTATCCAATATGTGCTACTTTGTATTAAAAAGGTATTGGCTCCATTTTCAGCATATTAGTTCTTGCTTCAGAATAAAACCCAACTTTGCATTTAGAAAGCAATAAACCATTTTAAGAAATGGAAACTTATTTTTGCACTATTGTTTGGCATGACAAGATGCATCTTTGTGTCCAATATGGTCACACTATCATGAATTACGCTATGAATATTGTCATGACCCTTGTCATTTGGTTTGGAAGTTTTGAATGTTCATACATGATAATCCATTTTGTGAAGGTTTTAAATATCTCAAAAATTAATTAGCCATCCAATATGTTCTACTTTGAATTATTTGGACCAAAGTAGAGCACATTTCTAGTTCACATTTGAATTATTTTCAGGAAATCGGCCAAAACTGTTTTGAATGAATGAAATTAGCTAGAATGCGAGGAAACAATTAATACTTGAGAATTAGCCATCCAATGTCGTCTACTTTGTGTGAAATTTGGAGAGGAGTCAATTACTACATGCTAATTGCACTTGCTTAAAAATCCATTCTAGCATTTAAAAATTGAAACATTATTTTTAAAACATAAAAAATAGAAACTATTTTTGGCATTATTGTTTGGCATAAAAAGATGCACCTTTGTCCCCAATATGTTCGCACTATCATGAACTATATCATGGATATAGCCATGATGATGTTCATTTGGCTTTGAAGTGATGAATGTTCATACATACACAAGGGGACTCCATGTCAAAGGATTGCATTTTTGGAATTTTTCTTAAATTTTTTCAAAACAGGGTCGAAATCGTCGGGGATACTATTCATAGCTAGGGTGTGAGTCTTTCAACATCCTCTGTTGCTATTGCATAGAATCATACTTGGTACCTTAAAACGATTTTATGCAATTTTTAGGAGATGAGTAGAACGCACTTTTAGTTCAAAATTGAATTATTTTTTATAAAATCACCCAAAATTCATTTAAATGGACGAAAGTAGCTAGAAATTGAGAAAAATGTAATACATGGGAATTTACACCCTGAAGAGCATGAGGCAATGAAGCATAATCCTATGGGAGGTTGTAGAGAAAAGCCCACCACCCAGTTTATAAATCTCGAGGCGAAATCTCACCTCTCAAGCAAGTGAAGAAGCTAATTCTAGCATCAAACCGAACAATTTTTTTAATGACCAACTAGAATAGAAGAATGGGCATATTAGTGCGTTGAAGTTGCGGACATCCATAAAATTATCATGAATCTTCTAATTCTTGGTTAATGCGCTTTGAGACCGTGAAATGCGGTCTTCACGAAATGGGCCAGATTATTAGCCATTTATCCTTGACATAGTCTTCGCAATGATGCACATCAATCTAATGGGGGCAGTACCGGAGTACTCCAATATTTCGTCCACCCTTTCCTTCAAAGAAGAAGTTCGAGTGGAGGTTGGAGAAAAGATTGATTTTTTGGAGACGGCTGAGCTACTTGGCTGTTGCCGGTCCGCACGACCGATTTTCCACTAGTTTTCATTTCTATTCCAGATCCAGGTAACTTTCTACTTTTAGTATCTTTCCAATTGTGGCAACTTTCAGAAATTCCGACGCTAACTTTAAGAAATATCCGTCCCAACTTCCATGATAATAAATATTAGGAAACTTTGAAGATTTGAACTTTAAAGTTTTCAATCTTTCAGAAATTTCGAATGTTAAATCATTGTGATCTCGTCCCATGATGTCATACTCTTCATTTGAATCCTTGAATATTTAGAAAGGGGCGAGAATTTTAATCCTGGCGTTTACCATTTATGTTGAATAGGTTAAAAAGAAGAACCTGAAGAATAGAAGCCCGTTCACGTCCAAAGTGAAATATGTCACTAAAGTTGGATCATCCAAGCCAAAAATAAATAGATATGACATACGACTCATAAAGGAGACTGCTGACAAACTGGAGAAGATTTGCAACGATGTTCATCAAGCTCTCGTGGCAGAGAAACTTGGTCAAATTGTTGAAGCAACTAAAAACATGGACATAGACACGCGTGAGACAGTTGACAATAGGACTGAAACTAAGGTGTTCCCAAGAGAAGAGGGAAATGATATTCGACAAAAACTGATAACTGCAAGTGATCAAGAGCTGTTAGTTCTTCCAATAATCGGTGATGGAGGTGTGGGGAAGACAACACTTGCTCGAGAAGTGTACAATGACCAACATGTGAGAGATAAGTTTGTCATGAGGATCTGGATCTACGTTTCTGCTAAGTTTGATGAAGTCAAAATTTCACAAGGGATTCTGCAACAGATACCTGGATGCGAGTATAAAAACACTACAAGTCTTACCGTGCTTCAGGGCAGTATCAAGAAATACTTGACCAGAAAATTTCTAATTGTTTTAGATGACATGTGGGAAGACACAGAGAGTCGCTGGGACAATCTTTTGGCTCCATTTAGATGTACAGAAAAAAAGGGTGTCATTCTGGTGACAACTAGAAAATTATCAGTTGCCGAAACAACCGGATCGATGACACATATCAACTTGGATGGTATGAAGGAAGATATGTTTTGGTCCTTCTTCAAAACATGCATATTTGGTGATGGAATTTATCAAGGGAATAAAAAACTTCTGAGCACTGGAAAAAAGATCGCCACCAAGCTGAAAGGAAATCCTTTAGCGGCTAAAAGTGTCGGCGCACTTTTGAGAAAAAAATGTGATGAGCATGGCTGGCAAGATATTTTAGACAGTGATGAATGGAGGACGCAAACTGGGACGGATGACATCATACCAGCACTAAGGCTCAGTTACAATCACCTGTCCAACCACCTTCAGCAGTTATTCTCATACTGTGCTCTGTTTCCGAAGGGTTACAGGTTTGACAAGGAACAGTTGATACGTATGTGGATTGCTCTTGGCTTTGTCACACATGAGAGGAAGACTTTGAAAAATGCAGGAAGTGACAGCTTCGATGAATTAGTAAACGGGAGCTTCTTCCAGAAAGAAGAACAGTACTTTATTTTGCATGACTTGATGCATGATGTAGCACAAGAAGTATCATTGTTCAAGTGCCTTACTATTGATGGTACAGATCTTCAGGAAACCTCCCAATCTGTACACGGAATTCGTCATGTTGGCATCTGGACCGAGAGTATCTGGACTGAGATGGCATACGAGAAAGGAAGCATGGAACGTAGTGAAACTTTTGAAGAAAAGTTGGACAAAATGCAGAACGGAGATACTCTGAAATCCTTAGAGAGTTTCATGCTCGTAGGCGCATATGATGAGAACTTCTCTGCAAAGTTGAACAAGACTCTGGATAAATTAGATTATGTCCGGCTACTCAGGATATCAATGCATTTCAATGTTAATGCTTTGGAATCCAGTGTAAAAAAGTTCATCCATCTTCGTTATTTAGAACTCAGATATACATCTGCCGAGCGCAAACCTCTACCTGAGGCTATATGTAAGCTCTACCACCTGCTGGTACTGGACATCATGCACTGGACTGGTTTGGATGACTTGCCAAAGGACATCAGTAATCTGGTGTGCTTGCGCTATCTGCTTGTTCCGGGGTCAGGGTCATTGCACTCGAAGATCTCAAGAGTTGGAGAAATGGAGTTCCTGCAAGAGCTGAATGAGTTTCGGGTTCAAGAAGGGAATGGCTTTGAGATTTCGCAGCTGGGACCTTTAAAAGAGATCAGAGGGTCACTTAGCGTCCTCGATCTTGAGAATGTCGCAACGAGGCAAGAGGCTTCCAGGGCGAGGATTAAAGATAAGAAACATCTGAGGACACTTTCACTTTCGTGGAGTAGTAGTGCAAGAGGAGATGCGGCTGTCCAGCAGGAAGTACTAGAGGGTCTTAAACCACATGACCGTCTTGCACATCTTCGTATCATAAACTATGCTGGTGCTACTACTCCATCATGGATCGCAATCAAGGACTTAGAAAGCATCCATCTCCAAGACTGTACGGCTGTAGAGGCCCTGCCACCATTTGAGGAGTTGGAATTCCTGAAGAAACTGTCCTTGATTGGTATGTCCTCTCTGAGGGAAGTCAACATTGACTACGGGTCTGATTTGGGTACCAACCCCCAGTCATGCGAGGAGGACGATCTCGAGCTAAGTGAAGTTGAAATAGCAAGGTGTCCAGCTTTAACATCCATAAGGCTTAATTTCCGCAAGATATTGACCAAGTTCAGTGTTGATGATTGTGTGGCACTATCTTCCATAGAAGGTTTGCCATCCTCTGATCAACGGGATCACTATGTTGTCCAAGGCTGCCCTCAACTTCCAGCTGATGCTGTCTAAAATTGATTATTGTTGGCCGAAAAAGATAATCTGTAAGTGTTGCTTTTCTAGACTAATCCATGCATTTAAAAATAGTTTCATGTTCGTATGTTCCCTGTATCACGTACGGAAGATTTAACCTACACTGCATAGGACTCATCCTATTTACTCTGTTTATTTATACACTTGTAGCTATGCTGGCTTTTTAACTGTTGGCTTTTATTACCGCAAAAAAATATTCCTTTCAGATTTTGTATCAAGGTATATCTGAGAGTTCGATTTGAGAGATAGTTCATTTAGCGACAAGCTATTTTCAGAATTAGCTATTGGTGCATGTATAGTGTTTTCTCTCTCTTGTGATGTAGCCATATACCACATTACGTAAAAACACACTTCATCCACAGCCTCTCCCCTGTTCATTTACTTTGTTTAGTTATAATGTCCCACAAGAAAAATGGTCTCCATGTTCTTGAGTGAGGATATGTCTACATGACTACATGTGGCATTTACTTCGTCTAGTTCCCTCTTTCCTTTTGTATTGGTGTGTCCATCAACTTGGGTGCGCTATTTCACTTCAGACAGTAATCTAAGAATTGTTTTCAGGATATGGAAAAAAAAGGGAGAACAATTTGGGTGCGAACTTTGTCGTTGTGGATTCAAAAGCAACGTGGGATTCTCTGTTGGTGTTACTCGTCAGTGCACTTCGTTGTCATTTTCTTGGCAAAATAAGATATGGAGAAATTTGCGTCCGGTGCATGTGAGTTTGTAGCTCAGAGCACCCATGTATTCTTGTCACGGGAACACAAATCCATTGAATTTGTGCAGATAAAATGAATTTGCGTGTATCATGCATGTTAATCAATAGAGACACAAGGATGACTTGTGTTGTTCTGCTAATGCGTGCCCGATACACTTATACAGTATCGCTCCGAAGTTACACATAATCACATTTCAATAAGACCAGCGACCGGTGGGGGTGTGGGATGGCAGAGAAACTCGGGACGGGGCTCCGAAGTTACACATAATCACATTTCAATAAGACCAGCAACCGGCAGGGGTGTGGGATGGCAGCGAAACTCAGTGGTAGGTTGGATGGGACGACCCCCACCCCCCAAATTTGGAGGGAGGCGGGTAGGTGGTTTTTGAAGATCTTTTTTTTTAGGAATTGGAAACATAATTTCCGGTATTTTTTTGGGTCTGTGATGGTTTTATTGGGATTATTTCGACAGACTAGTGAAGATACTCTAGGATAGAACAACTGGAGATTCAAGAATGGTTTTGTGGGTTTGGTTACTGATTCTTGGACGCATCTGTCCCCTAACAACAACTCGGCAAGCGGTATCTGCAGAAATCTGAAACAATTAAGGAGAGTTATTGGGAGTTGGAAAAAAACTATCAGGCCTGATAGGAAAATTCTGGATACCAACAAGTTTATCTTAGCCTTTCTTGACTGGCTGGAGGAGAATAGACCGCTGTCCAAGTTGGAACTTTTCTTCAGAGATATGGTCAGGCTCAAAATTGAGAATTTAATCCACTGGATTGCAGTGGCGGCAAGGCAGCGTGGGAAGGTGAATTGGTGTAAGCTTGGGGACGAAGATTCACGGTTCTACCATGCTAGAGCTTCAGCTAGGCTCAGAGGAAATCAGATTAAAATCATCCACCACAATGGTTTGCCACACTATACTCATGAGGCTAAGCAACAAATCCTATCAGATTATTACAAGAGCATCATGGGGACAGTTGCACCGACTACCCAGAAGATTGATCTGCAGCAGCTCTACACGCACATGACCAACCTAAGTTCCTTGACTGAGCCTTTTACAGAAAAAGAAATCCTAAGAGCCATCAAGGACATTCCTATGGACAAGAGTCCAGGTCCGGATGGTTTTGGATCAGGCTTTTATCAGCATTTTTGGCAACACATAAAAGAGGATATCCTCCTTTTCTTTGATCAGTTCTACAAAGGTACCCTATGGTAGAAAGAAGCAAAATAATAGTATGCCGAGTAACTTTAGGCCCATCTCGCTTTTAAATTGTTCGGTAAAATGGATTACAAAAGTTCTAGCTGCACGGTTACAAGCAAGGATTATTGACCTAGTGGATGAGGATTAGACTGGATTTGTCAAAACTAGATGCATCGCAGATAACTTCATGTATGCTATTCAGACCTGCAGGAAAAGAAAAAAGAAAGCGATGATCCTGAAGCTTGATTTCAGTAAAGCGTTTGACACAATTTCTTGGGAAGCACTGTTCAAAATTATGGAGGCCAGAGGTTTTGATGAAAAGTGGATCATGTGGATGAAAGAACTTCTCTCCTCGGCTAAAACAGCTATCCTTCTCAATGGAATTCCAGGAAAATGGATCAATGTGAAGAGAGGATTACGGCAGGGAGATCCTCTATCTCCTCTGCTGTTCATTGTTGTGGCAAATGTGCTTCAAAAAGCCATTAAAATGATTGCAGCCTCTGGTTCCCTTCGGCACCCAGTTTTTGAAGACCAACCTTGTCCAGTCCTGCAATATGCGGACGACACTTTGATTGTCCTTCAAGGAGATGTGGAGCAGGCCAAAATACTTAAGGGCATCTTAGATGACTTTGCTGAAACTACTGGGCTTAAAATCAACTTCGATAAATCCACCTTTGTGCCCATAAATATCACTAATCAGGAAGGGCTAGAAATTGCTGCAGCCCTTGGATGTGAGGTTGCTTCTGTTCCACAAACTTATCTAGGCCTACCCTTGTCAGACTCCAAGCTGCCAAAAGAGGTGTTCCTACCATATATTTCGGCAATCGAGAAACGCATTTGTTTCTCGCTGGATTTTATCACAAGAGGTGGGCGTCCACTAAGTCTGTCCTTTCAGCCCTCCCAGCCTACCTGATGTCCTGCATTAAGCTACCCCAATGGGTAATTGAAGAAATAGAAAAACTTCTGCGAGCCTTCTTCTGGAAAGGGAAGAAAACGGCAAATGGTAGTGACTGTCTTGTTGCTTGGGATTATGTATGCAGAGATTTTGAGGAAGGATGGCTGGGCATAAAAAACATGCAGATTCAGAACACATGCTTGCTGGCAAAATTTGTGCATAGACTGATAACTGATCCCAATTCCTCTTGGGCTAGATGGGTGTTCACTGCTCATTTAAGTGGCAAGGATTTGGGAGACAGGACGGGATCCCACACTAGAGCATGGTCGCAAATCGCTGGCCTGATTGACACTTACAGAAATGCAACCTGCGTTCAGCTTGGGGATGGCACGTCCACGGCGCTATGGAAAGATAAGTGGACCAGCAATGGACCATTATGTTCCCAATTTCCAGCGCTATTTTCACACACAACCAGGCCAAATATTTCTGTGGCAGACTGCTGGAATAATGGAGAATGGATCATTCCCCTAAACCACCTAACTTCAGACAGAGCAGACCGAGAGAAGGATGCCCTCATGAGTTTCTTGGGCTCCTTCTCTTGAACCCTGATATTTCGGATTTCAGAAGATAGAGGACGAATACAAAGGAGTCTTTCTCGGTTAAAAACTTGTACAAGCTCATGAATTGGGGAGGAGTGACCCACGTCAGTGCGGATACCATTTGGAAATGCGCTGCACCAAAGAAAGGTAAGCTGTTTGCTTGGCTTTTGATCAGAGGCAGAATTAAAGTTAGATCAGTGCTGTTCAAACAGCAGATTGTGGACGATGAGCTATGCCCGTTTGGGTGCAAAAGAAGGGAAACGGTTGAGCACTTCACTCTAGAATGCGCGCGCACTAGGCAAATCATGTCTTCTGTGGGGTTTCAGCTAGACACTAACCTGCATATTGAAGATATCTATGCCAAGGCCAAAGAAAACTGCACCCCTGAGAAGAGAAAAGCCTGTGACCTAATTCTGACAGCGACGCTCTGGAGTATATGGCTGTCAAGAAATCGCAAGGTTTTTGATGATGTTGAGGTCCCTGTTCAAATTGTTGCTAAGCAGTGCTATGAAACGTCAAAGCTATGGGCTCACAGAGCTAGGAAGGAAGAAAAAGTTGCCTTCATCAGATGGGCCGAGGGATGGCCAAACTAAACTGCTCTGTCCCCTGTTTTCTCCCCTCAACCCCCTGTAAAACTTCTTGCATTGGATGTCTTATGTAACGACTTGTGAGCTGCCTCAGCTCTTTTTCAATATTAAATTAAAAAGGTAGGGGCTTCGACCCCTTCCGCTGTTTTCAAAAAAAAAATGTTCAGTGACAATTTGGGTGTAGTATGTGATTTGGTGAGACCGTAAACCAATAAATATCCAATTTGGAGCTTGCTTCTGCTGGAAAAATCACCGATTTCCATTATACCAGCCCGTAGTGTATTTTTCAGAATGCTCCTTCGGAGCTGCTGCGTGGAGCTGGCCCAGTTTGGATTATTTGTTTAGTCTCCAGCTTTCAAAGCACAGAAGTTGCTGGAGCAGCTGTTAGGTGTGCCCAAACAAACTGACCCCTAGATGGACAGGCCAGCTTTTCTGTCAAATATGTGGTTGTTTCTGTCTTCCCGTGGATAGGCCGGTGGCTAGACACTTATGGTGTTCGACCGGCTAAAGCAACGAAAGAAGGGATGAGATCACATTGATATCAAACCAAAATGACCATGGAGCTATGAAATGTTCCATCAACCCCAGTGCAATTGGCCATCTCCTTCTAGTTCACCGCTGGCAATCTTCACCGCACATCCTCCACCTCTCCGTGTACGGACCAAATAGCAACCCAGTGACATACAGCTATACCGTGACTGTATATCCAGTATCTAATTCAAAATGAAATTGCAAGTGAGGACTTGACAAAATTCTGATAATCTGTGTTGTGATTGCGATAAAAGTGTGCAGGTTCCTGAATGATCTGTTGCCATGTTTCTTTCAACTGTTATATTCTAATGGAGTACTCTGACAGAATGAGACTTTTCTCGCCAGTGGACATCTTACAAGTTCGTCATCTAAAGTTTAGTACTGACCTGTTGGACATTGGAAATTCAGAAGGTCCAATCCTGATAACTTTAACTTGATATGTACGGATCTTCCACTTCAACAGGACAACTTGCAACCTTATTTTTGTCTTACATGCCGTACATTGCTTTGTTTTCTTATTAGAGGCTGAAGCTTGGTGGTTGACAGCGACATTACAATTGATTAGCAGCGAAAAATTGTGGATGACAATGCATCATTGACATTTTGTATTAGCCGTATTTTCTCCTCTGAGGACAGCTCAGTATGCTGAAATTTTGTTCTGTTGACAGAATTCAAAGTGGTCGACATAGGATGCATGTCAGTTACGGAACTTGATTTTTTGTTCGCGTAAGGGCTAAAGATATTACAATTTGCTCTTGTTGATGTTATCTTTAGATTTTATAATTTTATTTGTCTTACCAATAATGCATCCCTCGCAAGAGAGGTTTTAAAGCCACTTCATAGCCTTGACATCTAGCATATGAACACGATTGTTGACCGTTTGATTGATTCAGTTTATTGCGATATGTCACGGAATTGAAATGAACACAAGTATCTTTTCTACAGTGCTTGCTAGTTAAAGTTACAGAAATTAGTGTCCTCAATTTTATCTTCCGCTTAAACATTAAACTACGTAAATATGTGTTCATCCGTGGTGCGCTATCTGGCTATATCTGTTTGGGCTTTGCGTCGTCCCCATGAAGGAAGCAGACCATTTTCAGTTTATCCCTTGTGTGGAGGCTTGAGATGAACAGATGGAGTAGATGCAGATGATCTGACTTCTCAGCATTATTGGCATGGCCATGTTTTGTCATTTTCCGTTGAATATCATCGGAGAGGCTTCCAAGAAAAGGTTTAAACAGATCTTAGCTGTGTTTATGCTCTGATGCTGGTTACAAGTTGACTCCTTTAATGTTAAACATCCACTTGTCGTTGTAGTATATATTATAGATAAAGTCAGTGAGTTTTCAGCTTTATTATTTTCAAATCTCAATGCAAGGAATCAAATCTAACTTGTAGGCCTCATGCAAGGCAACCAAAAGAGAGATAAATGTATTCTTGACATGCACAATTCAATGCTTGATGGAAGCATTGACCTGTCGTCACTATAATAGCTGTTGTGTGGCTGTGCAAACAATTGCATGTGGGGCTGATATGTTAATGAATCTAAATCGTCAAAGGTTTAGCTATCGTCATTCCCTGATCTTTTTAACGAGCATTTCATCACTTTTGACTTTTATGAAAACTATAACATTGTGTATGTCAGAGATGTTTAAATACACAGTTTGAACTTAAGAGTATATCATGTTGCTTCCAGATACGGTCTGCCTATTCGCTGGGGAATTTTCTTTAATTTTATTCCTGAAATCAAGTAAATCTATATGACTTCAGACGAGTCCTATTTGTGCAATGGTTCGGTTTGCACAAATTTGTTGAAGTTATTTGTTTGTAGAAATATGCTGCAGGCATCCTTATCATGCACAGATCAGCTGCTGAATGACGGCCTACCAATACATATTCTTCCTTACCAGTTTCGGTGTATGTATTCTATTTAGGAGCAATTTAGCGGACTTGTACATGATCTCTACGTTTCTTTGTAAACAATGAAAAAAACTTTGATCTCTCCATATTCCTCCACATGGGTGAGTTTTATTATATTTGTGAATGCAGCCAAATCAGTTTCACTTGTTATGTTAATCTTGAACATTAACCAGGAACCAGGATGGAAGCCATGCAACTTCCATAAGATTGAAACCAGCCACGAATACCTATTATAACTACTAAAAGTGGCAAATACTAAATTTTGTTAATGTCACGAACTAATTCATGACTAAGATCAACACTATATACAACTAGCCCCATTTGGTCAATGTTGTGAGATTCTATCATGGACACCAGATCTAGTCGACTCAGAACACATGGTATTTTATAATATATATGATATTATACAGATTGCAATAGTCAAATACAACCTTTGGTACATAGTTTCCAACTAGTACCAAACAGAGCATCAAACAAATTGTATACTAAATACATGGACTGCCGAGTCATACCAAACTCACATGGCTATCTAAAGAAACAAGCAAGACAAACGAACCATCTCCATCACAGGAAGCCAAATTGCACAAAACTGTATGAGGTCGCCTCCCAATTATATCCAAAAGCTTTCACACAGAATTAGGTGGATTCATCCACGCAAAGGAATAAGGATATGATTAATGCGTAAAGACCTACAGAAATATTGGGGCTCTTTCATGGAGATTTTGTAGCAACCTGGGTAAGTTCCCCGAGTAATAATTCAACAGTTGACACAATAAGTTTTCTTGGGAAAATTTCCTACTTTTAAAGAAAAATATTGTCGCCGCTAGTAATGAGGTATCATGAACCTTACATAAGAAAATTAAGCTAACAAACAATTAAAACAGCACTCCTCAAACTTTCTAGAGAGTGGTCGAGTTAATGGTTCTGAAAAATGAATATACCTTCTCATTGATTCGGCCACATACAATGGACTTGCATAATTCCAATGCAGAGAATTATAAGCTCGACAACTAGAAATTCAGAACTAGCAGCAATCAATGTTGACCATTTTATGCCACTTGTGCACATTCTAAGGGAAAATCTCAATCCATGGAGAGTTAGTTGGCAAATGCTAGGTGAGGACCCCCAATGATGTGTACTGTATACAGCATGGAAGTTGACAGAAGAATACAAAGACAGGGCATGTGTCAAGGACTTGGTGAAGCATGGGGACGTGGAAGTGACTTGCTTTCAAGCTACCAGATTGAAATTCGATTATAGTACTAAAGAAATCAATTGGCTGCCTAATTCTTACGCCCCAAAGACAACGATTAGTAGTCTTCCCTTTGTGTCCATATGTGGATTGCCATGCATGTTATCTATCAGGCACCACTTTGACGGTATCGTTGAAGGGCTCGGCCTCACACGTCACACGCCTCTCCATGATGGCATAAATATTGAGTTTTTTCCATGATTTTTTCAAGGATATGTCCTGGAAGGCATATCAGTTTGCATAGAAGAAGAGGCCAGGCAGCCGAATTACACTGCCGTAGCAGCTCGTAACCTAAAAACCTAGCGGACTACTCGCGAAACCTCCACCGCTTCGCCTGACCTAGGCTACCTCGACTCGCCAGGTTTCTCCCTCTACCCTAATCTACTCTAGAATCCTACCGACTGACGGTGTGGCGCCTTCAAAAACAATGTCGTTTCGGTGGTTCCACAACGTCCATGCCACGAGGGCTAGGGCCGTCCACAGGTCCCTGCGGTCTCTCCTCGACGCGGTCCTGGAGCAAAGCCACCCTTCCAAGGTCTCATCAGCCCCTGGGGTCTAACCGGGGAATCCCCAACCGAGGCAGCATTTCGTCCAGACCTCCCGTGAGAAGACGCACCCCACCAGAAGGTGATCAATACTCTCCTCCACCTGGTCGCACAAGGGGTAGGCACTAGGCCGAGGGAGATTCCGTCGAGCGAGCCGGTCGGCTGTCCAACAGCGCCCGCGTAGGGCAAGCCACAAGAAGACTTTGCAGTTGGAGGGAGCTCTGGATCGCCAAATGGCGGGAGCGCCGGCCATGGCCACGAACCCCCAGAAAAACGCCGTGTAGCACGAACGGGATGAGTAAACTCTCCTCGCGTCCCAGATCCACCCAAAGGAACTGCCCGTGCCGGGATGAGCTGTACCCCTGGCAGCTTGTCAGTTCTTTCCATGATGAAAAAGTAAATACACACTAGATCCTTCATATTTGATACACATTTAAGTTTTTTCCACTTTGACGGTATTGTTGAAGGGCTCGGACTTCCATGTTTTGAAGCCAACAAAGGCACAGCTAGCATGACATAGGTACGACGTCAAGGTGAAGCTTCTTTCTGGTCGCTGCTAGCACATGAATGAGGTAAATAAATTTAATGACGTGGTCGTTCTTTCTGTCTTGTCATTGTGCTCGTGTGATTGATCTGTCCTCTATTGACCCAACTACCCTATGCGTTCTGCTTGCCAAACTCTTGGTGACCTAAACAAATATTTTATTAAGATCATCTAAGCTAGGTAGGCTAGCTCCTTCTAGCCTCGCCATATATATATACTAGAAGGATAAGACCCACGTTGCCGCGTCCGTTATAATACAATCAATGATAAATAAGTATTTCTTAGCGAAACATATATATGTATGAGTAAAAATAATTATAAAATAGTACCACTGGCTCACTCTTTTACAACACGATAATTTAGACCTTCTCACATAAATATAGAGAAGTAGAGAAGAAAACCCAATTATATCAGTTGTAGCAAAGTTAGAAGTATATCGAGAACACATGACCCCAAAAAGGTTGAGCTCTCAAATACTAAGTTTGACGATCAGGATGCGACCATAATTATAAAAATATCGTTAAAATTAAATGTCTACATGGTTCTATGAAGATTTTCACACAATAATTGAACAAACTTTTGATAATCTATAGACAATGTATGATTTATATGATGAACATTGCAGACTCAAGAGATATATTAGTCAAGACTTTATTAATCATCGAGACCTCAAGAGGTCATTAATTTATTGTAATGAAATTAAGTAGACTTTGCTGACATAAATATTCTAAAATCAGTAATAGTTGGCATAATTATGTCCCAAAAACTTACATCAGTTGGATCGAGTACAATCGATCGATATTATGTAAACAGAAAAATATTCCACCGCTAGATACTAAATAGTGCACCAAAAAATAAAGCAAAGTGAGACTTAAAACGATTTATGTCATCTTAATCTGTGAATCAGATTCAAATTACATAAAAAAAAAGTACTAACAAAAATAAATGACATGAATACCACTATTTTTTTGAATATATATCTAAGTGCAGGAATGCTCATCTCGAGTTTGTCATCTTCGCTAAACGTTTAACAAGACACGCTCATTTATCATTTTACACTCATGAGTCGTGGATTTTCTGCACTCTAACTACTGCAGCGGAGGCCAGACACTCATAGGTCCTTTTCAGTGTATGTCCTTTTCAGTGTATATATGTATCCAACCATTTACCAAATACACACGTGTTGCTTACATATTCTGTCTCGTTCTCTTAATAATATAAGTGAGAGATAAGCAAACATAGAGAAAACGTTCAAAGATAAATACACACATCATCTTTCATTATTAATTAGGTGGCATCCAACAATGAGGTGTCTAACTCATCCTTCCACCCCTTTTCATCATCAAGTTTGTGCTCACGGTCTGAACCGCAGCTTCCACCACCACCGAGTCGAGCACCACTAACAGTAACAACGACATCGGCGGCCGATGCGAGAGATGACATGGGTATTCACATTCAACTACTGCGAGAGAGATGTAGGAAGTCTTCCAACCCACTAGTGTTGTGTGACCACCAGAATATGCACCGACGGGGAGCGCACGCAGCTTGCAAGTTGACAATAGACTTGAGATGCGACATCGGGGACCGAGGTGCCCTGTATTCCTAGGGGCTTGACGGAACCAAAGGTGTGTGTGGAGAGACGGGAAATTTTTACAGTGGAACGACTATTTTTGTTAGAATACGACTCGAGGGAAGCAGATGGAGAGAAATGGTGTCACGCATAGGTTGCGTTATGCTATGGTGGGCGCTGGCGGCACAGAAAGTATAAGGGAGAGAGTTTTAAACTCACTTTATCTCTTTTTTTACAAATATCGAAACGATATATCCTGATTTCAGATTTGGCAAATAAAACATACAACTAATGTACGTATTGTACTTGCTCTATAAGTTTTGTAATTTTTTTATTTTAGGCTACACACAAAATGGAAGTTTTGAGTAGCAAATGGATTTATTTTTCCTTTTTCACACCATATTTTTTATGTGCAGCTGAAAATACCAAAAAAAATACCGAAACTTTGGCAAATATATTCAAAACATGTGTATGTGTCCAACAGTTTATTTTTTTGTAGGTGTGAACAATAAAGTGGTGTGTATGTATCCCAAATATTTTATTGGTGTGAATTATAAAGTAAGATATGAGTGGGTCCATCGTGTGGTGTGGTGTCACTACCTTATTGGAGGACATGAGAAGCAAGGAGAGGACAAGGATCCTAGGGAGATTGTATATGTAGAGATATATATGTACACTTTCTGATATGATGATCAGTTCCCATGTCACCATTCCAGAGTAGCAGAGTGTTTTGCAATACGGATATCACTAAAACCATTTGACTCTATCATGTATACCTCTTGCTTCCATTTGAGACCATGTGTAGAAAAGGTAGCTTGCAAAATTGCATTTGCTGCATCTGAACAAGCAACCCAACTTTGTGTATACATTTCGTCATATCTATGCACAATACTGACCTAACATCTTACTCTTTTTTCTATCTACATGCACGTGTCTCATGAATCATGGTTTTATCATGTTAATATATATTGCCAAGAAAAATGCAATTATTCCCTTAGAACTGCAGACTGGGGTTAATTTGCAGATGCAACATAGTCCCTCTCGTTTCATGTGCACACATAACGTCTAGGTTCTGCAGGTCACACATGACACCAAACCGTAAGAATATAAATAGATTATCGTTGATAGTTAGATACTCGGTGAAGTCACACACATAAAAAATGGAAACAACAAAATATGGTCAACTTAAATGATGAGCCTGCATTCAATTGAACATGGTAACAGACAAAATTAGTAGTACAGGTCCGGTTGTTGCTGATCGTAACAGCTAATCAACATGTTCACCTCTAACCTTAGGATAACATGACTTGGGGTTCTAAAAAAAACACAAAAAACAAAAGAGTTGACTTCTGATCCATACACACGCATGCATGTACTATCACAGTGCCAATTTTGCATGTTTTAACAGCTTGCAAGTTATGTTTTCTTCTTAAGTCAAACAAGTATATATGCACAGGCTGAGATAAGAAAAAACAGAGACTTAAGACTTAATCAACTGATACTGGTGGTTAACAGAAATATCCAACTAACAAATGTATTGACTTATTAATGCCACCTGTTACCTAGAAAAAAAGAAGTCCCTCAATTTCTTCAGGAAAAATAGAAGAGGATCAAACTGAAAAGACCCATCACACACATACTGTTCGGTGGAAACTATACTTTAAAACAAATCATGGTTCTACCTACTTCTTGAATTTGCTGTAAATTTTAATCTCTGAGCTACCTAACACGCTAGTGTGCAAAGTTCGGCTTGTGCACACAAATTCAAACGCTAAACTTGAACGTCACTACAGCTCCCAAATGGAAAATAAATTACACATAGATTAACAGAGAAAATGTTAATCTTCTCTAGCTGGGTAGAAACTGAATGCAATTATTGAGGATTTTAGCGTATGAATCCCACTCTGTTGCTAATGGACGATGAGAACCATGCATAAAGGGCAAGTATGCAATAGAAAATGAAGGTTTCAACGCATTGGGATCCAAAAATTAATGGTGGGACTGAATCCATGATCTGTACCTAGGCCGTGTTGTGTTTGCTTCTACTATATCAATATAAAAGGCAAAGCTTTTGCCTCGTTTCAAAAAAAAGAATCCATGATCTGTACCTCCAATAAAGCACCGATGGGATCACCCGAAAGAGGCAGCCAGAATCTCAAAGACCACCCAAGCTGAGCTACTCACACGGTAATCCAGGCAAATGGTACACTTAACTTTGGATCATACTCCTTCTTAAATTTACATGAGATTAGCTATGATTAAGGTCAATGGTCTTGCATTTGATTAGTGTGTTGATATTTTGTTTTCTCGAAGAATTCCACGCACGTAGTCCACTAGTACCTATGGAAGGGGAAATCTTGGATCTAGGAGAAGTATCTACTAATGGTCCAAGCTTTGCATGGAATATCCCAGTTTTTTATGACAGATCTAGCTATCTAGAATGCATCTAATAGTTCTTTTTTCTGATGATTCTGGTATCCAATTCCTTTTTCTCTGACATCTTTTTCTTTTTTGTGTTATTACATAAAATCAACAAGGAAACCAACTTATTTTTCTTGAGAATTTAATGCGTGATGTACTAGAATCATCCTAATCGAACGTTCAACGGAAAATCAGCTCACAGCATATGGTACACTTATCCTCTACGCCAACCAAATTTCAGTACGGAATAAGAGACGTATTGCGGGCTTGTAGCTCTCTACTTTACCAAATAATAATACTGCTAGCTGCTAATCTGCGTTGATCTGCCTCAAACAAGGGATAATACTTCTGAATTGTCAAGAAAAATCTAACGAGCGATTATGACAGAGTATCTTCTACCGAATTAATGGCCCTACAGAATTGAAATTTAATCTGAAAGCGATTCCTTGCGTGAAGACAGTCTCCTATAATAGGCCAGCGACGACGACGACTCGTGGGGAGCTACATTAACGTTGTCGGACTCGCTCGTTCGGCCAGACGCGCGCGCGTACAGCGTACGTACACAGTCTGGACGAGCATCTTATAACTGGCTGGCCCCCCAACAACAACCACAGCTAGCATGTTGCGCACGTTGAACTCCACATAAATCTCAGTCGTCTCCGCCATATATTCTTTCTTTTACTCTGCAGGTCACCAAAGAGTGCGGCTGAGTTTGACATTTCTGATGCTGACTGCCTTATCAACGTAGGTAAGCGCCCGGGGAACGGCTTTTATTTATGCCAAATCTAGTTCAAACAGGAGAAGAGAAAAGAAATAGAAAGATCCGGGCCATGGTCTAGCTGCCTTTATATATACGCCGTGATAAGGCTGGTAGGAGGAGAGAAAGGGTTGGAAGGCTAGCTAGGGAGAGGAAGAGGAGAGGGACGTTTGCCTTGCTCCAAAGAGAGATAGCTGGTCTTTTGTCCAGGGAGAGATCGATGATGAAGGGGGGGAGGCACCTTGGCAGCCATGAAGAGCGGTTGAAAGACGAGGTTTGTGACTGATTTTTTTTTCTCCTGATTTGTGCCTTTGTGCTTCAAATAGTTCGATTTTTTCAGAGAAATTATTCTTTTGGATAAGCTTGGTGATGGGAGTTAGGACTTGCCTGAGTTTCTCTCTTCTGGGTTGTGGTTCCTGATCCATGGAAGTTAGGGAGATCTATTTCTATGCGGCTATTCTTTGGTGACATGCATTATGTGCTCATGCCCAAACTGAGAAGTGTCTTGGAGATAAATTCTATGTCAAAATCAATCAGGTGTCCATTTTTAGGGACCACAAACTTTGGTCTATATAGATCAGTCAAAACATGTGGCTGAAGAAAGAAATGGACTTGTCCACACCTTGTCTTGTACGGTATTTTCTTAGTAGGCTATATGCATGGGAGGATCCAGCTCCAACCATGAAATTTCCCAACCTGTACGGTATTTTCTTAGTAGGCTATTAGCGATGTATATCTTCCTGTTGTTTTATCCTTGTTCGTAGGTATTCAAATACTAATTAGTATCCCGTACTTACTAGTACTTATGTGCATGTACCCCAAGACAACTAGCCATTATCATATGTGATTTGGATCATAGACAAATGACTAATGGGTATCGTTGGTGTGTTTTGATGGATTCAGGCTTTACAAGACAAGATTGCATCCACAAGGGCAGAGATGGGTGAAGTAAGAAATGAGAACGAAAAGCTCAAGACGATACTATCACGGATGGTAGAGGACCATCGATCTCTTCAAAAGCAATTCGATGTTCTCCACCAAGAACGTGGCAAGAACCTCTCAGGCTCGCCGGAGGAGCCCGGTTTCGTCTCGTTGAGCCTTGGCACGAGCACGGGCAGGTACGACGTGGAAGAGAAGAGCAGCACAGTTGCAGAAGCCAAAGGCGGAGAAGGTTTTCTGAAGATTAGAGAAAGTGGCATCTCTCTTGGACTATCAGACAGCCGAGTTGGCAATCACAGTGAGGTTAAGGCACATCCGGATGTGCTGATACTGAGCCCTGAAGGCAGCTCCGAGGAGGCTGGGAAGGAGGACGCCGGAGCGGAGACGGCACAGTGGCCGCCGAGCAGCAAAACGCTGAAGAACTCAAGGAGGAGCGGCAGCGGTGGGGAGATCGAGGAGGAGGTGGCTCCCCAGACAATGGCCAAGAAGGCCAGGGTCTCGGTGAGGGCAAGGTGTGACACGCCAACGGTACGTACACACACAAACAGAAGTATCTTAGAAAATGGTACTAATATTGAATAATTGGCATCCTAACTAATTACTACTAGCTCATAAATGAGATGGAAATGTTTTATGTTGTGTGTTGGTGTTTCATCAGATGAATGACGGGTGCCAGTGGAGGAAGTATGGTCAGAAGATATCCAAGGGGAACCCGTGCCCGCGCGCATACTACCGGTGCACCGTCGCGGCAGGATGCCCCGTCAGGAAGCAGGTATGAGCATGAATCATGATCCATAACAGCTGACAGTAACAACAATACCCAGATAAATTTCAGGTCTCTTAATCCGCTGCTCGATCGACAATCCGTAGCTACGCGTTCTCCTGAATTCTCGAATCGTCAAATTGAGCCAGTAATTTAGGCGCTTAGGTCGCCTGCACTCCCACGAACTTAACTATCATCAACACCCACCACACAGCGTCTGCTCTAAACTCATAAAACAAGTAATCCAGCACCGGCATCTCGCACGGATCAAACCTCAATCGCAATGGAGCGCGAGGGATCGGAGCCTGACCTGGTCACGAAGGCCCGGGGGCGCATGGCAGGTAGGGGTCGAGAGTCGAGACTCGAGCGGGGGTGCGTGAAGCCTGCACGAGCCGCTGGCTGCCGGCGCTCCTGACTGCGCGCGCACGGCACTCCCGTCGCCGCCGTCGAGTAATATCCAGCAGCCGATGCGTCGTTTCCCGCCCGCCTCCCTCCCTCTTTCCCGGCGGCATCTCCCGTTCCGGGCTTCTCGGCGGCGCTCGCGCGATTGGGGTTTTGGGTGATCTAATCAAATCAGTATGGTCGATCCCTGTCCCACATGGCCACGGGACATGCCAGTACGCAGTGGCCAACCGGGGTTTAGAATGTTCGAGCCTGGTAACACGGTGGTAGGCTTTCCGAACTCATCTCATCCAAATCTTTCAAAATCATCTTACAAAAATATTGCACGTCTTACAAAAATTTGGAATTCCCATAAAACCAGAAAATTCGAATGCTCCAAAATTTGCTTTGGATCCTACGTTTTCTAATTCTCAAATTCCTAAATTCCGTATGTACTTATACCAGTGTAAGTTTCAGCATATCAGTTGTATTGCTAGGAGACATGGACAGTGGTGAAGGACGGAAAAATATGAGGTAGGACGAACTCAGAAAATGATCTAAAGACTAAAATAGTGTTGAGATATTAACATTATATGATTCATAATCACTTAGTTAATAGAAATATAAACATATTTGAATATAACTAAAACCTAAAACCATACCGATGGCAAATATTTAATTTTTTGAAAATCTTACATAATTTTCTTGATAAAAACTTTTGAATATCTCTCGCTCGATTTAGTACATCATTAAGTCATCAAGAAGCCATCACATACATATTTTTACGCAACTCATTATTAATGATCTTTGTCGTCCAGAAGTCCCTTTCAACAGTTTTAATCACCATCAGTAAAAACAATGCGAGCTCAACGAGAAGATAAATCATAAGAAACATGATATGCCCTTTAATTATCAAGACAGTGTCTAAATCTTCAATTCTCTGCGTATCAATAATGAATAGCTCAACATTATCATGTATATGCTTATGCTCATAATTAGAGAAATCTTCATATAAATCACTGTAAGATGAGCAAGGTTATTGACATCGAATCTGAAGATAGCTCATTTAAGCAATGGTAAAATTGGTGATAATATAATCTATAGCAATATAGAAGGTTTACACGCTATAAAAGTAAAATCAAAAGTGACCTGATGTCTTCCCCTTTTCATGATTTCCTATATGTTGTTAACAGTTCATCAATACTTAGAACTGTGATGTCATTTTCTGCGCAAATTGACATCTTTCAAGATGGGATATGAACCATCATTTATCCAATTCAGCAAACATGTCCTCACATATCATTACACAAAAAATATTGATTGGGCTAATACAGTTAAAATTTAGCCAATAAAATATACAAAGCCCAAATAGAATCATAAAACGTAATATATTGCATACCTAGAGTTGGTTTTGGCCACTCCTACATAAGTGCCCAAAATACCCTCAAACCCTTCTTAAATACCACACCTATGACATGTTTAGAGTTGGGTTTTGTTAGATTGAGAAATAGTTATTGCAAAAGGAAAGAATTGATTTATGACTAGAACTAGTGCTTGTTTCCGATTTGGAATCGATTTTATGCCGTGTTACTAAACCTCGCATAACTTTTTCCTACAGAATCCGTTTTTGACGTATGGCCACTCAAATTATTTAAAAAAAAACACATAATATTTTCGTCAAAAATCAAGGTAGGATGACCGCTCTACCTTGCCCTAATTAAGGGAAGCTTCACCTCTGGACACGGTTGCATGATCAGAAGGCTTTTTATATGCGGGAAATCTAAGGAACCCGTGATAGAGAACCTTCAGATTCCCAATACATATATGCTGCATGTTTCCTGAAACGAAAGGTGTGTGATGTGTATAGACATTTTGTAAAAGAGTGTTGGAGTGTCTCCGGTCTCTGCATCGATTGATGCACGTAGCTATGAAGTCATGCACGAAAATGATGCGTATAGAGCTATAGACGAGTGTGTACTTGTTGTTGGCTTGTTGCACTAGTTGTTTCTAGAAACTGAACTACTCAAAGCTGCTTTACATTTTTGTGCTCATCTCGTTGCAGTAGCCATCGCTCTATGAGGATCCAGTATCCACTAGATCGATCCGTCCTCACCATGTACGCACATATTTTGCAGGTGCAGAGATGCTCAAATGACATGTCCATCCTGATCACCACCTACGAGGGCGTACACAACCACCCGCTCTCCGCCTCCGCCTCCGCCATGGCCTCCACCACCTCTGCCGCCGCGTCCATGCTCACCTCGGGCTCCTCCACCTCGCTCGGCAGCTTCCCCACTACCGCCTCAGGCCTCAGCTTCGGCCTCTCGGCGCCAGCCGCCGACGGGTCCAACCTGCATCTGGGCGGCTCTCGGCCATTCTTCCTCCCAGCCGCGTCCATCACCGCCAACCCGTCTTACCCCACCATCACCCTCGACCTCACCCCGGGCAGCTCGCAGGGGTTCTCCCTCAGCAACAGGTTCTCTTCCAACTTCACCGGCTCTCACAGCACCACTGGTAGGTACCCTTCCACGAGCTTCTCCTTCTCCGGCTCGGGTGGCCCGAGCAGCCAGCCCGGGGCCACCGCGTGGCCAGACGTCGCTGGGTACCAGAGCTATGGATCATCTTCCAGCGCGTCCTACAATGGCGCTGGTAATAGCTCGTTCGGAGCTGCTGCGCTGCGCAGCATCCATGGAAGGCAACAAGGCTCGACGTCGCTCTACCAGCCGGCGCAGCATAGGCGTTCAGCGAGCAGCGGCAGTGGCACGGCCACGGCCACGGCGGCTCCGCAGAGCGTGCTAACTGACACGATCGCCAAGGCGATCTCGTCGGACCCGGGCTTCCACACGGCGCTCGCGGCCGCTATCACGTCGTACGTCGGCAAGCCGGCAGGAGGGAGCAAGGGGCTCGAGTGGGGGGAGCACCTCGGGCTGGGGCCATCGAGCGCGGCCACGGCGTGCTCCTCGTCGTTGCTGGCACGTTCTTTGTCTTCACCATCGACGATGGCAGCGGGGCAGAGTAGTTCGAACGGCAAGATGTTCTTGCAGCCGTCGCTGGCACCGTCAGGCTCCACGAGTGCTTCAACGTCTCCTGTGAAGAACAGGGAGCACACTAACTAGCTGAAGGTTCCCAGTGTGTTTCTGGAGTTTGATCATTTGGTACATATCCTGACTGTAACCTAATTAGTGAAATGTGTTGATTGGTTCATAATGTGAACATGCAGAATGACTTTTGCGCAGGACATAATAGCCATTGTTTTCGATGATTTTTTGTCAGTTAACATTTCAGTGCAATCCTCACATCCATGAGTTCTCTTTAAAAAAAAAATTGGACGGCCTGAAATATATTGCCTTTTTACCTAACCATACTAAGGCCTGAAAACTTTTGTTGTCAATGAAGATGTAAGAAACCTCCCTGAGTTAGAGTGCATGTTGATTTCAGGTTGAAGTCTGTAAAATAGAAGAATCTATAAACAAATATATCTGCAATCAGCAAATCTGACTATCTGAGGTGGAGGCCGGGTTGATTTTCATAAAAATTGGAAGATTTATGCGCAAAATATGTCGGCAATCAAAAGATCTGAGAAAGAGTTTGTGTTGATTTTCATAGAGTATAAGGGCTTATGCGCAAATATGTCGTCAACCGATAGATCTTGCGGAGTGTGCTTCTATTGGTCGTTGCATAGTGACATGACGTCAACTTATATGTGGGAATTTGGCGTACACAACGGAACTACTCCCTCCGTTGAATATTAGGTTTTGATGATCGCTAACAAGAGATAAATGGACATTGTTGCTACATTTGGCAATGTTTGATGTATGTTTTTCTTACATTCCGGAGTTTCTCTGTCAGATCAATTACTGTATCCAGATACTAATTATAATTTGGCAAGAAATTTATTTTGACATTTCAAGTACCTATAATAATTAAGATCTTCGTCAGGAGGGTTTCTATGAGATGGTTGCTCAACGGTGGGCTTTGGTTTCGGTTGGAAAAAACCCCATGAAAAGATGGCAGAACAAAATCCGTCCCCAGGGGACTTTTCTCTGGGGATGGGCTCACAATCAGAGTAGCATCTATGAAAATGAAAGAAAAGAACAACTTCTTCACTTGATAGACGTTTTAGACAAGAAAGCAGAGTTAACTCCCCTATGCAGCCGAAAGAGAGGCAATGTGACAAGTTAATTATAAAATAAATTAAGTTAGATTCGACAAGGAGTCCAAGTGGAGTCAACTTGCTAAGTTTATACTATACGAGAGGAGGAAACAACACCAAATATTTGCATCTAATTGCCAATGGCAAACATAGAAGGAAGAAGTTCTTCCAATTTGAACAAGATGAAGAGACCATTGTGGGTCAAGAAAATCTAAAAGACATACCACCCAATATTACAAAATTTGTCTGGGACACTGGTCCACAACAATTTTAACAGGGTTGAATATTAATGATATACCCAGTTGTCTGTGGGAGAGAATGGTATTTTTACAGCCGACTTCATAGAGAAAGAAGTCTATGAAGGCATTATGCAAATACGAAAGAATAATGCGTCGGGACCAGATGGGTTCCTGGTGAGTTTTATCAGAATTTCTGGGCGATTTTAAGGGTAGACTTTATGGCTTTTGTATATAAATTTCAGAAAGGTCAATTATCCTTATTTCACTTGAATTTTGGCACTATAATTCTTCTAAGTCAAAATCCAATGGGAAGCAAGGTTGTAAGGCGGAGAGAATCCGGAAAGATTGCCTTAGTTGGGATTATTCTTGCAACTTGGGAATATAATGTTGAAATCTCTAGTAGTGGCGAATCAGCATGTCGTGTTGAATATGTACCCAACACCTGTAAACACCGCCTGTCACACCCTGGAAATTGGTTTTGCCCGAAACATCGTCCCAATGATCACCCATGATTATGTGTACCACCAGTGCACACAGATCTTTGGTGGTCTTATTTTGGTGATACCACACTGAGATATTTTACTAGGGTAACGTCATAACAACGTAGCCGTAGGGGACCTGTGGCAAGATTGAATCCATCGTGATGAAAATGCTCTCGCCTACTTGACTAAACTAAGCATCTCAGCGGAAGCTTATGTATATTTTATACTTTCCATTTTCCTTCTTTCTTTATCAATCACCAATCAAGACAAACCGAGCACTACGGTGAGGCGTGAAACCTCTCGATTCATCGACCTCATATATTTGTGAAATCTTCTTGCGTCATATGTACTGAAATTGTTCAAGGGACATGGTCAAAGCCCGGGTTGAAGCCCTATACCACGTGTAGCCACACTTGTATGTCCTTTTCTACTTTCTAGTACTTAGTTGGACAAATCACTTCATAAAATCATATAAATGTAAATCAAGAAAAGGGATGCGCTAACACGCAACGCTTTTGCGTTAGTTTTTCAATCCATTGATTGCTTTTCCTGGTCCAATGGAAAGAAGAGACGTGGAAAGTTATTCATGTGTCAAATCGGGTGTTCAGTGTCCTTCTAGCTTCTGGGTGGTAGAGCAGAGTAAATCCTCTTCAGTTTAGCGCGTTGGACTCAAAATCAGTGTTGCACTTGTTGTGGTTTGAATCCTCGGAGACGAACAATGAATGAATGCTTTTCCGGGAAAGTAAAATCCCGGAGAAAGAACAATCAAACTAAAGAAACTGTTAACACATTGGACTAGAAATCCATTGAGTGCTAGCTGACAAAGAAAAACATAATAAAAGAGAGAAATATTAGTTCTGAAATAGGTAATTTATTTGAAGCAGATTTCTTCCTAGTTCTGCCTGGTTGGCTAAAGGACCCTAAATTCTTGTGTTAGCGCCCTAGACTTAAAATCCACTATGTTCTAGTGGTTCAATTCCACAACAGAACAAGGAATGAAATGAATGAGTGAAAGCCATAACCATGCCTCTATTAGGATAATCGAGGAACCGGTGCTGGCAATGGGATCCTGACTGCAATGGGGAGAGACGATAAGTCCATCCTATGGAAATACGTTGAGGAGAAAGAAAGGACAAAGCTACAGATATGGTTAGTAGATTTACAATATCCGAATCAAATAAGAGAAACTAGCTATTTTATCAAATCCCGATTATGTGGGTGTTCAGTCTCCAGTATGTATGTGAAGTCATAAACGGAAATCTGTTTCGGGTCGCATGTCCAGATGATCATATTGTCTGGACCATTGGCGTTTCTCGTGATCCCCACTCTCATGTGTATTCTAACTGTATTCCTATTTACCTCACCAATATTGAACAGTTGTACGGGCCCACGTCCTTAGAGCATTCAATTCGAGCATGTCCGTTTATTCCTCATAATCCCTGACGGAGATCGTTATCTTGGACCAACGTCTGAAGAACTTGGACCGCTGGTAGACGATTGCTCACCATGCCCGCGTCAGTTAACACAGCAGCATGTCAATTATATTTCAGCTGTCCAAAACCGTTCCTAGCTTGCTGTTCTGAAGATTGGTTGTAACTGACTTAGCATTTTATATGCTAGCACCTTGCTCTCAGATTACTTTTTATCACCAGTACTTGCATCGGCATGCATGGTAGATGCACAAAGGTTGTCTGCAATCGTATTTTAAAATGTAAAAAGTTTCAAACAAAATTGTTTGGCTATACATTCGCAAATTTTATATCCGCTAATAAATTTTCACGAGAAAATGATATTTTTTGTGTCCTATGTATAAAAGACAAATTTCAGTATTCCAAAATGACTTTTCACGAAACATAATCTTTTTTTTTACAGACCACGAAAAATCTTTCTTTTTTATGAAACTTTGTGTGTGAACATAGAATGGTCGAATGTACATCCGAAATTTTTGGTTGGAATTTTTTGACATTTTAAAAGTATTTACCTCACCGGATGCATTTACACCTATGAGTCAAAACACAAAGACAGCAAAACACATCATTATGTTTGAGTCATAGTTAATCCACCGAGCTTTCTTGCTCATGAAGTGCATCTACATGGAGTTTTTCAAGGAGTCTGGTTCTTACCGCAAACTGTGGCTCAAAAATATGCCGCCACGATCTGCACAGAGACCATATGTCTTCAACGCCATGACTTTTACCATGTGGTACATTCCTGACCACAACACTAAAGTAGTTTGACAACTTGGTCCAGACACAATCTTAAACTCCCACCGGTTCGTTTGCACTCTAGTCGGGAGCGCCTATATCGCACCTGTAGGCGGTGCGATTCGTCTTAGACTTATAAAGCAGTCGCTTCATGTGCCGCTCCAAAAGTGGCCAAGTAATAATGCAAATTATTTTATTCTCTTTTTGTGTTTTTTAAACCGGTTTTTTTAATATGAACATTTTATATTTAACCAAATTTTAGATTTAAATGTTTTTGAAATCTGATCAATTTTTTATTTTGAATATTTGCAGACTATTTTTTCTATCAAAATTGAACATTTTTTGAATTCAAACATTTTTAGAACTGAATGTTTTTTAAATTAGAATTTTGCAGATTTATATTTTTCAAATCAGACCATTTTTGGATTCGAATATTTTTAAAAATCTGGACGTTTCTTTTTTAACAAATTTTGGAACTGAACAATACATTGAATCCGAGCATTTTCAAAATCTGAACATCCTTCAAGATTTGACACTTTTTTCGAAATCAGAACATCCTTCAAGAAAATATGTACCTTCGGTCCATAATTACACCAAACATCTGGTGCCACAGGAACAGAAAAACGACTGGACGCGTGGGCGGAAACGTTCGCTGGGAGGACATTAATTACGTACGTACACGCACCAGACCATAGTATAAAACGTTTTCTATAAATAGCACCACCCTGACAACACCACATCCCAAAGCACAAACCAACGGTCCAGATTGTATGTTCATTTGGACGTACAAGCCAAATCGCCGCCTCCAGTCATAAAGCCCTAATGTATTGCCCACGATCAAACTGAATGTGCCTCCCTGTCGGGCTAGGCATCACCTACTTTGCTTTACGCGGGCTTGTACCAGCATCCCCTAAACCTTCCCACTGGTTAGATTACCCGCAAGCCGTCCTATTTTTTAGCAACTTTTTGGTTTGAAATTAATTTTCATCAGGGTGAGATTTTTTTGTTGGGTAAAACAAAAGATGTAGAAGATCAATATAAGGACCTTTTTGGACATGAATTTGGTTCCCTTCCGTTCAGATATTTGGGCATTCATATTCATTAGAAAATTTAAGAATGTAGAACGGAAGCGAGTTGAAAATAGATTTGAGAAAAAATCGGTTTGTTGGATGGGTAAATTATTATCATACGGAGATAGTTTAGTTCTAATTAACTCAGTTCTCACTAGCCTTTCGATATTTATGTCGTCTGTTTCTGAAATACGTAAAGGGGTACGGAAAAGATTAGATTTGTTCAAGTCTCGCTTCTGTTGGAAGAGTGATGGTCACAAAAAGAAGTATATACTAACTAAGTGAAACATCATTTGCAGACCTAAAGATCAAGGGGGTCTTGGCATTGAGGTCTTAGATTTGAAAATAAATGTATGATCAGCAAATGGTTGTTCAAACTTTTGAGAAAGGTGTTTGGCAAGAGATATTAACTAATAACTACCTTCATTGAAAAACTCTTATCACAAGTGCAAGTGAAAACAACTGATTCGGCCTTCCGCAAATGACTCATCAGAGTTAAATTTGATTTCTTCTCTAGAGGGTTCTTCGTAATAGAAAATGGACAAAATACGAGAATCTGGGAGGACATTCTTTAGGACATATACCTCTTTCACATCAATATCCATGTCTCCACAATATTGTTCAACGAAAAAAGTTTCGATGACAACTGTTATGGAAAGAGGTATGCAAGTTAAAATAGACTTTTTCAGTAAGTATAACTCATCACCATTACGTCTAGGAAAAAAACTATGTACATTAATTTTGATCCACTTATAAGTGTTACACGCATGGTTAAAAACGATACAGTTTCAATATGTTGTGTACTTGTGTGTCAAACGTGTAACCTCGTTCACAGAAAAATTCTTCCCTGAATTCTGAACGGCAGTAGCAAGTTACCCATAAGGTTGCAGACTAGCACCATCGCATCACTGACGCGCCTGAATCATCCTCTTGCTAAACACAAGAACAGGCCATGGGGATGCTCGGCGCTCATGATGGCTTCAAAGTTGTGTGGAATTTTCACTTCGAGATGACTCTCATAAACCGGCTCACGGAATTGAACGCGGCTATGACATTAGTCATCATTGAAGGTTCCTCTTCAGAATTTTCACTGGCACCGCCACCACCAAATATTATCTGCAGATTAGAATGGTGTTACTATTACCTCTAGAAAGTGCATTTTGATACCAACATTTGGTGTAGATATGTGCAGATTGAATTTCTAAGACGAGGTTCTCCAGCTTGTATAGAGTGTCAATAGTTTGATTGCTTAAATTGTATGCCAACGCACAATGCCAAAATGATGTCTAGAGATTGAAAATGAGTAGGACGTAGGGTGTTTGCGACTTTTCTAAACAGTCCAATAGGTTGACTTGATTTCTTGACGGTGTATTCATTCAACTTAACAAGTATTCCTTTTGACAGTGAACTTAACAAGTTTAGAAGGATACTAATCAAAGAAACAAAAAAGCGAAATTCAATTAGCTAATACCAGTGTCTAACCTCAATATTTGTTGCGTCAGGGCGACTTGAAGATTCTCTGGCAAGCAGATACCGATTGGGTCTTTTTGGATCATCATAAAATACTTTCCACTTTCTGTAACATGGATCAAACAAACAGATATATTTAGAATATTCTTTCAACGAGAATTTATTAGGGTAGTGAATGAAAAAGGCAACAAAATCCACACACTCGGGATAGCATCTGAAGATTGCGCCAGTAGGCAATGGCCTCATCGAGTAAACAGTGGTAAAAGTACTGCAAAATGTGCCATGGATATTAGATAAAAACAGAGGGAAACACAATGGATAAAAGAAAGAAGAAAGTATGCATTGGTTCAGTTGCTTCCTGACACGAAATCTCTTGATGGATCACCATAATAAATATTTTTTAGAAAATGCAACATGTACACATGACCATAGTTTATAGGTATAATTGACCGTACTTTCATAAATATCAGCATAGTTCATTGAAGATGTATCTTTATCACTTTTTTTACCGGATCTCTACCTGGAACTCCATAATCCATACTCTGATATGGGCAAGAAGTACTTATTTATGTTTCGGCACCTACAAATAGTATAACAGTATACTTCATAGAAGATGTGTCTCAGTCCATGATCTGATACTTTTGGAGCCATGTATACTTGTTTATATCTCGGCAAGTACGTTACACATTGAGAGGCCATAATGTACAGATGTTTCCACTGACTTACCTTAAGAAATTTTTGCGTAGATTCCGAACATTATATCCCACTCCAACGTCTCCACTAACAAGACGTGGGTTCCACATGACGAGAGGTCTTATCTTCAGTGGATTAAAACTGGAAGTTATTTTAAGATACCATATTGAGTATAACATATATAGAAATGGTACTAGTGATACACAGAAGGCATATAAAAATTTAAATTGATTGCTTTTCAAATTATACAGCTTAAATGGATGTGTTTGGGCATGAATTGTGCATGATGTCTTTCATGCGATGGCAATGCATTGTGGTATATGCTAAGTTGTGCTTGTGCAAACAAATATAGATCCTGTAAATATATGTGCATGCCCAAATGTTGAACCTGTCTAGCCAAATTTTGCTTTGGACACTTCATTTTCCTTGATACTATAAACTAATGCACATGTATATGCTAGAACCTAAAAAAATTCAGGCATCATAAGTTACGTACAGGATCATCAGCGAGTTGAGATGCAATGCGTTCAACAGATTCAAGCATCTGGTGATCCGGTATAATCATGACAACAACTCCATCATCAGCATCGACTGGCTTTCGGTCGCTAAGACTGCAATTCAAAGATAAAAGAATAGACAGATTTTAGATCCACAAAAATGTGATCACTAAAACTCGAATGGCAATCATCTTTAATGTTTACTCCCTCCGTTCCTAAATATAAGATGTTTTAGCCTTTTTTTGGTCCACACGTATCTAGACTTGTTTTAATGCAAGATTCATGTGAACCTTGCACTAAAACACGTGTAGATACGTGTGGGCCAAAAAGACTAAAACATCTTATATTTAGGAACGGAGGGAATAAACGTCTTACAGCTAGAAGCAGATAATAAGATTTACTTCTCTAAAAGAACACTAATTGGTCCGCATCGTGTCATATCATGTCTAGTGAAATGTGGTATTCACCACAAGACATTTGAGAACAACTTGCCAAACATTTCTTAACAAAAAAATTAACACGTTTGAAAACAAATAGTGCTAACATGTAACATGAAAAGAAAAACAAATGTCCCTAACAGTTCGATAAGGAATCATATATGATATACTTCTATGAGTGGACTACTGAAAGTAAGGCAGTACCTAGCACATTTGAACTGCGCGTCTTTCCACTGATACTTCAGAAGGGCAGCCACTCCAGCGTCAGGGAAGATGGCCTTAACTTTCTATATAGACAGAAAAGTTGAGTGTAAAGAACAAACATCCAAGGTACCTAGACTACAAGATTCACATTTTATGGCGTCCTAACAAATCAGGGACATTTAAAAAACAGATAATGGGACATCTAAAATCTGTATCTGTGAAATCGGAGAGCTAGGTTCATGCAATTGTGGATGGATCAGAAAGACCAGAAGTTGTATTAATCGCCAAATGACCTTGTATCCAAACCTGGCCAGTCTCCTTTGCAAGTGTGTCCAGGAGTATTCTCGACAGTGCCCAGACCTCGGCTTGTGCTCCTTCCTCATTGAGGAACTCCAACTGAGGGATCAGCAGTTCTGCCTGCAGATATGATAACCATGAACAGATCATCAATGTAAAAGATGGTAAATTTGGAAGACCGGCACAACAAGAACATAATTCTAGCATCGTGGATCGAACTCCAAAACAGAACTGTTCCATGGTACTCCAAGTGAAAATGCAGAAATTTTCACAGCAGGGTATGACTGAATCAAATCAGTATGAACAACTGGAAACATACAATGCCTCGCATGCCGCCGGCGTTGACGAAATCCGCGCTGGCCTTCCCCGACTGCCATATCGCGCCCTCCAGGTCCGGCGGCAGGCAACTGAAACCGCGGAGACAACACACGAAATCAGCCGCACCACAATCCACTACACGACCATGTTTCCTCGAGTCGACAGTGTGCCTGACCTGTCGTCCTCCGCCGCGCCATCGGCCTCATCCGGTGCCGCCGCCGGCTCGGCCTCCGCGGGAGCGTCAGCGGCGTCGAACTTGCCGAACTTGGCTTGTGCGGGAGGCGGCCCGCTGCGGACGCGCAGCCGCACCCTCTCTATCGCCGAGGGGCAGGCGACGGCCGGCGGAGATGGGAGGTGCCGGAGAGGGACAGGAGGGGCAGGTCGAGCGTACTGTGGCGAGAGCAGCGACGAGGTCGCCATTGCTTCGCGCGGCGTAGGAGAAACGGCGTACGTGGTCGAGCTGTGGCTAGGCTACTGCCGTTGCTGCCTGGATAACGGTAGGCTCGCTTCGGAAACAGGATCTGACGAACAGTCACCGTCCGATGAAAATTCAACTCTCCAGATTGTCCGCAATAATCCAGTATACTATCTCCGATACTCAAAAGAAGGCCTATAGTTTTCTTCAGAAGTCAAACTATGCAAGTTTGATCAATTTTTTAGAAAAAACAGTAACATCTACAATACAAAATCAATTTCATTAAATAATCATGAAGTATAAGGTCATATGATGTCTTAATCTTCATAGTATTCTAGGTTGTTGCTAGTTTTTTCTATAAACTTAGTCAAAATTTACTTTTCAAAAGAGGTATAGGCCTTCTTTTGGCCAACAGAAGGAGCACGAGTTAAATCTAGCTATTACATTCAGTATATAGAATTCTGGTGGGATCCTTAGATTTACACTCATTCTAATTTTCAGCAAGCTGATTTTGCAATTCGCCATCAGCCAGATCCTGCGCCGTCCACCTCTGTCTCGGCGCGAATCTTGGAGCGGCCATGTCAGTCTCCCCTGGTTTTGTCGGTCGCCGGTTTTTGTGACTTGGTTCAGTCGAACCGGTTTTTTCTCTTGCTGTCTCTTCTCATTTCCTCTTCCCCATTTCTCTCTCAGGGAGAGAGAGAGGCAGGCGACGAGGAGGAGGCGCGAGCTCTCCCACGCCGGAGGTGGCAAGCGCCGCCGCTCGGGTGTGCCTGGCGTAGCCCCCTCCTTCATTCCACTGCGCGATATGCTCCCCTCCTCCTATTCCGTCCCACCCCACCTCACCCACCCCACTCCCTCGGATCCCTCCTATTCGTCACGGTGGCCGATGGAATGGAGATACTGGGCTCCCCCGGTGCGAGCGGGTTCCAGCGCCGAGGACCTTGGCTCCTTCACTGACGCCACGGCGGCTAGATCCATGTGTGGCTGCATCGGCCAAGAGTCATGGCAACGACCTGCGCGGGCACCTCGTCGTCGAGCGGTGTTTGTGGAGGCAGGCGATCTCCTCACCATGGGTCCGATCAACGTGTTCATCTGCTGCCCCTAGAAGCTTCCCTTCTATCAACCAGGAACTCCATGCATCTGGTGAATTTTGCCCTTCCTCCTATTTCGTTTTCACATTTCTCTGTTCCAAATTTGGCGTCTCGTTCAGTTGGATGCTTGAATTTATGCTTGCGAAGCTAGGATGTCGATTACTCTGGTTGATACCCAGAGAATTTGACGAAAATTTGGTCGCATGCCATCTGTTTGTTATAAGGCATGTGATATACATTCTGTTCTATTCATGTGCTTATGTTACTGTTAGGGATTTTTTAGGATTTGCAGTAGACTTGGATAGTAGTTCACCGGCCAAGCCAAAATCCGTCCGGGAGAGACGCTGCTGGAGTAGTTTCAGGTTTGTGTATTTCATATCCATTTAATAGCAGCAGTTCGTTCATTGTAAAACATTTGTGTACTTCATATGCATTTACTTGTAGCAGTGTATTATCAAGCAATTCATTATCAAACAATTTGTTTAGTTTTTTTCTAGTATGTATTCATTTACTTGCAGCAGTGTATGATCAAGCAATTCATTATCAAACAATATGTGAAGTTTTTTTCTAGTATGTATTCATTTACTTACAGCAGTGTATTATCAAGCTCTTTGTGTAGTTCATATCGTAAGTGGTGATTTGCTTGCTTATTTTGGTTTAAGTTGCTTCTGATGTCGTGGTGCCTTCTATGCTTTAGGTTTGATTCATGCCAACCATGGTGAAGGAATCAAACAATTCCTCCATGAAAGCCTTCGGAACAACAGCGCAAAGGTGACATATTGTTTGTTGTCCTTCTCGTGTGATGTTATCCATTTTGAGTATATATTTCTTACTACGAACCATATTATACAGGTTATCCAGCATGGTGCATGTTTGGTAATTGAGCTTGTTTCTATTGGGACAGGAGATGAAGAAGTGTACGAGAACATGATGGTTGTCCTTTTACACAGACAGTGCTGTGGTTGGTGAAGCGGCTGGTATCTGCATGTTTTTACTCATGTTTGGGACAGCCAGTGAGATGTTTGTAGGACTGCAGTTATAGCCCTTGGATTGTTCTATGCAATGAACCTGAGCAGGTATGTGGACTTCAGATGCCTTCTATTCCATTTTATTCCAACGAACATCATACATCTGCTGCTAATTATGTATTATGCAACATCTCTTTGCCATCTAAAATTTCCAAAATAAATAAGCGTGGCTTCCACACCTTACATCTTCTGTTCTGATCATGCAGGCTCCAAGAATTGTGTCCCTGCTCTCTGAATCGTACAACCGACATCTGAAGTCCACAGTTTACTTCTCAATCTTTATTTAGTATTGAATCTCCTTTGCAGTACTCAATTTCTTAGTCTCAGTGTAATTTACTCAGTCTCTCATTCTAGTTTAAATCAGTCTAGTTCTCATTCTTCCTTTAGTCTTCAGTCTCCTCAGTACTCAGTTTATCATTCTCTCTGTCTAATTTGCTCGGTCACTCATTCTTATATTGTTTTCTCTTTCTTCTTTATTTGCTTATTTCTTCAGTTTAATTTGCTCAGCTTCATCAGTCTATTCTGTTTTGGTCATTCTCTGAAAAAAACAACAGGTTATTCAGTGTAGTCAGTCTTAATTCATGTTCTGTTTTAGTCTTCATTCAAATTTTCGTTTTATCTTATTTTATTGGTCCTTGAGTTCTTCAGTATTTCAGCGCTCAGCTTCAGGTTTGATTCATTTCTTCAGTTAATTTGCTCAGTCCATCTTTATTTGATCATTCTCTTCTTTTCAATTCTTCATTCTTTATTAATCAGTCTTCTTTAGTCATCTTTTGTTCAATCTTCTCTGTTCAGTCTCTTTTTTAGTCTTAATTTCTCTGTCTCATTTTGTCAAATGCATAAAGGACGGAGAGGATCAACTCCTCGTGAAGAACGAAGAGATCAAGCGTAGATGGCAAGAGTACTTCGACGACCTGTTCAATGGAGAGAATGAGAGCTCTACCATTGAGCTAGACGATTCCTCCGATGATACCAGCCGATGCTTTGTGCGGCGTATCCAGGAGGCTGAGGTTAGGGAGACTTTGAAGAGGATGAAAGGAGGCAAGACAATGGGCCCTGATGGTATCCCCATCAAGGTGTGGAGAGGCCTTGGAGACATAGCGATAGTATGGCTAACTAAACTTTTCAACCTCATTTTTCGGTCAAACAAGATGCCCGAAGAATGGAGGCGGAGTACATTAGTGCCAATCTTCAAGAACAAGGGGGATGTTCAAAGTTGCACTAATTACCGTGGAATCAAGTTGATGAGCCATACAATGAAGCTATGGGAGAGAGTCATTGAGCACCGTTTAAGAAGATTGACAAGCGTGACCAAAAATCAATTTGGTTTCATGCCTGGGAGGTCTACCATGGAAGCCATCTTCTTGGTACGACAACTTATGGAGAGATACAGGGAGAAGAAGAAGGATCTTCATATGGTGTTCATTGACTTGGAGAAGGCGTATGATAAGATACCACGAAATGTCATGTGGCGGGCCTTGGAGAAACAAAAAGTCCCAACAAAGTACATTACCCTCATTAAGGATATGTATGATAATGTTGTGACAAGTGTTCGAACAAGTGATGGCAACACCGATGACTTTCCAATTAAAATAGGACTGCACCAGGGGTCAGCTTTGAGCCCTTATCTCTTTACTTTGGTGATGGATGAGGTCACAGGGGATATACAAGGAGATATCCCATGGTGTATGCTCTTTGCGGATGATGTGGTGCTAATTGACGATAGTCGGGCGGGGTTAATAGAAAGTTAGAGCTGTGGAGGCGGACTCTAGAATCGAAAGGTTTTAGGCTTATTAGAACCAAAACTGAGTACATGAGGTGCAGTTTTAGTACTACTAGGCACGAGGAGGAAGAGGTTAGGCTTGATGGACAGGTGGTACCTGAGAAAGACACCTTCCGATATTTGGGGTCTATGCTCCAGAAGGATGGTGATATCGATGAAGATGTGAGTCATCGAATCAAAGCTGGTTGGATGAAGTGGCGCCAAGCTTCTGGCGTCCTCTATGATAGGAAAGTGCCACAAAAGCTAAAAGGCAAGTTCTATAGGACGGCGATTCGACCTGCGATGTTGTATGGCGCAGAATGTTGGTCGACCAAGAGACGACATATCCAACAGTTAGGTGTAGCGGAGATGCGCATGTTGAGATGGATATGTAGCCACACAAAAAAGGACCGGGTTAGGAATGATGATATACGTGAGAGAGTTGGGGTAGCACCAATTGAAGAGAAGGTTGTCCAACACCGTCTAAGATGGTTTGGTCATATAGAACGTAGGCCTCCGGAAGCGCCATTGCATACCGGACGGATAAAGCGGGATGAGAATGTTAAGAGGGGTCGTGGTAGGCCAAACTTGACATGGGAGGAGTCTGTTAAGAGAGATATGAAGGATTGGAATATCACCAAAGAACTAGCCATGGATAGGGCTGCGTGGAAGTTAGCTATCCATGTGCCAGAACCATGACCTGGTTTCGAGATCTTATGGGTTTCAACTCTAGCCTACCCCAACTTGTTAGGGAAAAAAGGCTTTGTTGTTGTTGTTCTCTGTCTCATTTTCTTGCTTAGTCAAATGTTGCTCAGTCTTATTTGCTTAGTTCCAATTTTCTTATTTATTCATTCTCTATATGGTTTATCCGAGTAATTTCATAATATGAGACATTCTTACTATTTCTCTTATTTGCTCAGTAATATGTTTTCTCTGTTCCATCGTCTATCAGTTTTTAGTCTCTCAGTTTTTCAGCTTTTAGTTTTAGTCTTATTTTCAGTCATTTCCTCATTCATCTCGGTTTCTTTAGTCTCTCAGTATTATTTTTATTTTGACAATTCAAGTATTATTCAGTTTCCTCAGTTTAGTCTTTATTTGGTGTATTCCCCAGTCATCACTTAGTCTCATTCTCCAGTGTTACTTAGTTTCATAATTTTTCTTTCTCGTTTGATCCTCATTTCTCATTACTCAGTGTTGGGTTTTCTTTTGCCCAGTTTATCATCTTTATTTACGTAGTATCTTCATTTTTAGCAGCAACAACAGCTGGCAGGACTACTACCGATCAACCTCCAAGATGACCTACGACGGTGGTAACCATAGGGCTGACCACGGCTACTACAGCGGCGGCGACCACAAGTCGGGGCCACAGGCCAATCACCTCCAGCCCGCCACCCATGAAACAAAGCGCAACGCCCATGACGGTGGTGGTGCACGAAAACACCATTTTGATGACGCGGTGGACATGGCAGTTATGCCCCTTGCCCTTTCTCACCAGTCTTTGATTCTCTCAGCCTTCTCATAATGTCAGGTTTTCTCCCTGGTCTTTGGTTATAGCGTTATCTCAGTTTCGATTTAATCAATATCTGAGTTATATAATTAGATAAGTGATAATTTTCTCAGTCCTAGTCCGTGTTCTCAACTTCAGTTTTGAGTAGTTTTTTAATATCTCAATCGTCCATTCTTTCAATCACCATCTTAATTCAGTTCCCAATCATGCTTATGATTTCTTTATATTCTTCATTCAAATTTTACTTGTTCATTCTTCTTATTTTAGCTTTCAGTCCTCTTGTGAAAATGAGGAATCAAAAGATCTTTGAGTTTTCTTCAGGTGTTCCTTTCATTTTTTTTGAAGTCATCTTACTTGTTTCTTTCTTTTCTCCAGTATTCTTCAGTCATGAACCAGTGGGGAAGAGCACCTTCTTCTATGCCTATCTGCAGGATCAGTTTCATGGTTGGTGTTTGGTAATCTGAGACTTGCAGTAGATCAGCGCATGTCAAATAGTTCGTTTGATATGAACTTGGTTCCGTTTTGTACCTCTTTAGTTTGTATCAGAAGTTGCTTGATGCTTCACTGGTTTTATAATTCCTATCTAGTTTATCTGAAAGTGCGTAGTTCTTATGATATAAACCTGTCAATTTGTTGTAAAGTTTCTTGTACCACACTGTTCTATTATATGTTTGTAGGAAAATGTCTCCCAACTTATGTTGTACTCAGGTTGCACGCTTCTACTATGAATCAATAGTAAAACCATGGGCTCAGAAGAACTAGCTCATTTTTACCGATGAATAACTGAACTGATTCAGGCTGGATGATTGCTAGATGAAGCTGGATCGGAGCTGATTCTGGCCTGAAATGAAAAAAAAAACGGAAAACCCCAGTAAGCTGAACCAGAAATGAGTAGTAATTAATTTGATGAATAGACAGTCGAGACCATGTCACTATTCAGGGGCAGGAAACAACGATGATTTTTTCCCGCTGGCTGAAAAACCGGACTGGTCACAACGCTGGATAAATGAGAGAGGGAAAATGCCAAAGGAAAAAAGTGTCTGATGGCTAATTGAATTTTCAGCTAGCTGATGAATAGACAATCCCATTTACACTAGATTTATCTCCAGTCTACCTTATAATGGAAATGTTGGTTGCTTGAATGCAAGAATCTTGATGTAATCATAACTATCTTTACAATTCTATTGAGCAGTTACAACTTACATGTCCCACTAGAATCTGGATACACAATCAACTGTTTTACATATCTTGTCACTCTTCTGAGTATCTGTGAACCAGTGGGTACTGTCCATCAGAACTTTTTTGCAACGACAGCTGGTAATATCACATCTGGACCTATAGTTCTAGTTTAGTTGTTGCAGGCGGTTGCTGTTTTCAGCGTTTCTTTTCCAGTCGCGAACGATTTGCCACACCCACACGTTTTCGTCGCATTTGGGTTCTGGAAGTTGAAGCCGCCCCCGATTAGAGCATCGCTGTAGTCCAGCTCCATTCCAAACATGAAAAGAAGGCTCTTTGGGTCGCAGACTGTAGACACATAGAAGACATTCGCTTGTTAGAATTCTCATAGATCGGGAGTTGGATAGAATTGGTTTGACATAACACGAATAACCACCAAAAGGTTTTGGTATTGTCCTTGCGAACAACAACCGGGACTATTCCAGGCGTTTAAGGTTACACTAGAAACTCGTGATCATTTTCTATCGCACGTTTAGCTAAATAGTAGATCTAAGAAAATCAACATATGTACCACATCTAGACAGGTAGAAAAGAAGTGGCCACAACTAACTAGTCTATAGTAGTTATTCCTATCAACATACTTAAGATAAAGCAATTACCTATTGTGAAACCATTGTACTCTATGACTGAATCATCAGGATTGGCACTTCCTCGATTTTCAAACTCCATGGTGTAAGACATGCCAGAACATCCACCTTGTTTAACTCCAATCCTCAAGCAGAGATCTTCATTCTTTTCCTCCCTCATTCTATTCAGATGCTTCAAGGCCTTCTCACTCAGTGAGATAGCTGGTGCAATACTACTACCCGATGTTGCTGCTGCTGCTGCTGCAGAGTATGATCAACGATTTCACTAAGGTAATACTGAGCAAAAAAAATAGAACAAAACTATCCAATAGTTGGTAGAAAACTATATAGAGGAGTAGAACATACAGAGAAAGCTGATGTACTAATAAGTGCATTCATCACTTCATATCTAAATATATTTCCATCCGGAAAAAGAAGCCCCATAATGCCAAAAACAAAATAGGAATGTCCCAGAGTAGGTAACTACTTCCCACCTGATATTGCAAACAGAAATAGGATTGTCTAGGAGGATGCATCTGCTTTCCCCCTAAGGTCTAAATTGTCTGGTAGGGGTCATGGATGGAAGACCTAGTGTTTAGATGGGGTCGCTCTGGTTATAAACACGGTGAAGTGGTGAGGACAACCACTAACATACATGAATTGGCAGGCAACTTAGGCAATGCGGGCCAGCGATAATACATCCAGAATCAGAACGTCCTATGCTACAAATGCTTTTACTACCAGGCATGCCATAAAACAAACATCCAACAATCTCCAAGGCTACCAAGCTCGTCCCATCACCGGAAGGAACAATTTTTAGCTGCCTAGCTATATCAACATAACAAAGCGTAGTGCTACATCAAGATGAGTTCCTATGCTATAGTTCTCACAGTACGTGACCTCCTATCAATCCGGCTTCTTTTACTGGTATTCAGAAACCAAAGAAACAATCCAAGCACTAATTAAATCCACATCCTCCCATGCTAAAACAACCCTATCGACCCGGCTTCATTTTACCAGTATTCAACAATCGCAACACAGAAAAAATTCCAGCGGGAATTCAATCTAAATCCTTCCGCTCTAAAACAACCCCTGCTGCTTCCTATTGCATATGCGTGCAGAAGAACATCTGTGTTGACCACGAACCTAGAGGGGCGGAGGCACGGAGGGAGACGGCGCGCGAGCCACCGCTGCGGGCGGCGAAACGGATCGAGGAGGCGGGGGCGGAGGATGAGGAGGAGCAGACAGACAGGTGTGGCCGTGCGGTGCCGGGGAGGCGGCCGAGGAGCGCGCGGGACGTGCCGGATGCGAGCGCCATGGTGGGGTTGGGCGGAGAGACAGGTGGGACTGGGAGGAAGCAAGAAGAGGACGACGACGACGAGAAGGGGGAAAGATCCTGTGGCTCACGGCACGGGCAGCCCGGATTCTTGAAACTTCTGGGCTCCGGGCTCTCTCCGGTCCACAATTATTACTTTCACGATCGATTTTTGGTAACTTTTGGAGAATCTTATCTGATTTACTATTTTCAACACTACCTCACTGTTTTTTTTTTTTGGCAGCAAATTCGATTTTATTCTCGAGCGAAGAGAGTACATCAGATTGAATAGGCTGTTCAAGATATCTCAGTGTTATAAATCGGCTGATAAATCGGCCAATATGTTGATAAATCGATCGATTTGCTCCTTATATTGGGTCGATCGATAAGTTCCCGATAAGCGATATCCCCAACATTGCAAAATCCTAATAAAACATAAATTGCATCAATGATTTTAGAAGTGATCGTCTTAAACTTCACCATTCATATCTTGACTTTTCACCATGGATCGGATGAAAAATTGCAGAAGACCAAACACATACACTTGGACTAAATTGTCAATCTTAGTAGGCGACAACGTAAGATCGTTGAATCATTGTTTTCAAATCGCTAGCCATGTCATCATCGCGATTATATGATCCAAGGAGGAGGAGACAACGAGGTGGTGGCGCCGACTGCCAGGAGGCAGCAGGGAGCGTACGCGACGTGGCGGATGCGAGCGCCATGTTTGGGTGGGTATGGGGAGTGAAGCAGGAGGGGGTGGAGAGGACAATAGAGAAGCAAGGAGGAAGAGGAGGAAATATCACGTGTCCCCAGGCCGTCGAAATCTTCGAGCATTCTGGGCTTCGGGCCTTTGAATCAAACACTCAAAAAAATTGTCTATTCTTTACATAGTCTATAACTTCTTCGCAAGACTTAACCAACCTCCTTGAGTGCATTTGATATACAAATCCCATACGAATTTTGCAGCGTTTGATCCTTAGAATTTTTCCTACTTGCCTTGTACAATTCATAGTATTAGAATCAATAGGAATATTTTCTAAGGATTGTATTGCACTATGTTTTTTGCCCAAATTTCTATCCACTCAAAGCTCTTGTTACAACTCCTTTATATTTTCTATGATATCAAAAAAAATTATACAGTTGTAGTTTTCTAATCCTATTAATATACTATCAAAACAAAATATGGTACTACCTCCGATCCATAATAACTGTCGGGGCTTATACGCATACTTTGCACTATCGTAGTTCAATCTTCACGGCAATTTTATTGGACCGGAGGGAGTACTATTTGGCTTCGGGTTGGGCTCGTGCTTGGCAGGTTTTGGTCGAACTTTTCAAAGCCCAAATAGGACATGATCAGGTCTAGTTCCAATTGAGGCAAATGCGGTTTCAAGCTTGAAAATAAAAATTATTTAATTATGTGGTTATCCATTCCAGGTTCACAATAGGATTGGAGGATATTCAGTCACTTGAAAAGGTTGGCCCACTTAGAATTTTGCAAACTTTAGAAAAAGGTTTTAAGGTAATAGGCTCAAGTTGATGTTCTATGTTGCTGACGTGGTATTCACAAGCCTTCTAAGATGCAATCCTTTTGTAGTTTTCACAATATAACATGTCTTTTTTTACGTGGATGGAATTTGAATTTTACTTCTGTGACATGCCACATTACAAGGAAGGTGCCCTTCTTTGCAGGGCTGCTAGAACAAACCTTGCAAATACTAGTGATTTCATTATAGTAAAATCCGAGTGCGAGAACCGGATGTATCAGAGTTAAAAAAAAAAAACATACGCTTCTGGTATGCAGACAGACAAAACTATGATGCTCATTGATGCTACTACAAAGTTGTATTTTTATGATTCTGCAGCAAATTATGCCATACACAAGTTCAAAGATATCACAGCCAAGTTCATGAAAAAAAAGAAGGGAAATGTCCAGTAACTTGCTTCAGTTAGCTTCACTCTACGGATTGTCTGCAAAAGGATGATGTATCCTCCAGCTCAGGGCACATGGTTGCACATTTCTCGTCTCACAACGCGATTTGGCTAGGAAAACGAGAATATGTCATCATTGGAATTTTATTGCAGTAACTACATATGTACTCTTCAGTGGGTTATAGGATAATTACTTGAAGGTGGCAAGTGGCGATCCCGCAGTTGTGAAATAGTCAGCAAGATCAATATTCAGGTCATCATACATGCTCAGGAATGGATGAGCCTGGGTGTTGGAGATAGCAAATGTCAAATGACGTTTTCAACACAATATGGAAATTGTGAAGCAGACAGAAATTTTCTTACCAATAGAATCTGTGCAGATGACCTATCTGTAGCCTCTTTCTGGATACTGAAAATCAAGAAAGAGTTCTTTAAAAATCAGATATTAGCCTTCTTAATGGTATGTAAACAAATTGCAAATATTGCTCAAGTAGCATTGATTAACAATGGGGGGTCGTTAGAGAAGAACATATACCATTCAGAAATGAATGAGCAAAATTCCGGTGAATACTCGTCTGATGGTGCAGATGGTGGTGGTTGGTCGACAACAGCTTCAAGAAGTTCATAAAAGCTATCAGGAGAAGGATATGGGAAATTTCCAGTGGCACATTCCAGCATAACTAGGCCCAAGCTCCAGATATCACTCATATAACCATGTTTCTTCCCACTGATTCTTTCTGGCTGTCAACAGCACAAATGTCACATTGGTTAACTGAAACTAAAAATAATATGTAGTTATTTTCATGTCACGATGGGAGACATGTTTACATAACTTCAACAAACTTTCACCCACCGCCATGTAGTTGTATGTGCCAGTAAATGTATCTCGCTCTGCAGAAGAACTAGCAATGATGGCACTAACACCAAAATCTGATATCTTTACTTCACCCCAATGATTTATTAATATATTCGATGGTTTCAGATCTCGGTGTATAATGTGCTTCTCGTGATGCAAGTGCATCAGTCCTTTCAACACCTGCACGAGAAAGTTGCAATTTTCAATTGAAAAAAGGTCTATTTGACATCCTGATAGCAAAGAAACTGTGAGGTTGCTTATGGGACATTTCACTGGCCTGCTTACAAATTGCAGCAAGGTAGGGCTCTGGAACGGTCCTAACAGTTTTCAGGAAATCAGCCAGAGAGCCACCATCCATATACTCCAAAGCAATAGAAATAACACCATTGACATAAAAGCACTGGTAACATGTGACAACATATTGGCACTGGGTTGACAAGCTTATTTTCAACTCCTGTGCAATCTGTTTGCGTATGTTCTCCTCAATATTGAGTTGTATAACCTGCAAACATGACAGTGCACTAATGTAGGTAAAAAACCTTCGCAACAAATCAAAAAATATTACTTATGTTAGTTATACCTACCACTTTTTTTTATGCAGAAAGATATCGAAGGAACCACAAATATAAAGCATCATATTATGTACTAGGTTTCAGACAATACCTTGAGAGCAATAAACTGGCCAGTCCATTTGTGGCGCACCAGCTGCACGTTTCCACTACTACCTTTCCCAATGACTTTGATTGCATCTAGGTCATCTATGCTCAACTGATGGCTATCCAAGGGCTCTATCTGAGTAGCCTGGAGAAGTCCAGTATGTCAACCCAAAGAGTGTGCAAAATGAATTACATACAAGAACAGTGTAGTATGTCAACAGCAGTAATGGTATCACACAATCCTCACAAAAATGGTGATAGACAGCATTCTTCCCATATAATGAAGTGAACATTTCCAATCAGGAGGAGTGTGAATACTGAAAAGACAACCGCTGGCGAATACGAAATGATAAGAATGCTATTGCAGGATCTGATGAAGAGATGATATGCGTCTTTATTACTGAACATGACACTAATTTCCAGACATCAGGTATCAATTGTAGTTTCTGAACTTGTGCTAGACGAAGAACAGAGATAGACACAACATAATTTCCTTGATGTTTTTCTGGTTCTTTCTCACTTTATTCAAGAGTTTGTCGTGGCGCATACTCGGTTACTGGATCGTACAATCCCCGACCGACGCATGCTCCATGACGACCTACGATTTTGATGAGACGCACAGACCACGTCCCCGCTAACTGAAACAAGCTAGTAAGTACATAACTGAAAACTGAACCTAGCTGCTAATACTGAACCGAAAGGTGTCGTGTGAAACTAACACCTACGGGTTCAGGTTCAGAGAAACACTAACGACTGTACTAACTGAAGTTTCCAGCAGTAGGATTTGAACAAGATCAATTCCAAGAACAATTCACTCATGTGTAAATCCAGGACCCCTGCCAAACGAATCACAATACGGTGGAGAACAGTTTAAAAAAATTGGGGTGCCGGGTTGTGGATCAGTTTACCTCTCCCTCTTCGCTGTGCGAGACGATACGGAGTCCGTCCTTGTTGACGAGCAAGTCCCCGTCCCTGAACGTCCCGCTCTGCGTCCTGCCCGCCGCCCGCCGCGAAACCAAATCGATCAGCACGGCGCAACGCATCCAAGAAACCAAGAAAGAGAGAAAGAAACAGGAAGAAAAGGGAGGTTACAGGAATTTGCCGATGGTGGACTCATGGGAGGGGAGGTCGAGCTTGCCCGGCTTCCTCATCGGCGAAGCGGACGGGTTGGCCGGAGCTGGACTCGGGGCGGAAGAGGGAGGGACCGAGAGCGGCGGTTTCGTTCGCTGTTCTCTGCTGCTGGTTGGTGGTCTTCGTCCACCTCCGTCTCCGCTTTGCCTTTCTGGAATTGACATTTCCTCGCTGTCAAATTGAAGATTATAATTCTCTGGTTTTAATGCCTCGCATGACTGGCACTCTGGCCTCAAGCACGTGCGTGTTGGGTCAACGGCCTGGGAAAGCATGCATCACAATTCACACGCATTGAGGTGTAAACAACAACTAAAAAAGTGTGGTGGCAGGTGTATACCGTTGTCATGAATTTTGCTGGATGAGATGATGAGAAACGAAGTAGGAGTGCAATATCGCATTTTTTTAATCGGATTTGCTAGTTCTAAGTCGCATGAGAACTCAGTCGAGTTTTCTAGCCGCCCGATCTGCGCCAAGATTCGTGCAAACGCCGCCCTAGTCTTCTTCCTCGCGGCGACGGCGGCGGTAGGCTCCTCGCCGGAGCCGCCGCAGCCACGGCTGGCCGCGGCGGAGGCGGCACCGGCGAGGAGCAACTTAACTTGGGGGGTGCGGGGTCGCTGGCACCGGAGAAGAAAGGGTGGGCGGGGTTTAGAGGGATGGTCGGGGTGGCGGTTGACTGGCGGAGGAGGTGCTCGGGGCAGGGCGGGGCGGCGAGGCGCCGCGGCAGCGCGCCGGCCGCGGGCGGGGTAGACGGCGGTTAGGCCGGCGGTGGTTGCGGGGGAGGCGCTGGAGTTGAGGAAAATGAGCTCGTCGGAGTTGGGGACGTCAACTGAGAACTCGCGAGTTCTAAGTCGACTGAGCTCCAGGCTGTCCCTTTTTTAATAGTGAATTTAATTAATATAGTATGAATCTTTCCAAAATCTTTGATAAATTATAGAATTCAATGCAGAATATTATTATTTAAAATACAAATACATTTGCAATCTTACATACATTTCCAAAATCTTGAAAATCAATGGCACCAACAGCGCCACCACCACTTCCAAGGCTAACAAATCAATGGAGGATAAGTCGAGTGATCAAAAATCATTCATCTATGGGATCAAAACACCACACGCTGTTGGCAGCAACATCTATACCGGGATAGAAATAGAGTTGTGGAACCCCTATTATGTGCAACATTGTCTTCGCCATCGATACGCGCCACAAATGATACAAAATCTAACAGTGAAACTAAAATTGTGCTCAACATTGATATCTGGCTCCCCTCCCCTTCGGGTGTCGGAGAGACAACTAGAGACGAGGGGAGCCCGTGGAATCGCAGATGGAAAATCAGAGCTCTTCTCTGGCTGCTAGGTTTTGGAACAGAAACACCCATATCATATATATATCTATCATGACATCTGACTTTATTGGTCTTCTAAAGAAAGCTAGTCACGTTGAGTAAATAAAAGAATAAGAATGTGGCATCATATTTGATATGGATTCGGTTTTCGTTGTTACTATTACAAGTAGATATTATAAGAATCCTATCAAAAACTATAATAAGAATCTTTCCAAAATGTTAGTCAATGGAAATATTATTCTATATAAATATAGTGCGAAAGGATATTTAGAAGAAGAAAATAGGATTCGCAGTAGTATGGCGTGATCAAACAACCCTAGTAATATAATTCTCAAGGTTAACTGTGGGGACCCCGGACTAACTGTCCGACATACCCTTGTGCCTACATATCAGCGATCCCATGATCAGTGCGTCGCTGAAGCACAATTAAACTTGGTAACCAAAGAACATCCATACATACCGAATTTATTTACTTACTTGATGGAAGTGATCAGCTTCAACAGGTACTTGCAGCGGAATCACCAAACAACGTGGAGCCCAAGTCATTCGCCTTAACCCTACAGGCAGCTGACTGGGAAGCGCCCTAGTTCGCAAAGACGTCAGTGAACTCCTCTTCTTCGAACTGCTCCTCTTCGGAATCTGGCTAAGACAATAGCCAGGGACGAAACCAATATGAGTACATTTGATTGTACTCGCAAACTACCCCAACTTGAGTAAGCACTAGTTCTAGTTTTATTTCTTAAACTTTTATTTGAAAACTCTCAAACTCTTTACTGAAAAGGGGTGAGAAGAAGTTTATAACTATCCTTTAAGAAAACATCATTTTAGCTGTTTCCCCGAAACTCCTCCTTTATCCAACCATACCCCGATCATGGTTCCAAACCTGTCACCACCTCGTACCAACTCATTGGTACAGGTGGGAGATATCCCTTTCCATTTCAATTTCCTCAACACAATCCAGAGTTTGCAAAACTTTGCACATGGCCTTAGTAGTTCTTCCCAACTGTCCATATCCGAGGACTCGGCTATTCGAATAGTTTTACCCTCTGCAGAGGTAGCACGCTTTTCCCACACCCATCCGGTCACTCATCGTGTCAGCCACGTCCCGCCATACCAGGGGTATGCGAAGTTGAGCTCCCGGCCATAGCCTGTCCTTTGCTCATGCTAGTATAGGATCCTACCGCTACGAAACCGGTTCCATCGACACTTAAATCCATGCCCGTTGGAAACTAAGTGTGAGGACTTCGTAGTTCTGCCCGGCGGACCCAAGGGAGCCCTTCAATCCTCTTTCTTCTTTACGCTCATACCGGTTTTCGGTAGACTTCTTTTAAGAGGACCCAGGTCAGGGGCAGGCCACCAAACCATCCCCTCATGGAACGAGGTCATCCTCGTTGTTGAGGCATCCAGTACTAACACGAGCAAATTATATGACTACGCCCTTGCCCATATGTGGGTAAATGTGGTCGCACAGGTTATCGGCTGGTAGTCATGGTACAAAGACACAATGTGCATTTTTCATAAACATCACCACACTTCACTTCTCCACTTCCATACCGACATCCCGGTATACCATAATTCATCCAAGGATTTTCAAAGGAGTTTTGAATAAACAATGTTTTTCCCATCCTATAGTTTTATATAAACAACTGATATCTCTACATAGAGTGACAAAATAGTTTTTCATAAACTTTTGAAAAGATTTTCACGATCATTTCCAATTTTCTTAGCAAAATACTTTTAACCAAAACTTGGGTGGTTCGTAATCCCACAAAAAAGATTTTTCACAGAAGGTTTTGGAGTAAAACAAATTCATTTCGAAATCATTGTATACCACTGACACCTCTATATCGGGTGTCTTAATAATATACTTGTAATTTGGAAAAGGGTTTTCAAGATCATAGCTTTCGTGGCAAACACCACGTAAATCATTATGCTAATTATAAGTAAAACAGGTAAATCAAAATAGATGTATATAGATGCAAGCTCAGTGAAGTAGCTTGCCTGGTTTCAGCATAATGTCCCTGGACTTCTCCTTGTTGATCAATATAATAAAAATCCCATCCTTCCTCGGTCAATTCTCTCCAAATACCCCTCCGGTAGCGTTATTATCTAGCGTCGCAAACAGGAAATAAACAACAATCAATACACCAAACAAAACCACAAGTGGTACACAAACAAATAACAACCACAAGCATCAAACTGATCATTCAAGCAACAAACTAGGATCTAAGCTTACAAGGGCCTTATACTAATACATGCTAGGTGCCTAGATCACAAAGCTATCTTAAGCAAAGATGAACAGCAAGCACTTTTATCTAAACAGGAAATACTTCACCACAACACAACCACTCAATTTTCAACAGAGAAAACAACTACTCACATCTAGTAGATAAAAGGCTATTGGAACTATGCTTATGGTTGAGAAACCTATTCTTCAATCAATATGCAATGGAATCAGTGGGTGTCCCACTATCATAACAAGGCATTAAGAGGTTAATTATCCTCTGGCTATTTGTAAAAATCACTAAAACATAAACTAGACACAAGAGCTACTCATGCTAGGAAGTTCTGAGTAATCCTACCCATAAACCTAACTAATCAAGCTTTGCTAAGAACAAAATAATAAGTAACCAGAGGTGACATGCTATAATATCAGTAGATATGAAAGGCTACTGATGTTCCAACAACCTCTAAAATTCATACCACAAAAGATTTTATCTCCAAGCAATTCCTAAATACTAGGAATTTTTAGGAAATATCCACACTAGTGGTATTATTCCCTAATAACACATGCAACACTAAACTTTTCCTAACATGCTAATTATATGAGCTAACACACTAATAACAGAGAGTATCACACTTATACATGCTAGGAATCACAAATAAAACACTAACACATTCCACAAAATTAAATAAAACTATAATCAAGAATTAACAGAAAAGCATTGAAACTAGTTATGCACACCAAAAATAATCTATAGCTCTAAAAATCACACCAAGCTAGGATTAGGTATTCCTAGTCATACAAAAGGTCACACAATTGGATTCACATCAAAATTCATCACCAATAAAATTACAAAAATCCTAAAAGAGCTCTCTGGTCAATTACCAAATTGCAAGCCATTTTATTTAGGAAGATCATTTGCATAAGAGGCCAAGTGCTACGGCTAGGTAACACTTAGGTCTTTCCAAAACAGTTGAGTTTACAAAATTAGCTATCCTAGAAAAATAGTTATTGAGTTTTTGGTAAAAACCAGTGTTTCTGCCTCCCATTTATTTTCTCCGAAGATAGTTATCCAAAAGTGGTTATACCACTTTGACCTGGTTGGGAACATGTTGGGCTACAACCAGGATTTTTGGTTTGGCCAGAGTTGAACTTTTCATATTTTAATTCGATTTAAACCAGAGGTCAAGTTTCTGCCTATTTTCTAAACCAATAAAAACAGGAAAGAAAAACCGGCGCGCGGGCCAGATCTGCTGGGCCAAGCCCAAACAGTAGCCAAACCGGCCCACGGCGGGTGCGCGTGCAGAACGTGGCGCGGGAGAGGCGACGTTCAAAGGGGACCGTAGATCTGGAGATGGACGGCCGAGGGGCATCTCCCTCCTCTTACCCGCATGCAAGCAAGCAGAGAGACGGCGAGCTAGGGCGTCGAGCTCGGCTGCTCACCGTGAGGCTTCTGGGGACGGCGACGACGGTGGAGGCGAGTGCGGAGGGTGGGGAAGGCGATGGCGCGGATGGCGAGGCTCGGGCGCGACCAGGACGGTGTCGGCGAACTCGGCGGCTTCCACGGGCTCCGGACGGCGTCGGCGTCTTCTAGGTATCCTGGACGAAATAGGATGTCATGGAGCTAGGCCTTGATGAGGGGAACACGATGGAGCAGGAATTAGAGAGGGAGGTGGACGGGGTCGCTGGCAAGCTTGGTCGCAACAGCTCGGGTCCGAGAGGAGCTAGAAGCGTGCTTCCGGAGGATAGGAAGCGGGAGCTTCCTCTATCTCGATCGGGGTGGGAGCGGTGGACGAGAGGGAGCGGAATGGCAAGGTCAGAGCACGGGGGATGGGCTGTGGCTTCTTGTCCTTGCTGGTGCCGGTCCACGGTGCTCTGGGGCACGGGCAGGGCTCGTGGAGCACGGGAGTGCGATTAGCGGTGCCGGTCGGTGTCGTGGGGGTCACAGAGGGGCAGGGCGTGACTAGGGCGAGTCGAGCGTGCTGGGGTGCCGTGGTGGAGAAGGGTGGTGCAGAATTTCGTCGGCGTCCAGAGCACGGCGAGCAGGGGATGGACGAGCTGCAATTTTGGGCAGGGGGAGTACACCTACACTCGTGGCCTCGACCAGACGGCAGAGGGGAGACAGGAGAGCACCGTGGAGTGCTCACGGGGCCTGGCGTGCTCGAGGGCGAGGAAAAGGGAGCGAGGCGTGCCGTGGTGGTCGAGTGGTCGCTGCCGACCATGAGCGAGGCGTGCCGTGGTGGAGCGAGCAAGGCAGACGGCGGTGGGTGCTGGTCTGGTCGCGTCCAGAAGCAGCAGAGAGGTGGGGGAGAGGCAAGGGCACCGTGGGGAGCGTACTGGCTGAGGCGACATGGTCTCCTTCCATGCCCATGTGAGCACGGGAGAGAAGTGGAGGCCGAGGTGCGGCGTTGTGCAGGGTGGGGTGCGGGAGGAGGCACGGCTGCATGGAGCTAGGCAGCGTGCGGGAGGGATCATGGTGGTGTGGAGCACGGTGGTGTGCGGGTGTGTGCACGGCAGCGTGCAGGAGGGGGCACGGCACGGCGGCGTGCCGTGTTGCTAAGAATTACAGGAAGATGAAGATGGTTTTGCGAAAACCCCCCTGCTGTTTCCTGCTTTCTAATTCTTTTATTTCTCTTTTAATTCCAGTAGCCAATTAGGAATTTATTTGAGGTACTAAAGCATTTTAGAATAATCTGAAAAATATTCATGTAACCTCCCCATAACATGTGGAGGCTCCACAAAAATTGGGAGGTCAAAATAAAATGTTTTGTACATCATTTGTTCATAGAGTTTTAAATGTGTCATTTTTGGACAAACCCAAATTTGACAATTTGAATTATCTTTGGAAATTGGAGATTAGATAATTTGAGGAGAGAGTGATATGATAATGAGATGGTCTTCATCTCATTCCTGGATTTTATAAGGTAAAATAGTTGTTATAACAAAATAGAGAAATAGGTAGAGAAGGAGATTAAATAGGATCATTTCCTTTTAATCAAGATTTTATTTGGAGTGTGTGAATAATTTTAGAGGTCTTGTTGTGATTTAATTCACATCCCACATTTTGTTATTACAAGTGTTTTGTTTAATGTTCAAGCAACAATTGATTAATTAACCACACAAGCAATTTAATCACCATAGGATCAACAACACAAAATCAAGACCACTCAATCAAACCACCAGAATTAATCACACCACCATTTCCACAATGCTACCTTGGGTTAAAGTGACCACTCTTAATTATGACAAGATGATGTTTAAGAAATATCTCCACTCATACTTGATAAAAATTTTTTTTTTAAGATTTGAGAAAGGAAATATGTGGGGTAATACATTTCCCACCAGTGTTATTTTCAGATGGAGTGGAAATCAGAGTTTATAAAATGGGAGTTGCATACTCATGCAAAATAACAAGGTTGAAAAATAGGTAGGAGGTATCATATAGATCCCCATAATTTTGGAAATACTTTTACTTTCTCAAGGGTGGGTATTTTGGTTGTTGCTAAACCAAGCATCATTGAAATGGACTTTGGCTAAAATAAGAATGGAAAAGATATATGGAATATTTTCTTGTCATAACATGATCACCAAGGTTAAACTTTTTTTTCTCTTAGTTGGGTTCTCAAGTTAATATTCACTAATCAAACAACTTAAACAACAGTCACACAAGGTCCAACATAGAAATGGGAAGGGAAACACAATCATCAGCAAAACATTTCAAAAAGTTTTTGTTGGTTCTGAATTTTGGGGTCTGGTAAAACTAAGTTTTTCATGGTTTTTAAATTTGGGGTGTGATAGATCCTTCCCCCCTTAAAATAAATCTCGTCCTCGAGATTTGCCCGGGGGTATAGGGGAGTACGAGGGCACGTGTTTTGGGCTGACTACTTCCGAGGTCGAGGCTTCTTTAGTGAGGTCGCCATGTGAGATCTTGTCCACTTGGTGTTGCGAGGGCTTTCTCTATTGATAATCTTCTCTGATGAGCCCAAGTTCTTGACGATGGGGTGACTTGATGGTTGACGCTGATGGATAGTCTTTGTGGATTTCTTCCGGATACTACAAGGCTAAGGCGCAAGGAACTAATTATTAACCTGTTCTGGTATTCGTGGTGCACGTCTTCCCCCCATAAAAAGGGATCTTGAGGGGTCATGTTGATGGTTGCAGCTGGTGTTGAATTGGAGGCATCGTTCTTCTTGAGTAGCATGACGATCTTCATCCTGGGTGTCGCTCTTCGGTGCTTGGGTTTGGGTGCAGATATCACTTCCGGATATTGTCTCCTTACGAGGGTCGCAGATGGGGACGTGTTGCTCTCAGGATGCGTCGAGTTGGCGTACTCGACTCTCTCAGATTTTTTTTTTTTTGTTAGAAGAAGGATGTTATAAGCTTCTAAGGGCGTCTGAACTTGCTTGGTGATTGATGTTGTCCACAGCAGGTGCTTCCGTCGTTTGATTCTTCTAGCCCTTCTTCAACTGAGTAGAGGAGGAACTTCATTGTTGACTTCCTTAGTTCTTGAGCTTCACGCAGCTTTGGTAAGAATCTTAGGAAGTACAGTCTAGGGTATCGGGTTCCCAGAGGAGTCTAAAAATTAATTCAAGGATTCTAGAGGTAGGTGGTTTGGGGTGTGGATCGATGATTTCTATCAGTTAGTTGTATAAGAATGTGGGTGTCTTTTATGACATCGAATTGCCTTAGTCATACAAGAAGAATTTGTTAACAAGGTAGCTAATCTTGTCATCAAACTACTTTTCATATTCCCGAGGCTGAGATGTACTGGATTATCTGACGTTCTGTTTATTTGGATATGACACTCAATTGTTTGAGCATACAAAAATGATTTGTTAACAAGTTCATGAGGCTTGTTACCAAAGTACTTCTATATAACACGAACATTGGAATATCACACTATTTCTTGAGAGATTAAGAATAATAGATTCTGATATAAGAGTTTCCAAATACTAAATGATAGTTTGGTATATTGCTTCTTTGCCAACCTAAGAAATCTTTCTTCAATGTCTTCTTGTCGTAGTTCCTCCTTCTTGCGGTCTCTGAGCTCGAATATTCGTAGAAACTCTTATGCACTCCTTGAGTTCCTCTAGTTACAAATCCGAAATGAGTCTCTTTATGTCCTTGTTTCTTGTCAAGGTTTGCAGTCCTAGATGATTAGTTGGTACTATCAAGGACTTAGGTCAGATGTTAATCTAAAGTTAGGTACGATAAGTTAGTGTGGTATTCTTGTAATTTCACAATTTAATTTTGCGAGGTGAGGCTCGTGTCTTCACGAGGTTGACGTAAAGTTGCAGTTCCCTTCGAGATCTTTACGCACTTGCTCCAGATGGTGCATGAATGTCTTGCCGGTTAGGTTGTAAAAGTCTCAGGCTATTTGGTTAAAGATCGGGGGTCTTTTGTATCTTGCGGAACTGTCAGTTCTCACGGGAGATGGTTTAGATGAGAGGGAAAAATATCTTAGAAGATTTTCCTAGGTGGGTTTATATCTGCAACAAGGTGCAGCTATGGACAAGAGGTCAAGATTGGTTTTTGGCTAGGCGACAAAAGGAGTTTTATAATAAGGAGAATCCTTTTTTTTTTTTTAAATTACTTTGTGCTGCCGACAAGGCGTGATTGTGAAACACACATGAAAAGCATCACACAAACAGAGCACACACAAGCAAAGAACTTCACAGACAAACAACACACAAGGTACATTTAGTACCAAATGGACGCCTAATACTCGTGGTAGTCGGGTAATATAACTAAAGTTCCTATCATATGTTTTTCCTAGGGGCCTTGGTTATACATGGTTGATGAAGTCTTCATTTCACCACCTTAGGCTTCAGCTGGAATACTTGAGATTGTCGAGGTTGCTAGTAGAATTGTTGACGTTGAGCGAAGGTCTTCGGAAGTCTCTTGCTTTGTTGATATCGATGATCTTGGCATTTGCAGATCAATCACCTTGATGTTGAATGTTGAATATTCAAGATGGAGGCTTCTTCTTGTAGGTGCTAGCTAATTAGGTCTCCTTTGGGTTCATCGTCAAGTATTTTGAACAGGTAAGAAGGAGTAGAGAAATCCTTGAAATAGAAGGGTAAGACTCAGAAATTATTTGAGAAGGTGAGAAGAGTGGAAGTCATTTTTGGACTTCCCTAGATAAAGATATATTTTTGGTATTAACATATTTTTAACAAAATATTCTCTTCCTAACTAACGTCCATGCTAACTAAGGTCTGTTACAGTCAGGATGGCTCTGATACCAAGTCTGTGGGGACCCCGGACTAACTGTCCGACATACCCTTGTGCCTACATATCAGCGATCCCATGATCAGTGCGTCGCTGAAGCACAATTAAACTTGGTAACCAAAGAACATCCATACATACCGAATTTATTTACTTACTTGATGGAAGTGATCAGCTTCAACAGGTACTTGCAGCGGAATCACCAAACAACGTGGAGCCCAAGTCATTCGCCTTAACCCTACAGGCAGCTGACTGGGAAGCGCCCTAGTTCGCAAAGACGTCAGTGAACTCCTCTTCTTCGAACTGCTCCTCTTCGGAATCTGGCTAAGACAATAGCCAGGGACGAAACCAATATGAGTACATTTGATTGTACTCGCAAACTACCCCAACTTGAGTAAGCACTAGTTCTAGTTTTATTTCTTAAACTTTTATTTGAAAACTCTCAAACTCTTTACTGAAAAGGGGTGAGAAGAAGTTTATAACTATCCTTTAAGAAAACATCATTTTAGCTGTTTCCCCGAAACTCCTCCTTTATCCAACCATACCCCGATCATGGTTCCAAACCCGTCACCACCTCGTACCAACTCATTGGTACAGGTGGGAGATATCCCTTTCCATTTCAATTTCCTCAACACAATCCAGAGTTTGCAAAACTTTGCACATGGCCTTAGTAGTTCTTCCCAACTGTCCATATCCGAGGACTCGGCTATTCGAATAGTTTTACCCTCTGCAGAGGTAGCACGCTTTTCCCACACCCATCCGGTCACTCATCGTGTCAGCCACGTCCCGCCATACCAGGGTATGCGAAGTTGAGCTCCCGGCCATAGCCTGTCCTTTGCTCATGCTAGTATAGGATCCTACCGCTACGAAACCGGTTCCATCGACACTTAAATCCATGCCCGTTGGAAACTAAGTGTGAGGACTTCGTAGTTCTGCCCGGCGGACCCAAGGGAGCCCTTCAATCCTCTTTCTTCTTTACGCTCATACCGGCTTTCGGTAGACTTCTTTTAAGAGGACCCAGGTCAGGGGCAGGTCACCAAACCATCCCCTCATGGAACGAGGTCATCCTCGTTGTTGAGGCATCCAGTACTAACACGAGCAAATTATATCACTACGCCCTTGCCCATATGTGGGTAAATGTGGTCGCACAGGTTATCGGCTGGTAGTCATGGTACAAAGACACAATGTGCATTTTTCATAAACATCACCACACTTCACTTCTCCACTTCCATACCGACATCCCGGTATACCATAATTCATCCAAGGATTTTCAAAGGAGTTTTGAATAAACAATGTTTTTCCCATCCTATAGTTTTATATAAACAACTGATATCTCTACATAGAGTGACAAAATAGTTTTTCATAAACTTTTGAAAAGGTTTTCACGATCATTTCCAATTTTCTTAGCAAAATACTTTTAACCAAAACTTGGGTGGTTCGTAATCCCACAAAAAAGATTTTTCACAGAAGGTTTTGGAGTAAAACAAATTCATTTCGAAATCATTGTATACCACTGACACCTCTATATCGGGTGTCTTAATAATATACTTGTAATTTGGAAAAGGGTTTTCAAGATCATAACTTTCGTGGCAAACACCACGTAAATCATTATGCTAATTATAAGTAAAACAGGTAAATCAAAATAGATGTATATAGATGCAAGCTCAGTGAAGTAGCTTGCCTGGTTTCAGCATAATGTCCCTGGACTTCTCCTTGTTGATCAATATAATAAAAATCCCATCCTTCCTCGGTCAATTCTCTCCAAATACCCCTCCGGTAGCGTTATTATCTAGCGTCGCAAACAGGGAAATAAACAACAATCAATACACCAAACAAAACCACAAGTGGTACACAAACAAATAACAACCACAAGCATCAAACTGATCATTCAAGCAACAAACTAGGATCTAAGCTTACAAGGGCCTTATACTAATACATACTAGGTGCCTAGATCACAAAGCTATCTTAAGCAAAGATGAACAGCAAGCACTTTTATCTAAACAGGAAATACTTCACCACAACACAACCACTCAATTTTCAACAGAGAAAACAACTACTCACATCTAGTTGATAAAAGGCTATTGGAACTATGCTTATGGTTGAGAAACCTATTCTTCAATCAATATGCAATGGAATCAGTGGGTGTCCCACTATCATAACAAGGCATTAAGAGGTTAATTATCCTCTGGCTATTTGTAAAAATCACTAAAACATAAACTAGACACAAGAGCTACTCATGCTAGGAAGTTCTGAGTAATCCTACCCATAAACCTAACTAATCAAGCTTTGCTAAGAACAAAATAATAAGTAACCAGAGGTGACATGCTATAATATCAGTAGATATGAAAGGCTACTGATGTTCCAACAACCTCCTCTAAAATTCATACCACTCAAAAGATTTTATCTCCAAGCAATTCCTAAATACTAGGAATTTTTAGGAAATATCCACACTAGTGGTATTATTCCCTAATAACACATGCAACACTAAACTTTTCCTAACATGCTAATTATATGAGCTAACACACTAATAACAGAGAGTATCACACTTATACATGCTAGGAATCACAAATAAAACACTAACACATTCCACAAAATTAAATAAAACTATAATCAAGAATTAACAGAAAAGCATTGAAACTAGTTATGCACACCAAAAATAATCTATAGCTCTAAAAATCACACCAAGCTAGGATTAGGTATTCCTAGTCATACAAAAGGTCACACAATTGGATTCACATCAAAATTCATCACCAATAAAATTACAAAAATCCTAAAAGAGCTCTCTGGTCAATTACCAAATTGCAAGCCATTTTATTTAGGAAGATCATTTGCATAAGAGGCCAAGTGCTACGGCTAGGTAACACTTAGGTCTTTCCAAAACAGTTGAGTTTACAAAATTAGCTATCCTAGAAAAATAGTTATTGAGTTTTTGGTAAAAACCAGTGTTTCTGCCTCCCATTTATTTTCTCCGAAGATAGTTATCCAAAAGTGGTTATACCACTTTGACCTGGTTGGGAACATGTTGGGCTACAACCAGGATTTTTGGTTTGGCCAGAGTTGAACTTTTCATATTTTAATTCGATTTAAACCAGAGGTCAAGTTTCTGCCTATTTTCTAAACCAATAAAAACAGGAAAGAAAAACCGGCGCGCGGGCCAGATCTGCTGGGCCAAGCCCAAACAGTAGCCAAACCGGCCCACGGCGGGTGCGCGTGCAGAACGTGGCGCGGGAGAGGCGACGTTCAAAGGGGACCGTAGATCTGGAGATGGACGGCCGAGGGGCATCTCCCTCCTCTTACCCGCATGCAAGCAAGCAGAGAGACGGCGAACTAGGGCGTCGAGCTCGGCTGCTCACCGTGAGGCTTCTGGGGACGGCGACGACGGTGGAGGCGAGTGCGGAGGGCGTGGGGAAGGCGATGGCGCGGATGGCGAGGCTCGGGCGCGACCAGGACGGTGTCGGCGAACTCGGCGGCTTCCACGGGCTCCGGACAGCGTCGGCGTCTTCTAGGTATCCTGGACGAAATAGGATGTCATGGAGCTAGGCCTTGATGAGGGGAACACGATGGAGCAGGAATTAGAGAGGGAGGTGGACGGGGTCGCTGGCAAGCTTGGTCGCAACAGCTCGGGTCCGAGAGGAGCTAGAAGCGTGCTTCCGGAGGATAGGAAGCGGGAGCTTCCTCTATCTCGATCGGGGTGGGAGCGGTGGACGAGAGGGAGCGGAATGGCAAGGTCAGAGCACGGGGGATGGGCTGTGGCTTCTTGTCCTTGCTGGTGCCAGTCCACGGTGCTCTAGGGGCACGGGCAGGGCTCGTGGAGCACGGGAGTGCGATTAGCGGTGCCGGTCGGTGTCGTGGGGGTCACAGAGGGGCAGGGCGTGACTAGGGCGAGTCGAGCGTGCTGGGGTGCCGTGGTGGAGAAGGGTGGTGCAGAATTTCGTCGGCGTCCAGAGCACGGCGAGCAGGGGATGGACGAGCTGCAATTTTGGGCAGGGGGAGTACACCTACACTCGTGGCCTCGACCAGACGGCAGAGGGGAGACAGGAGAGCACCGTGGAGTGCTCACGGGGCCTGGCGTGCTCGAGGGCGAGGAAAAGGGAGCGAGGCGTGCCGTGGTGGTCGAGTGGTCGCTGCCGACCATGAGCGAGGCGTGCCGTGGTGGAGCGAGCAAGGCAGACGGCGGTGGGTGCTGGTCTGGTCGCGTCCAGAAGCAGCAGAGAGGTGGGGGAGAGGCAAGGGCACCGTGGGGAGCGTACTGGCTGAGGCGACATGGTCTCCTTCCATGCCCATGTGAGCACGGGAGAGAAGTGGAGGCCGAGGTGCGGCGTTGTGCAGGGTGGGGTGCGGGAGGAGGCACGGCTGCATGGAGCTAGGCAGCGTGCGGGAGGGATCATGGTGGTGTGGAGCACGGTGGTGTGCGGGTGTGTGCACGGCAGCGTGCAGGAGGGGGCACGGCACGGCGGCGTGCCGTGTTGCTAAGAATTACAGGAAGATGAAGATGGTTTTGCGAAAACCCCCCTGCTGTTTCCTGCTTTCTAATTCTTTTATTTCTCTTTTAATTCCAGTAGCCAATTAGGAATTTATTTGAGGTACTAAAGCATTTTAGAATAATCTGAAAAATATTCGTGTAACCTCCCCATAACATGTGGAGGCTCCACAAAAATTGGGAGGTCAAAATAAAATGTTTTGTACATCATTTGTTCATAGAGTTTTAAATGTGTCATTTTTGGACAAACCCAAATTTGACAATTTGAATTATCTTTGGAAATTGGAGATTAGATAATTTGAGGAGAGAGTGATATGATAATGAGATGGTCTTCATCTCATTCCTGGATTTTATAAGGTAAAATAGTTGTTATAACAAAATAGAGAAATAGGTAGAGAAGGAGATTAAATAGGATCATTTCCTTTTAATCAAGATTTTATTTGGAGTGTGTGAATAATTTTAGAGGTCTTGTTGTGATTTAATTCACATCCCACATTTTGTTATTACAAGTGTTTTGTTTAATGTTCAAGCAACAATTGATTAATTAACCACACAAGCAATTTAATCACCATAGGATCAACAACACAAAATCAAGACCACTCAATCAAACCACCAGAATTAATCACACCACCATTTCCACAATGCTACCTTGGGTTAAAGTGACCACTCTTAATTATGACAAGATGATGTTTAAGAAATATCTCCACTCATACTTGATAAATTTTTTTTTTAAAGATTTGAGAAAGGAAATATGTGGGGTAATACATTTCCCACCAGTGTTATTTTCAGATGGAGTGGAAATCAGAGTTTATAAAATGGGAGTTGCATACTCATGCAAAATAACAAGGTTGAAAAATAGGTAGGAGGTATCATATAGATCCCCATAATTTTGGAAATACTTTTACTTTCTCAAGGGTGGGTATTTTGGTTGTTGCTAAACCAAGCATCATTGAAATGGACTTTGGCTAAAATAAGAATGGAAAAGATATATGGAATATTTTCTTGTCATAACATGATCACCAAGGTTAAACTTTTTTTTTTCTCTTAGTTGGGTTCTCAGGTTAATATTCACTAATCAAACAACTTAAACAACAGTCACACAAGGTCCAACATAGAAATGGGAAGGGAAACACAATCATCAGCAAAACATTTCAAAAAGTTTTTGTTGGTTCTGAATTTTGGGGTCTGGTAAAACTAAGTTTTTCTTGGTTTTTAAATTTGGGGTGTGACATTAACAGTTCTTAAAAATCTTTAAAATTCAAATACGACTTGTGATCGGCTATTCTTGCGGCAACTATGGATTTATTCTCCTTGGTTTTTTTACGACCATTATGAAAGTGGTATTCTGTCCCAAGAGCCTAGGTTGGCGTGACCAAGGATATCCCATTCTTTCCATGTATGCATTAGGGTATTTTAAATATATAAATGTTCTAGATATTTCAATGTGGACTATGTATACAGACTAAAATGAGTAAACAAACACATTAAAACACGTCTACAAATATTAAATCCTTCAAGAAGGCAGAACATCTTATAATTCGAAATGGAGTATTTGTTAATATATATTTTTTAAATTAGAATAGCAACATTATGTTAGTTAGAAAACTGTGACTGTTTTAGCACGCACATGTACGCGTTTCAATTATTGACATATTCCACCCGCAACAGGCCGCCTCACTCACCGCCAGTGCCATGCCAAACAGGATACGTGGTAGCTTTCACGCCAGCGACAGTGGCCGCACCATCCAAATTGGAACGCACGAGATATTCTTCAACTGACAAACCTCACACAAACACATCCACTACTGATGAATATACATCCACGATCCAATGGCTAACCGACAATGATGGGATTTTTCGGCTCCAGGAAGCTCCGGTGAAAAAACGCCGGGAAAGCGACGGCGCACACACCTCTCGCCGTCGACCCCAAGTGCTCAGATTCCACGGCAAAATCAACGTCTAGTCCAGGGAATATGGCATGTTGCGGTTCATGTCCCCAAATTGACAGCTCTGGACTCTGGCGGCTGTACCAGAGGTCCGGCTACAAGATGCCACTCTCCAGCATCGCTAGCTGCAAAGCCCAGCAAACGAGCCTCAAACTCGTACTACCGCCCCTGGAGCAGCTCAACACAACCAGTTTATATGCACACCATTCCCACCGCATTCGATGTTGGCGAAAATCTGCAACCACGGAGATCCCATGGCGATAGGGTAGGACATGCCACGAATGGGGGCAAAAGAAGAACAAACGGAATGTGCCAAGTGTCATACAGGACTGTCCTGCAAGCCATCTTCAACTCACAAATGCCCATTACATGTTACTACATCAGGATGATCTACGATGACCCACTGCCTAGAATACACCCGCTGGCATACACAGAGGGTGGTGGTAATCAGTGAGCACTAGGTCGCTTCCGGTCGTCATGGGAGGGGGGCGGAGGTCGGAACGGGAACCTTGCGAATCGGATCTTAAGGACCGGGGCGTCCGACTTCCTCTCGTCAAAGCGGTATTCTGCAAAAACAAACATGTTGATGTTCAGTCTGTGCCACCAAGAATCGCTCACTTTTACAAGTGGGTTCTAGCGATACTTATGTCTGTCTTTTGCATGTGTTTGACATGTGGATTAGCAGATAGCAAGCATACAGAGTGGAAAAGTGTTTTTGCTCCTGAGCACCAGGAATTTAAAAAAAAATTATAAGTTTCAAAAAAAATCAGGGATGTAGTTAATGATGTAGTCTACAAACGTGCAAAAGATCAACTTCAAATACATTGTATTCGGAGCTACACAAAAATGACAAAATCTAATAAATTTAGAGATTTGAAAATAAGCATACTCAGATCCACAATTTTGTCATTTTTGTATAGACAAAAATACAAAGTATTTTAAGCTTATTTTTTGCACGTTTGTATAATCCACCAATGGCTACATTCGATATTTTTTTCAGAATTTTTTGAAACACGTAAATAGTTTTTTCGATTTTTTTAAAATGGCAGGATCACTGGTGCCCAGGAGCACAAAATCTCTACTCGCATACAGAGACCATATTCGGTTTTATGTATTAAATGTGAAAGATGCATGCATTTCCCATACTTGTAAGCTCTCACTGACACTACAAAGTATGGTGTGATTATTCTTTTCAAGGAAACTGGTATCTCCGCTACAAGATATATCAAGGAATATAAAGTGAAAATACCAAAGCAATGAATGCATGGGACTGAAACAAGAACCTTGCAGAGCCTCCATGGCAGTAAATGCACATTTTGCGTCACTGAACTCCACAAAACACAGAACATAAGCCTTGTCACCACTCTGCAAGATGGAAGTGGTAGTGGAAAAAGTGAGAAACGAATTTGGGTTTACAAAAATGAAGTAATTTGTGGCAGTGTAGCGAAACTTGACACAGAGCACTATTAAGTTGGGCCTCACAAAGAGACAGTGCTAAGATAAAGTCTGGGAATAAACCTACCTTCGAATATAATCAATAGTTTGACATCAATGTAAAATGTTACTCTTAGCTAGCTAGCAATATCATTAATTTGTTTCCTAATATCCTGCAACTTTTTCAAAATATGTTCCATTACAATGGCTCACACTTCAACGTGTAAACACAAATTTACAAAACCTGAATTCTCGTACAAATTTGCACGTGTACAGATTTGCAAGCTAATGGATGACTTGAAATGAACTACCAAAACGTTTAGTGTGAAGGAAAAAATGATGCATTGGGGGGAAAAGAAGTAAAGACATACATGTCGGGGCTCCTTGTGCACTAGTCTGAGATCCTTGAAGCCAACGAAAGGACGGAACAAATCTTCCAGAGGAAGTTAAGGCTTTGCAAAATAGAACTAACGAGATGCAAAAATATGATGCAAATAGGGTATTGCATAGAAAGGATACGAGCTACTTCTCTCCTTGTGCAATCAGTAGGGAGACCATCAACAAATAGAATGTTGGATTCATCTTCTGATGGCCGGTCAACGATTGGAAGGGACTTTGGGGGCTCAACATCTGGAATACTGGCACTTTTGCCAAGTGAAGAACTTCCCCGAACTAAAACTGAGTCTTCCAATGGACTACCTCCCCGCGGTATAGCTCCAGCTGGCAGTGCACCCAGGCCAGCCAAAGCAGGATGACTCACTCCTACTGGACGATCTAAACCATAAGCTCTTGACTGTGAAGGAACCTGTGGATCAAAACAATGTGCTGTGCGACTAAAAAATGGTATTTACTTTGTCTTGCTACTAACTGACAAATCTGCTAAAGTCAAACCATCTTACATCAATTCTTGGTGTATTTGATACTCCTCTCAGAGCAGCCATTTTCGAAGCATAATAAGATTCCTCAGGTGGAACATACCCAGGATAATGGCCCTGCAAAACTGCTGATCAAATGAAATTAGCCTATGACAACAAAATCCATGCTTCGCATTCATGGTGCAATAATAATTATCATTTTCCAGTTTCCACATTTACTGAGAAAGAAAAGGAAAAAAGAGATAAAAAAGAATCCATGATATATTCATGTGCAATGTGTGTAACTCTGTCTAAAGGTTATTTGGTTATTCTTGCACTTGTCACAACTCAGCAACATGTACAATCTATCCAAACAAAAGAAATTGTCGTGAAGAGGTAGCCACTAAGTTGACTGAACAATGGGTCCATAGTTAGCACCACTGAGTTTTCAAAAATCACAACTATGCACCATAACCAGATTTTATGCACAGCCTCCAACCATCAATAGACAATAGTAATCATATGTAAAAAAGGTAATAAATACAATTCTCCTTGACAAGTATATATGTTGTTCTTTCTTATAAAAATTTGATTCAAGAATGATTTCCATGGACCACATGCTGTCGGAGACCACATCACATTAACCCTTACTCCCTCCATCCCTATTTACATGGCACACACGTCTTTCGAGGTTTAACTTTGACCAACAGAACATGAGTTTTATGCTACAAAAGTTCCACCACTGAATTCATATGCAAATATACTCCCTCCGTTCCACAATATAAGATGTTCTAGCTAGCTCACATGTTGGTTAGGTGCAAACCCAAATGAGTGTACATACACACTAAAACATGTCCACATACATCTAGGGTGTGTTCTTTTTTTGGATGGAGTGGAATGGAATGGAACCATTCCATTCCACTGTCATGGAACCGTTCCATTCCTGTGTTCTTTTTGGACAAAAAATTGTCACGGAACCGTTCCATTCTTGTGTTCTTTTCTGGGATGGGGTGGAATGGAATGAGAATGGAATGGAATGAGAACGGCATCAAACTCGATTAATTATTTCCTAATCTAGATTAATTATTGCTAAACTTGATTAATTATAATTAATCTTGATTAATTATTGCTAATCTTGATTAAATTAGAGTTAATCGCCCAACATTACTGTACCGTTCCACCTCGTCCGGCCGAATCGGCCGGACCGGTCGGTTCCGAATATTGAGGGAATATTCCCTTTTCTGGAAGCATTCCATTCCACTCCATCCCAGAAAAGAACACAAGAATGGGTTCTGGGAATGGAATCCATTCCATTCCACTCCATCCCAGAAAAGAACACACCCCTAAATACATGTGAATGTGGACAAAAGCTAAAACATCTTATATTTAGGAACGGAGGGAGTAGTTTTCAATGGTACAATTTGTATGACATATTTCTTGTGTATTATTAGTCAAACTGATGGTCAAAGTTAGGTCAGGAAAAACAATAACGCCATGTAAATGTGGACAGAGGGAGTACAACATAAGCGTCCAAATTCAGGGTAAGCTCAAACTCCACCATGTTTTAGCACACCTCATATTCCTCAAAACCCAGTTACCAAACCCAACCCAACTCCACCATGATATCTGATACCACATCACAATAACTCTCACAACATAAGCGCCAGATTCTGGGTATTCTTACATCCCACCATGTTTTAGCACACCTTATATTCCTCAAAACGCACTGACCAACCCAAATACCTAATTAGCAAAATGCTCATGTTGGAACAGTGGGAAAGATATCCTTCCTTTCCTGAGACCCCTAACATATGTTTTACCGTGCAGAATTCTGAGAAAGTGTGACCACAAGTCTTATACATATACAATTGTAGCGCAGTGGCAGCGCTCCCTTGCTATCCAATGGGCGTGCCTTCGACCGTGGCCATGCGCACCGCTCTATTTTCCATCTCTAAATATTGTTGGGCCCACAAGTGCCAGTAGATACTTGAAATAGTATGATAAAAAGTGTACCATTGGAGGATTCGAACCGTCGACTTCTCACTTGCGAACGAACAGAGCTACCGGTAAAGACTATGTGAAGAATTAGTATCTATACTATAATTGAGATACTGACCTATTTATAAGTAGATTTAGTGCTTAAATTCAAAAATAATAAAAATAATTAGGCTTTTTGGCTGGTAACACATTTTCGCAAAGGGAATCGGTAAATGCAGTTGCCGCCTCATAACCAAAACCCTAGATACATACATGTGTATTCCGTACAGCCCTTGCGAAAATCCATGATCCCTGGGGTACCAATCCAGCATACACACACAGTTATTCCAATCGATTTTATTTTACCAGAACAAACCACCTAAACGAACCAGACAAAGCTCCCCCCTTATCTGCAATTTAACAGCCCAACTGCCCAAAGTATCACCCTGCACGAACTAGCTTAGGAATCTTTAGCGGTAGCCGCAGACGAGTCTAGAAGCGGAATTCCGCAATCATTCACCTTTCATCTAGAGATTTGTCCATCCGACTCAAGACCCGGCGAGAATCGATCGTGCGGACTAGGAGAGTCGGTTGCTTGGTCGGAGAGGAGCGGGTGCGAGCGAGAAGTACCTCTGTCGTGAGAGGAGGACGGAACGTATGCGCGGTAAGGATCCATGGGGCCGCGGGGGCGGCGGGGATGGTGGCGGCGGCCGGCGTCGACGTCTCGCCGCGAGCGAGCAAGCGGAGGTGGGTAGAGGTATGGAGTGGGCGATTGGGAGCCTGGACCTGACGTGCGTGCGGTTTCGTGGGGGACTTGGGCTTGTTTGGGTTATCAGCAGACGGCCCAGAGCTCATATTTCTTCAGAACTACGGCCCAGTCCTTGCTCTGGGACCGTGAGTGCACTCGCCAAATTTGAAAAACATTCTCAATTTTTTTTATGAAAAACAAATTCCCTGTTTGCGGATCATTATAGAAAAGTTCATTCTTCCCAAACTTTCGGAGAGATCCTTTCTATTATTCGTATCACGAAAAAGAATAAGAAATGCCGACATAGCTTGATCCTTCTTAGTGTATGACAAGTTTTTGTTGTAACAAAGGTATTCTATGTTTTATCATGTAATTATATTTGTTAAATTCAAAAATATTAGTTAATAAAACTCACGATAAAAAAGTGAAATTTGGGGAAGTCGAAACACTATTGTGAGTCACACATAATTCATCACGAGATCCAAAGGACGCATTCGGTGCACCTTTTTTGTGCGACGAACTGCTTTACACGACTTCATTTTTGTCTATAAGAATTGAGCACTAGGGGTCTCAAAGGTATAAGATTTGCAACAATGGGAGGAGAGAGTCTTCCTCGTGACAGCTAATTTTCTACGAGTCTCACACATGTTCCATGGCGCTCTGGAGGTTTCGGGGGCCGGAGGCTCCAGGCATCCGGGGCCAACAAAGAGTAGTGCATTACTGCGCAAACCTTCTGTTGCGCCTAGAGCGAACGCTAGAAGGGACCAAGGATACATACCCCAGAGGTTCCACAAAATCTCTAGAGGAAATCAAGAGTAGCACATTGTTGAACAACCTTTTGTTGCACTCAAAGGTTGGCCCAAGATTTCGGACCACAGTGGCTCCGAGGATCCTTTGGGCTACCTCCCGGGGGGTGGGACAAAGAGTTGTGGATTGTTACACAACCTTCTATTGTGCCTTGAGGCTTTGCCGATATTCCGAATACTGGAGGCTCCGGTGCTTGTTGTGAATAATGGGTAGGCTCTCTCTACCATATGAAGGTTAGTGGGTGCAAATATATTTTTGTGTACCTGAATTTGTACCATTACCTTTCAAAGTGGACCCCCTTGTTAGTAATACATTTTTCCTAACGACTCAATAAAAGAAACTCGCCGAGATGTCGTCCTTTTTCCCCTTTTGCATGGGTCTCCAACCATAATGTTATCTTTCTGGCGTGTCAAGGCACCATCGTAAAGCTTTAAGTATGTGGTTAGTCTGCCAGGGACGGAGCCAGAAAATGAATATAGGGGGGCAAAGCTAGACTAATCACTGTGTATCATTTCTTGGAGGGGGCTAAACCAGCTAAATTAGCTTAAACATTGAGCCATCATGCTTAATACTAGTAAGAAAATCAAGATCATAGTGGGGGGCGTAGCCCCTGCTCGTCCCCCGTCTCCGTCCCTTTAGTCTGCTAATCTGCATGTCATTAACACCAAAAACATGAATGGAGAGACTTGCCCTTTTAATTACAACGACAACAACAACACCGTGAAAATAGAAGGGATGAATGGATCCAAGGTTAGACATAAAAGAAGAGAAAATAGATGGCCCAATTTTTCGTGGCTGGATCTTGTTGAAATCAGATAAACAGTAAGAACAAGTGGTGTGATAAAAATATTTTTTTTATGAAACACGGTACAGACGCAGACGCTAACATACACGCGCATACACTCATCCCTACATAAACACACACTCTACCATATGAGCACATCTTCGGAGGCGAAAAGAATATTCTGTCTTAAAGTGAAATATCCGTGTCAAACCTAGGGTTTAAAATTTAGTGCGTTGTAAGTACATCCACCCTCTTAACCATCCAACCACTGGATGGTTATTCATTTTGGCAAGGTTGTCATTTTTTTAGTGAGGCAAGGTTGTCATTTGAACTAACCTCACCTCATGTACTTGGACATTCACCGCATGTAAAAATTAGACATAAGAAAAATGACCGACCAAGACAAATTGACCGTGGCATTCGAGAGAAGCAAATCTTCCTTGGGCGGTTCCTTCCATCCGTTTGGTACGTACTACGAGACCTCGCTACAGTCCAAAATGGCGACGGCTCCACCACACCTCCCGCACCTGCCCGCCGCTCGCCGCCGCGCCTCCGCCGTCCGACGCTTCCCGCCGGGATGTGGCCGCCAGCACAGCAATGCCGCCGCCCCATCACCTCGCCGCCCCGCCCCGACCCCCTACGCCGCCAACGGCGACCCACCACCACCGAACACCTCCGCGCGCGCGGCCGCCAAAACCTCGTCGCCCCCCCGCGCGGCTCGCCTCCCCGGACCGAGGGACACAATCGCGTCAGGGCGGATGAGCCGATGGCCCGAACCAAGTCCCCGGCGACCGCGGAGGTGGTCGTCCGCCGCCTCTCGGCCGTACGGAGGTACCCTCCGGGCTGCGGGAGGGGCGTCGCCGCGCCCAAACCAGAGGCTTCGGCGGTGGCGCGCGAGGGGGAGGGCGGCGCAATCGAGCTGCTTGCGGCGGTGTGTGACGTCGAGGCCCAGGCGGTTGGCGGTGATCAGGAGGCGAGTACTCTGGATAATGGGGAGGGCAGCTCTGATGGCGTGGGAAGGACTATTGGAGAAGACGGTGGCGGCGCGCTGGAGTGGTGCGGTAGCCCTGGACCGCCGTGTACCGTGACCGGAATCATGCTGGCGCCTTTGGTCCCGTGGGCGCAGCACGGGCAGAGGTCGCAGCAGCGGCGCAAGGCGTTCTGAGGAATGTCTCAAACGCGGTGTGCTTCTCATTTTGCTGAACAGGGTGCGTGACTTGGCCATTTTCAAAACCGTTCATGGCTTGCTGGATGATGATCGGCGACAGCAGAAGACTTGCTCACTTCCTGTGGCACCAGATGGTTTTATAAATCTCTTCTGCTGAAGATCAACATTTCAGTTCTTTACTACTCTTACTGTTTCTTGCCAAACCCATATATAAGTGCGGATGTTTGCTAGTTACTCCCTCCGTTCCAAATTAATTGACTTCAATTTGTCTAAATGTCGATGTATCTATACTTGTAACATGTCTAGATACATCCACATGTGGGCAAAAGAAAGTCAATTAATTTGGAACGGAGGGAGTAGTAGTTAGCCAATAGTTTAGTCAGACTCAGACAGTAGCCGAGTTTATGTGACGGAAGAAGGTCCGTTCCATGTCTGTTGACATGCTGCTGTAAGCCTGTAATTCTTCAGTTACCAGTAAACATTGCAGGCTTAAACTACTCGGTAAAGAACTTTCATGTTTAGTCTTTATCTGATGACTATTATTATCTTAATATCGAACTTCCCCCAATTGTTCTTATGGGTGCATAATTAGGATTCTTCCTTACTCATAAATTTCATAATAATGCATATCGGAGATGCAAGGTCATGCAATGTATATCGGCTGTCTTATGACCTGCTAGCTTGCTAAACAATACACGTGCAGGGGTATCAGTAGATACTCTGCTACCCACTGCTATAATTTGAGAGCATTTTAATTATGACAGGGACAATTAAATGATTCTACTGTTGATTTGTTGCTTCATAAGGGTATCTTTGTTATTGGATACTTCATTATGTTAGTTGCACCTGTCATCTTTTCCGTAACTGTTCTATCCTTCATATTCAATAGTTAATGATTACCTGTGCTGTTAGGAAGTCATTTCAATTTTCACTGGAAGGATGCCAATTGTTACAAACATATTACCATATTACCCCATGTTTCACTCATGATGAACTACCTGTTCTGAGTCTCACTCAGGATGAACAATCTATTCTGACTTTTCTTCTAGTTGTTGCAATGTTGAACTGTATATATGCGGGCTGACAGGTTCCCAAAAGGCTGTCTTGCTGTTGGTATTTGAATACACTGAATATGACATCCAACTGATTTTGCTGCTAATCAAAACACCAATCATCATCATGTACCTTTCAAATGCCAATGTTCCACGCAGGAAGAAAGCTACAGTTGAATTTATATACCTGTCTTTGTTACACTCAAATCCTCTTTTGCATATTGCCTATGCATTTACATATCTCAACTCTGAATACCATATATGGACATGGGCTTATATTTCTGGCGTCGTCATCTCATCTAATCTTTCTTACCCATGCAATGCTCCATGCCTCCCTATATAATCTATAATTGGGTAAACCAGATATACAATTAAATGTATTAAATTCATTCATAACTTTTCATCATTTAATGATTGTTCATCACTCTAGCTTATGTGCAGAATTTTTGTACTTGTTTCGAAGTTAGACTGTTTTTCTTTTCTTTTACAAAGCAGCAGAAGTCAAATATGCCATATATTGATTGAGGTTTGGATATCTTTCAAGCTTCCAAGGAAAATTATCCTTTAATGTTCTTTCATTCATTTGTAGCCTAGTATATCCCATCTGTCCATGATCTTTTGTATACTGTTTCACATCAATTTGGCAGAATAAAAATGATGCAAATTTACATATTGAAATAGACCATAATATTATTCAAGTTCAGATTTGCTTGATTTATTTTGTGCTGCAAGTTTAGAATATCTGTGGCCTTACGTATGAAGACTAGAGCTTCAGCGCTTGCTGAGATTTATGAACACCTTTCAGTAAATTCGGTGCCTTTTGTCCTTGCTACTTGCAACACTGATGGTTTATATGAGCTAGGGCAGTCAACATTGATGATAATCCCATGGAAAATGATCATTTCTCTATATGTTCTTGTAATGGTAAGTTCACTGTTCAGATGTAGCCATTTGATTTAACTATAGTATATGATAATTGATAAGGTATTCTTATCGTTTTATATGTGGTGATGTCAGCCTTCTGTAAGGAGCAGTTTACAAAGGCATTGGATAGATCAGTTTAACACTTTGGTCGGTTGCCTGGAATTTGCAACTATGGTATTGTTACTTGTCATTTTCACAATCCTATGTATGACATATAAACACGAATATCTTTCTTTCCCTTTCTGCCTTAAGTTATCAAACAAGGTAGGTCCCATTATCAGCTATTCGGATATCAAGGTGATGTCATGCTTTCTGTGTTTCAGATGAATCTTAATATATTGATGTTTCTATTTCTTTTCTTTTTAGTTTTGCGATTAGAAGAAAAATCATCATACCGATCGATATACTCTTGCTCAGTAAGATATAATTTCGGCCACAGATCATGATAGTGTTAGCTTAGCTATCATAGCTATGCATGGTGTGCACTCGGTTAAACTTATTATGTTGTTGTATAGGACCATATAGTAAAGTAACACATAATTATTCAAGTGAGTCCATGGCTTTCGTCGCCTTCTACGCAAGTATAAGTATTGTCCTATTGTTGTTTAACATTCTTCACAGTTAACACCGTGGTATTAATTTTCATATTTTCTAATACAGGTTCATGCCCTTTGCTAGTGTAGATCTCAGTTTTTTTACATAAAAATGATTACCAGATATTATATCCATTTCAGTATTATTATATTTTATTATTTGCACAAATGCTGATGTATCTCACCCTGGACTTTTAAAATGGACATGCAGAGTGGTGCTTGCTTCCAGCTCTCCCAAGTCTCAACTAGAGGATGACGTGAACTTTTTAAAGCCATGACATTTACATATACAGTTACGTCTCCATATCTTTCCGAATACCAGGTCCTATTAGGTAAGCCATCTTAGCTTTAATGCATACCCAACATACTGTAATGTTTCCAGCAAAGTCCTGAATCCACCTGAGCATGCTTAAAATAAAAATCCAAGTTCTCCTGGAAAAAAAATCCACATACAGCTCAGGTCCCACTAATCTGCATGAATGAGAATCTTGTGAGAACTGTTTTGCTCTATCCAAGAGTATTAGTATTACTAGTAAGTAGGAGTATACTGTACCATCCTGGTATCACTACCACCAGGTCACTGCTTTCGCCGTTTGGGAGCAGAGCTGAACCTAACCAGACAAGAACTCACCGCATGAGACTCCCAGCTCCTCCCCACAGCATTTTTGTAGCTCTGAGCTGCAGCACCACAGCATTCACTGGCATTGATGGAAGTCAGTCAGATAAGTCTCCCAGCTGGCAAGCTGTACTTGAAAGATTTGCATTGCCTGTGATCTTGTTCTCCAGAATCTATACCCAGGCTCTGTGAAGCCTGTGATCTTTCCAGTTTGGACCCAATGCACGAGTTCCAACTGCATAAATTGTGCTAGTACAACATGTGCAATAACTGAGTAGTGGTTGCGTAGTAGCTGTTGGTGCTTTCATCTTATGTGTCCTGCCACTTCTATCGCCAATGTGCCTCATCACTCGCAGCATCAGTTTCCCCTCTCAACCACCCCCTTGCTTCCCTATCAACACAATAAATAGTCGCCATTGTAGATGGTGGAATTAATGTGGATAACCATGCAATGCAGGGCATGGTGATGTGATATGACAACAATGCAACTAGGCAGGGGCATGGAGACCGCTGTTAGCTAAAATTGCCAAGATCACGTACTATATTCAGTGTGCTGTCTGATAGAGGAAGAGAACATGGTGCATAAATTAGGGTGATGCTCTGGAATCTGGATTACAGCTGGGCCCCACCGTTTAGGTTGGGTGCTTACTGATCTTTGTCAGGGCAGCTTGTTCACATGCGTGTAGTTATGGATTCATAACAGACTCCATTAAACCACTGCCATTGTGTGTATCATCTCGTTTTGTGTATGTGCAGGAACACTTATATAAAGCACACAAACGCTCCATTAGAGCAGACCGTGCTTCTCCTTGCAACCACTGCTCCAAGTGACACCATAGACTCGATCAATAGCTTGTCTCCAATGGACGTGAGGTGCTTGCTGCTCTTGGCTGTCTCCTTTTGGCGGGAGCTCATGGCGGGGAAGCGCAGGCGCTCGTGCCGGGGCTCTTCACGTTCGGCGACTCGTCGGTCGACATAGGTAACAATGACTACCTCCACACCCTCATCAAGGCAGACTTCCCTCCCTATGGCAGGGACTTCAAGAACCGTGTTGCCACGGGGAGGTTCTGCAACGGCAAGCTGGCTACCGATATTACTGGTCAGTGGTCACACACTCAACACTCCTTGTTAGATGTGTTTTCAGCATTTATGTTCATGGTGTTGCAGTATTGCAGTTACACTTGCTAATAGATTGATATCTCTTGCTACAACTTCTGTGGTTGCAGCTGATACGCTGGGGTTTACTAGCTACCCCCCTGCTTATCTCAGCCCAGAGGCGTCGGGGCAGAACCTTCTGATCGGAGCCAACTTCGCCTCTGCTGGATCCGGCTACTATGATCACACGGCACTTATGTATGTAAGTATCATCGATCATTGGTCTCTCAAGGAATCAACATCGCAAAATGAGAAGCTCCGGTTGAGATGTTTTTTCTGCATGTTACTCTCTTCAAGTTTCATCGATTATCAACTCGTAGATCATAAATGGATTAGCTATCCGTCCCTGCCTCGTTGTTAGTGTCCAGACACCAGTTGTACTTTGTAAAATTATTAGAGTTTAAATGACCTCTAACTCGGGCAAATTAATTGTAACGCAGCATGCCATCCCTTTCTCCCAACAATTGGACTACTTCAGAGAGTACCAATCCAAGCTGGCAGCAGTGGCTGGAAGCAGCCAAGCCAAGGCCATCATCACTGGCTCATTGTACATCATCAGCTTCGGTGCAAGTGACTTCGTCCAGAACTACTACATCAACCCTTTGCTCTTCAAGACCCAGACGGTCGACCAGTTCTCTGACCGCCTCGTCAGCATCTTTGTCAACAGCGCGACGGTAAGCGATGTGGCACCAGCTTAATCCATCCTCGACACAGTTCAGTTGTCATGATCGATCATGCAATTTCTGAAACTTAAACTGACTGCAGCAACTTTATGGTATGGGAGCACGGCGCATCGCCGTGACGACACTGCCACCCCTAGGCTGCCTCCCGGCTGCCATCACACTGTTCGGTCATGGGAGCACTGGGTGCGTGTCGAGGCTCAACAGCGACTCCCAGAGGTTCAACGGTAAGATGAGCGCCGCCGTCAACTCGCTGGCGAAGCGGTACCATGATCTCAAGATCGCGGTCTTCGACATCTACACGCCTCTGTACAGCCTGGTCACCTCTCCTCAATCACAAGGTACCACAATTTTCTCAACCTCAGCGTGTGTGCCACTAGCTAGGTTATCCTTTTCTATAATCAACTCGGCATCGCAACTTTGTGCTCAACTACATCTATGGTGTCAGGGTTCACCGAGGCGAAGCGGGGATGCTGCGGGACTGGGAAGGTGGAGTTCACGGTTTTCCTGTGCAACCCCAAGTCGGTCGGGACCTGCTCGAACGCGACGAGCTACGTGTTCTGGGACGCCGTCCACCCTTCAGAGGCGGCGAACCAAGTGATCGCAGACTCTCTCCTCGCCGCGGGCATCGACCTGGTCACATAAACCACTGGTCAGCAAATGCCACGAGAAGAAGGCGCTTTCGAAGCGTCTTGAAAGGAAAATAATGTCTGTGAAAACTCTGTTTTAAGCGTGTCGGTGTAGAGGCTTGTACTTATTTCAGGTTGTGGCGTGCATGTCAGCGCTGTAGGAGGACATGGTTTACAAAAAAAAGAACAGCTCACAAGTTACACGTGTGTGGGGTGCTGAAGACCTCTAGCGGATCCCTTTTCATGTCATTAAAATTTGACCGTCGTGTTTCCTTAATTGATCGAAAGGCTCTTTTTTGAACGGAAGGCGTATTTCACGTCATATTCGATGATACCTAGTTTTTTTACCAGTTTACTGAACCCAGTAAGAAGAGAATTTCTATGCACATGCACAATCAGCTGATCTAAACATAAACGATACCACATAATCAGAAAATACGAATTGGTTATATGGGATTCAAGATCAGGATCACAACCTCAATCCACATTGGTGATCTGCGTCAATTTGTTTTTTGAAATAATGAAGATAATTATTTTGTTGTTGCACACACTTCGCAAAATCTTGAAAAAAACGCGAGCACATAGATGTTGATTTCAAATTTACACATGTAAGTGTTCGTCGAATAATATTGGCATTTGTTATGTTTAGGAAAAACAACAAAGTGAACTTTAACATTTCAAAAGTTACACGGGTTTAATAAGGTTTTAGTTAAGTTTGGCCCAGGTTCGAGTGTGAAAAGTTTTTTTCTGAAATTTTTCACCGGTCTGTTAATAATCCTAACCAATCATACAAAGATATAAAAGAGTAATAAAAATTACCCTCTTGAACCACCTAAACCTGTCGTAGTAGAGCTTTTAGTAGTAGTCGTCGTGCCAAGACCCTAAAGCCCCAAAGGACGCATCAGAGCCTAACCATCGTAAAAAACGAGAACCGTAAACTGAAAGAGTCAGACCCGCAACCACACCAACGAACACGAAACTGACACACAACTCCATGCTCCATCGGCACTAGGTGTACCACTGGAGCATGGATAAAATAAGGCGGACTTTATTCTCACACTCCGTCGCCTCACCACCCCGATCAAGTCACGACACTTAACCGAAAGAAGAAACGAGAACCCTCCAGCCTCCGACGGTGAGAGGCCAAGGTGCACTGCTCCTCCAAGGTCTAAAAGGCCACCGAAGGGGGGACTGACTGATAGAGGGGACGAAAACCCTAACCGCCTGGGAATCGCCTTACTTTTCTCCTCTATCGTGCTGTTTTAGTTTCTCCGTTGAGTGTGACATCAGTAACACATATTGCAAGACTTACTTCCTAATCACAAACTGATCCGTGGATGAGATCTTTAGAATAAAGCGACCGAGATATAGAAATCCACTCTACATCATAGGCATGTACTACTTTTGGTTCTTTCTACTCCGCATATTAGCTTTTTATAAGTCAAACATTTTAACATTTGATCAAGTTTATAGTAGTGATATGGATGAGTGTCGAGTGAGCTCGGGCTACTGGTAGCCTGTTTTTTGAAACATTCAAATCGACATTTTTAGTTTTAGAAAATTCAGGGGGAACATTATAGATGTAGATAATAATATGATAATCTACAAGTGTGCAAAAAGTTAATCCAAAATTCTTTATATTTAAGATGATTTTTTTTTTACAAATGAGTTTGTCTGGGTCACCGAATATTATACATTTTAAAAACTTCAAAATTTGACGGATTTTTCTTTTGTGTAGCTAAAATAATGTGAATTTTGCATACTCGTAGAGTTTCAAAATCAATGTATTAATTCATAGATTCGAGATAATAGGAGAACACTAACCTGACAAATAGTGGGTTCAGTCTGATTCAGGTGCCAATTCATTATCTACAGTCTACACCTTATTAAGATGTTTGTTTCGTTTTTTTATACTCTAAAAAATCGTGGGGTTCGGTTTCCATTTTCAGTTTCCGTGATATGGATTTGGTATTGCGAATATTTGTAATTTTTTCTTTGTACTTGGTGAAACTATTTTTTTTTTTACTCGGGGTAATATGAGGAGTAGAAATGAACGGCAGCGCTGCGAAACCCCAGCTCCGAGCTCTCCATCTCCATGGCATCTCCTCTTCCCCTCCCGCTCCTCCTCCCCACTCGACCAGGTCGCAGTCCCTAGCTCCTCGCCGAGGTGAGCCTCCCAAGCGGCGGGATCCACCCCCTTCCGCGGCCGGCGGCCGCTTCGGTTCCGCTCCCTCCTCCCCTCTCGCCAACCAGGCAACTAGGACGAACTCAATAGTAAGCTGTAAGCCCTAACTCCTCTATCTGCTCATCAGTTCTAGTTAGGGTTCAGTTCCTCGGGCGGATCGATGGCCAACATTGTTTAGTTTAGTGTATCTATAAATATATCATCTGTGCTCAGTTTTTTCTTGGTGTCAACTGCGAGTGTCTAGAAATATATTCGGCTATGATGCAAACCTCTCCTTGTTTCACCGTGTTCTTAAAAGAAGAAAAATGGCACCACTTTTGCCGACTTTATACTTTACCTTGTTCCTTTTGGTAGATCTGCGCTCGGTACAAATCTGTAGGAATATATGTACTTGGTTCGATGCACACCTATCACTTTTTTTTGGCATACCTATTACTGATTTAAGTTTGGTGGTCACGGAGTTAATTATTATCTGATGCGTGCACAACAGATATACAGAAATATACTTTGCTCTGATGCACAGCCAGTATTTCGATTCGGACCTGCCCTCGAATTAGATGCCACTTTTTGTATACATGTATTACTTAACTGAATTCCCCCAGCCCTTTTCATCTAAAAAAATGGAATGTGTACTGTGACTAGTTCATAATGTTAGTCCATTGCACATGGGGAACTAAGAACGCGGTTCTTTCACCGCTCTTTACACAGCCTGCTGGTGTTATCTAGTTAGAGGACGGCCATAAAAGGGTGTTCTTTTCCATTTTAGTCATGCACCTCATTATCTCAAAAGACATGCTCAGTGTACTGTCCAAGTGTAGTTGCAGACTTGCAATTACTACTTACTGCAGCTGCTGTTACCAAGGCAGGAAGCACATATAGGTAATGCAAGGTTCCTGGTATGGTGAATGTAGTTGCAAGGCAGGACGCACATATCTATCAGCTTTCTTATAAAATTGAGCTGATGGCTTTTGGTCTTAGAATAGTACAAGAATCGTATGTTTTGCTAGTTCTGTCTTTTTTTTAATCTCTGTTTAATATGAAATCCTGTTTCTTCGTCTTACAGACTTGCATGATGGAGACTGCAGAGTCTCGACCTTGGTCAGATCTTCAGCCGGAACTGCTGGGACTTGTCCTCAGGCGCCTCCCTTCCTTGGCCGATCGTGTTCGTCTGAGGGCAGTCTGCCACCCGTGGCGTTCTAATTCTATGTCGCATTCCCTTCCATTGCCATTCCCGTGGCTCACCCTCCCCGATGGTACCTTTCTCAGCATTCCAGGCGGTGAAATTCACCGGATAGCTGTACCAGAAGGTGTGAGCTGCCAGGGCTCAATTGATAACTGGCTATTCCTCATGCACAATGATGGTGTGTGCTCATTGATGAATCCTTTCTCCAAGACCATGCTGGAGCTTCCTAGGCTAGCCAGAGTATGGAAGCGCGAGATATATGATCCTGACTCAAGATTCAATCCAATTTTCTATAAGTTGGTGGTGCCCTCACCCCTGGACTCATCGCCATGTTCGCTTGTTGCTGCTATGATCAAGGATGATGGTAACTGCGGCACACTTTGCATTAGCGAACCACCTATTGCCACTGACGCATTCAGAGATAACAAGCATCCAGTACTGCACCTAAGTGATGTTGCATTCTTTGATAGAAAGCTGTACGTGTTGGGCGGGTTTGGCAAACTTTTGATCTTTGAATTAGACAAGGATATTGGTATTTCATCCATGGAGTGTATAATTGACTCTCTATTAGGTAGACTACCTCAATCCTTGTCGAGTGAGAAGGGTTATATGATAAGGGAGTATCTAGTTGAATGTGGCGGTAAACTGTTGATGGTGAAGAGATATTTTAGCATGATGGCCCGTTGAACAAGTGATGATGATTTGTTTGAACATGACCGTACTGCTGCACTTCAGGTCTTTGAGGCAGACTTGCACACCAGCCCTGGTCGATGGAGAAGGGCCTGTGACTTGGGTGGCCATGCACTCTTTCTTGGCCAACATAGCTCAAAGTCCCTGCCTGCTAGAGAATGCAGTGGATATCATGAGGATTGCATCTACTTCATGTGTGACTATCCCAGACCAAAGTGTTCTGCAAACCCTCTTCGTGATTCTGGTGTGTACAATATCAGGAACGGCACGATCACACCATTGACATCAGGAACTGCACCAGTACCGCCACGTCATGATGGCCAGTGGCGTCCAACATGGTTTTTCCCTCCTGAAACTGTTTGAGCAATCGAGGAGGGTTTTCTCAGTTGTCTTGGAGATCCTCATATGCAACCCTAACTTGTTCTGCTGAAGCATTGTGATCAACCCAACCTGAGCTTGCTCATATTTATCTTAGTATATGTTTCCGTGCTGACTTATATTAAGTTATTAATTAGTATGTTGATCAACCCAGCCCATGTTATGTTCTGGTTATCTTTGTCCTAGTGATGTGTTATGGTCTGATTGCTAATTAGTGTGATCTGTAAGCTTCAGATATTATGGATGATCTTAATGGGATGTATTTGAGTGTGGAAGTATTCAGTTATAGCTACTTGGTATTTTATCTTAGTCCTCTGCCATGTAGTTGAACATACCCCTTCCTTATTGAAGATGGACAAACTTTGGTGTCTCACTATCGACTGAATCCTATTAACTGTGAGCAGTGTGTTCTGAGCACTGAATAATTTAAATCACTACGGGGATGTGCCAGCGGACAAAGTTTGTATTGAATGTTCACATTACTGATGTTAAATTGTTATGATGGTGTATGGATGTTGGGATGCTGAAAGTTTGACAAAATTGTTGGTAATTCAGTGGCTTTGCGACTGCCAATGGCATTTTCTACTTATCTGTCTCTCGCTATGAACTATAGAAAGTGGAGTGTATTTGATTTGAGTCGCTGCTATATGCTGCAGATCCGAGGAGTTCTTCGGTAGCTGTATATGGTCTCGTGTGTGTAGGAAGGATGCTCTTGAGATCGCAGCATGCAAAGACAAGTTTATTCTCCTTTTTCTATATCAGAATTGCAATGTATGTAGTATGTACACAAGTTTCTTCTCATTTTTTTAATTTTTTAATTTTTATTAAAAAAAAGTACACATGATCTTCAGTGTTATTAACACTTCATGTATTTGCTGTTTCGTCAGTTTGCTGTACCTCTGTTTTTCAGTTTGTCCGTTGGTTAGCTGCAGCATTTCTTCGGTCAGCTGAATAAGGTCAGTTTGGTGTGTGTTGCGTCATGGGATTGCACGAGATCAGGCACGCATACTCACATTTACCGTCAGGAACACCATACGGCCATGCAGACCCAACAATGTCTATGATGGTTCTGCATTCTTCCGCAGCTCTGCCATGTCAAGATAGCAGAAGTGAAACTCTGACGGATGCAACAAAGCTCTTTCAGATGCAAAAGTTATTACTATCAATATAAAGCGTACCCGCCTTATAATCCGTTTTGGCAAAAACATATTTTTCACGGAAAAACAGAGCTACGACCACAAATATAGGACAACAGGAGATTTGCAATGCTTCTGGAAATACTATACTCATTTCAGATGGCAATGCTGAAGTACAATACAAGAAAGCACATTGAAAAGAATAATCTTATTTTTTCTAGACGGCCGAGAGGATGACTCGATTGAACTAATCTTCATGGAACTAGTAAAGAATTGTCATTTGGAGAGCAATTTAAACCAATTTGCAGGTTAGCATACTCCTCCGTTGGAATGTGCTGATCTTGAGAACATCCAGATATTTGTGTGTGTGTGTGTGTGTGGGGGGGGGGGGGGGGGGGGGGGGGGGGGGTCCAGATACATATGTTCCTGCTTGGTGAAATGGAGGATGGAGCCAGTCCAAGCAGGGGCGGACCCAGGCAAGAATTTGAGAGGGGGCACACGAGTTGAGTGGGGGCATTTCTTGTATAACTTCACATAAATTGAGTATTTTTCTTCAAAAAATGAACAAAATCTATTGAAGTTTCAGTTTTTTAGTGGGGGCCAAGGCCCCCACAAGCCTCTACTTGGGTCCGCCCTGAGTCCAAGATTTGATCCTGTCCTTCATAGGGAATCTGGTACTGGTAGCACGTATATGGCCAGGAAGTAGCACTGGATATCTCCTCCCTGGTTCTAAGTGTGACACAAGTTTACCTCACGTGTTCAAGACTTACTTCTCGAATCACAACCTGGTCCGTGAATGAGATGCTAAAAATAAAGACGACTGGGTTCTAAAGTCTGTTGTAGCTTAGAAATATTTCCCCGAAAAGGAAAAGAAAAAACACGTCGAAATGAAAACTCTGTCTCGCTCCACTCTAGTAAAAAGGCCCCACCTGACCCAATTTTTTTGTAGATGGGCGAGCTAAAGGGCCTTATTTTTTAGAAAAATATGAAAAGTCTAAAAATTATACTCCCTCTAATCCGATAATATTATCGCTAGCACATTAGAAATTTGTGCTATGTTTGTTTGCCCCGACACTTTTTTTTGACATGGAACATTCGTATTCCATTAAGACATGACAAAACTCGTCGGTCACCAACGGGTTACAATAGTTGGGTAGCTCGTAGTCCACAAAACACTGCTATCAGGAGCTACACCGACACCCAAGGCTGCTAATTCATGAGCAGGCCTATTACATCCCCTTGGGGTAAACACCACACATGCATCAATGAAGTTTACACAAAGCTGGTATTTCAAATCACTCATTAGGACACCAAGCGGGCTAAGATCATAACCAGAGGATGTCATTGCACTTTGGAGATTTGCACAGTTTCAAAAATGACTCGGCCAACACCCAATTGATCAGCGAGCTGAATCGCATTAGCTAGGGCCACCGTCTCAGCTTGGAAGGCATCAACGCTACATTCGATTGGGCCAGCAGCAGCAAAACAGATAGTGCGTGTTTGGTAGGGTGCAGGGGTTTCCCACCTCGCTGGGGGCAGGCTCCAAAGGGCCCTGCTGACCAAATGCAGGCTGTAATCCATGTTGTTGGGTTTGTTTGGCAGCCCGCAGCAAAGAACGTGGCATGGGCTTAGCCACTTGTACTGCCTATTTGGTTACGTCAACTGCATGCTCAAATGCAACTAGGCATGTGTTTGGTTCTATGCAATGCTGCTGCTACGGTAACCTCTTCCAGCCTTTGGTGAGGTTACCAGACTTATGAAATACACACAAATGAACATGATCGACATATCATAAAAGTACGATAGTTTTAACCAAGTAGCATAATCCAGATACAGAAGTAGCTTAAAACAGGGCACAAACATAGTCTGATCTAACGAGTAGGACGAGCATTCAACAGTCTTCGTCTTTCTTGAAGTTTAGTGGGTGCTCAGGGCACTGTCTCACCACCTCACAGCCTGAGTTGTCGAAGATGATCACCTTGTACTCCATTCGACCGAGCTTCTTAAACATGACCAGATAACCAAGATCTAAGCTGTGTGCTATGGCAAATGCTGGCCATCCTTTGACGAGGCAAGCTCTTCCATTCGGTGATAGTCCAGATGCACCCAGTGTTCGTCTTGACAGTGATATCACCAGGCACCTCGTCCAAGTAGGGCCTAAAGGCGGCAGGAACTGGGAGAAGTCCAAGTCCTGGTGCTAGCACCACTTTGCAGAAGTGGTTAGGGGAGACCGTGTCCTTGATCCATCCATACGTTGCCTTCCTTCTCTTGAAGACGGTGTCAATGTCATTCGTGGTCATTGACATATTCGAAGCCTGGTACAAAGATAATGGTATGGGTTATAACACTTTGTGTAATCCAAAGTTTCATCATTGTTCATGGAGATTGTACTGACTGGCCTCAGTTCTAAGAGGCGGGTGAGACAACTTTGCCACCAGACTAGCCAACAAAAGCAAGTAGAAGCCACAACGATATGTGACTGGTTCTCAATTTTGTTGGACGTCTGGTGGTGATGGTTGTGTCCCAGCCCTAACATCATTGGCCTTAAAACTGACACGAAAATCGTAGTTGCAACTCAAAATCGAATGCAAAATGAAGTGTTGCTTGGTCTCAGCACATGTAGAACCATGTTTGCGCCTACTGACTAGCTAGCAAAAGAAAAGAACAGCCACATATCTTTGTGGCTGCTTATAACTTTTGCTGGCAGTCAGCAGGTGACAGCTCTAACACATATCATCATGGACCAAATCTAGTATGTCAAACAAAATTGCCTCAGTTAGATAGTACAGTCAGCTGTCGAATCATAATAAGAACCGCATGACAACCAACAAAACCAAGCAGAAGACACTAGTAAAGTTGTGCATGCTTCTCAATTTTGGTGGCTGCCTTGTGGTTGCAATGCAACCTCTGACTCCTTAATGTAAAACCATTCATCATCTCCACTACTATTAAACAAGCAAACTTTTCTTTGCTACGGCCACCCCAACAGATGTACACAGATTTACTTCCACATAACAATCAGGCCCACTTGATTACATCCAATGGTCCAAATTCGTCCCACCTATTTCGTGTGTGCATCTAGCAATTTTGTCTGGTGGAACGTTTTTGAGCAGACGAAAGACGAAAACCAGCAGACGCAATTCATCTAAAAAAAAGATACCTCAATTAAGGGCCTGCTTAATTAGGACGACAATGACCTGGACGCATAAGTTAGGAAGGATCGCTCCAAAATGTTATTCAATGATCAATGATCAATTAAGGGCATGCTTAATTAAGACGACAATTACGGAAATAATCAATTGCCTCCAGGTGAGGCAGACGTCAAGTTTCTTTGCATTCGCTCCAGATTTTTGCCGCCATTGACGCCGCAGCTCCCTACCATGCGCCAGCGCCGCTGCACCTCAGTTTGCCGCCGCCGCCTCCATTGACGTTGTCAGTCCTGCGCCGGCGCCGGCGCCGGCACGCGCAACCGGCGATCTCGACGACCATCGCCTCCTCACCGTCGCCAGGTGCAATATCATACCTGTGTAAATTGCTTATGTATGACCTGTACCATTCTCAAAAGAATAACTTTGCAATCTAAAAGTACAATCTCTGCATAACCTATATTCGTGTCTTGCCCTAGAATCTCTATAAGACACATGCACGCAGTGATTTAGTTCCACATGAATTTGATATTATGTTTTTGTTACTCACAGATCAGTGAAACTGAGAGACATTAATGTGACACAGAAGGAAAAAGAACACCAGGAGAGCAGCAGGGGATGCCATATTCTACAACGTCTAAAATCAATATATGAAAGAAGCTTGTACCTGTAAAACTGTTGTTGTAGCCAATAAATGAATAGATGAAAGATGCCATATGCTCTTGTATACTCAATTTATCAATAAGTGTCGATTTCATTAGCAGCAAGATCTGAAATTCATGTAACCAGGGAGTATAGCCTGCATGCACAAGATAAGGTTGCACACCAATCATATACATTCACGGGGAGCTTCCATATTAGATTGTTGTTTCTAAATTGCGGCAAATGAACCAGGTACCCATTCATCCAATTCAATAATCAAATTATAGCCAAGGGCTAATACAGAACATAAGAGAGTGTTGGTGGTTTCACAACTGATGTTGTAACTCTGCTTGTCGTTCAATCAATTTGGTGACTGATATAGCAGTCACCAAATACCACATATTTATAATCTGAAGCGTGAAATAAAGATAACACATGTGTTTTTTAGTAGTGGAGATCATAGGAGTACTTAGGAAATTGCAACATTCCATTAGGAACTTCAACTGGTGAACATAAAGATGTCTATTTTATGTGTTTTTTGAATGTCCTCCTTAACAACCGAACTAAAAATTAAATCTGTCCGGAAAAGAATAGATGACCTCAAATAAAAGTTTGGTTATTTGGAGTTTTGACAACAACCATCATCTCCTGGTGTGATGGTGTCCACACCACACAATTGCACGATTTGAAGATGATTCTGTTTTACTACCATTAGTACCTTCCGATTCTTTATATATTATGGTCAACCAAGTTCACTAATAATTTACGAGCAAAGATAATTCTATTGATAGACAAATAGACAGCATAGGAACTTTAAGTGATCAGCTTGAAAGAAAAATAGCCAATTTATCCGTTATTTCCCTTTAGAAACATTAAAACATATATGTGCAGACTTATGAATGTCATTGGTTACCTCATCAACCAGTGGCTCAACCTGCATTGAGGATGATTTGCCTCCTGGACTTGCCCTGCCCTTGCTGAATAGTAGAATAGCTCTCCTACCACTGAAACCTACACACGCCGCAACAATTTCACGCTCAGATTGCACATTATCTAGCAAGTCATCAAGCAAACAATCCACTATATCTGCTAGAGTGTAAATCACCTAGATTTCTTCTCTGAATATATTAATTAGACAGTAGCTTAACTGACAAAGTGAGCATATCTGACAGTGAGGGAGCACAGCACAATCACACATCCGTTCATCCATAACAGCACAAACCAAAAGTGAACAAATTGCGACATACCAACCGAGGCTCACATCCAGAATGATGAGCAACCTCAGATCGACAGTAGAACTTCAACTTAGTTAATTAGAGAGAGTATTTTAAAGATGAACCTCGGTGGCTTAAATCAGACAAACACACAGTCACAGACAAAATTTAACGGCGCTAGCTAACCTGGATGAAGTCGTGGAGCACGAAGACCGGGAGCCACGGCGGGCGGTGCATGGAGCGGCACACGAGGCGTCGCAGCCCTTGGGCGGTGTCCGGAAGCAGCGCTTCCTCGACGGCCATCTCCTCCGCGCCGCCATCGCGCGTATCTCCTCGGCCGTGGCCGCGACGCCGCTGGTCATGAAGACGACCCTGCCGACGCAGTCGAGGACCTCCACGGCCGGAAGTACGATCTGGTGGAGGAATGCGGTGGGGTTGAGCCACCGGTGGGGAGGCAGGGTGCGGCCGGTGGGGAGGTGCGTGCGGCCGGCTCAAGGTACTGCAAGCGGCGGCGGGGAGTACGAAGCGGCGGCGGGGATGCTACCGGAGGGGAGGAGAGTCCACCGGTGCGCAGGTCTCCGGCGATGGGGAGGCAGTGTTCACGGGAAGCAGATGGGTGAAGTGAAGAGGCAGAGAGAGTGGGGAAAAGAAGCCTTTTTTTCCTTCTCCCTTTAAAAAAATAAATCTGCATTTTTATTATCAAAGGTTCTTAAAATTGATATTCATTTTTTTCTGATTATTATTTAAACTGAATATATTAACAATTATAATGTGCAATCGAGCAGGTCATCATGTGGTTTGTGGATGTTAAATTTGATGGAGTATTGGACAGGAGACTTTTTATCTGATATTCCTGAGCAGGTATATATCTCGATATCACATGATATATATTGTATTGTTATTTTTTTTGAAACTAAGTTGGATTACTATTTGACAGGTTCACATGACAAAATTTAGGACAAAATTAGCTGTGATATTAGTCGACTCGGAACTGAACGATGACGCCGTGAGAAATCGAGTCTTCGAAATTGAGGAAAGCAACATAGATCCCACAGATTGTGTGATTTTGGATCATCCTCCCAAAAAAATTAAAATATCAAACTCATCACCGAAAGGAGAACTGATAAAATCATCGTATGATGATGAGGCTCTATCGCAGTCATCGGTACTTTCACCATATGTCAAACCAACAAACGGTGACTTAATAGATGAGCTTTGCTTATACATAAACATGGTTCATGATGTCCCTTCATTGGAGTAAGTCATCTTTTTTTGGCACTTCATTTCATGTTATATATGTGTCATTGTAGTCACAAATTTCTCTCTTTCACAGGAACGAATGGGTGATAAGCTCAATGCCTTATCCTATTAGCTTAAATTTAAGAAAGATAAAGAACATATTAAAGATGGATGAATATATGGACGTAGATTGTTTCAACATGGCTGTGCGTGTACTTGCGTGCCACGATATCAACTTCTTCCGTGACATTCCTGCTCACTATATGGATCTAAACTTTTGTGTAAGTTAATATAATTACCTACAAATTTTATCTTTGTTATTACTAATATTTTTATTTATTTTTCAGACGATGTCTCACATTGCACGAGACCCGAGTTGTCGTGGAAGACTTGATTTTGAACAATTAGCACGGTTATTTCATTGCTGGCCTAATAGTAGAGAGTATCATATATCAGAATGTGACACGGTGAGATTATATTCCCTGCTCATGATATTGATTCATTTTATATCAATATGATTTACTTTACTTATAAACCTTTCATCACAGATTTTCTTGCCTTACGACATTCTTGGCCTATTTATATTATTCGTGTTGGATCACAAGAAGAAGGTTATCCATATTTTGGACCCGCTTTCGAGACAAACTTGGGGGTACATATATTAAAACATATGGAAATTTGCAATAAGATAAACCTTGCGCTTCGATTGGCAAACCCCAAATGGAATGACGACATCTCCAAATGGGGACGCAAAGTACCTGTTGTTCCGACAAACTCGCACGGGTATGAAGCTTTTCACTTAAATATAACCTTGCTTTATTTTTTTACGCTCAATTTTTGACATTTTAAATGTATTCAGTGCTTTGTCTGGTTATTTGGTCTTTAATCTAATGCACTCATGGCATGATGGAGCGTCATATTTTCCGGTACCCATGGTGAATATTCTCAACTATGCTCATTTGTACACTTTGAACATGAACTTTATATGACAATGTTGTATAATGCACATGTAGGATGGTCTGGAGTTAAGAAAGCGATTTTTGGTACATCTCCTGAAATACCAGGACAATGAGGCGATAAACAATATTCCTGACTTGGAACGAGGAATCATTGACCGTATAAAGGGATGGATCTTCATGAATTAATAAATAGTGGATGATACTATGTTATTTAGTTTTTAAACTATCACTTCAAACAGTGTTGAATTGTAATATTTTGTACTTTGTGGATTTTAAACAATGTGTGTCGATTATATGTTCTTCGCACTTCTTTAAACGGTTTAGACATAAAATTATTACAGTACTGTAAAGACGTGCGTTGCACGTGCACGGCTACTAGTTGGCGCAAAAATCGTCATTCAAGCCTCATATGTCAAAGGCATCAGTGGGCAAAAAGAGTGCCTACGTCTGATTGCCATTACCCTTGGTTCTGTAGATAATCTTCTTGCAACTTCGATGGCCTCAGTTTAATCATCGGCTAGCATGGAGAATACTCAGGAAGACACGACAAGTTGCTACAAATATAGGCCTCAGACTTGCATTATGACATGGTAGTGTTGAAAGAGGTGATACTACTGAACCATGAACACATCATAAGCAATTAATCCTACGTAGCACAAGGTTCAGTAACACAACCTCTTTCACGAAGGGCGCGTTTGGTAGCTGCAGTTTCATCATAGGCCAGAGAAATGTAGATCGGCCTTTCTATCAGAGTATAAAACCATGGATCCAATATGAAGAACACCCCAAAATGAAGAACACACCAAATAAAATGCAAGCTGCTTTCTATGCAACCACAGATCTATAATGAACCCTAAAACCATGTAGATCTACGGTGCATGTCATAATACTGAAGTAAATGAAGCCGGATCTACAGATCTATGATGCGTACGACACATAGAAGGGCTCGAAATCATCATACCGCCATTGACGAAGAACTTGGCGAACTCGGGAGGACTCGGGCCTGGCGACGTGACAACGAAGCTCCACTCTGCCACGGATGGATCGACGATGGTCAGCCTTCTTCTCCCGCCGAATATGGGCCGCCGTTCAGCTTGATGTGCCGGCGGTGAAGCAACCGCCGGGGAAGAGAGAGAGGTGAGAGGAGAGCGACTGCAGTAGTGAGTGGGAGAGTGGGCGGTGAGGGGAATAAATGCCCGTGTACGCCCTCCTGCGACCCCTTGCGCTCCACTCGGCATGGCCCCAAGAAAACGGCCGATTCGGCTGTTCCCGCAGGGCCTGGACCGAGGGTGCTTTGAGGAGCGCGCTAGGCAGGCCCAGGAGGAAAAACAAATAACCAAACACGACGACGGTCGCATCTGGCGGGCCGGGCCAGGCTTGCTGCAGCCTACCAAAAGCGCCCATAGTTTCAGTGTTTCTGCATATGGCTCCCCACCCTCCTTTCTTTGTCTGAATATTAAATGAAGCATCAATATTTATCTTATAATACTCACAGGGAGGGGGAGTCCATCTACGTACTGCCGTAGTAGTAGGCTGTTGCTCATTCTTCTTCTTCTTCTTCTTCTTTTTCTTCTTCAGATAATACTGCCATTCGTCTACATGTCGCCTTACACTGAATTGGAATTGCTCAACTGACATGCGTGTCTCACCATGGTTACCTCGATTTCGTTCAGACCGACATCACCACATCAGCGCGATGGATAGGAGCTTCTCCCTCTCATTCAGATTGAATATTTCTTGTAGTACTTCCAGAGATGATTGGCACGGCAGGAGTTTTAGCGGACATCCTCAAGAAGTAGGGCACGCCAACGCTGCTTGGCATCTTTGCATTTAAGGAATAGATTTTTTTTTTTGATGGTCACGGGGGGGGGGGGGGGGGGGGGGGGGTGTCAAAGACCCCACCTGAATTTTTCATATATATGGCCCTCACGAAAAATGGCCGAATGTTGTTATAGGGGGTGAGTTACAGAGAGAGATTTACAGGGGCAGAAATGGGGGTGGTCTCGCTGAGGCAGGAGAGCTAGGAGTCGGCCTCCGCATCGAGCTGGGGCGGCAGCCGGGCACGCCACAGGTGGGCTTCGTCTCGGCAGTTTTTGCGCAGCAGCAGAAGACTCGGGCGTTGATCGCGGAAGGCGACCGCATTACGGTGCTTCCAAATGCTCCAGCAGCAGAGCAGAACGAACGTCGAGGTGGTGGCAGCAGGAACTGCGCACGGCCAGCTGTAGGAGTGCAGCTCACGTACATCGGCATCAGAGGGGAAGGCAGCTCTGATCGAGCTCCAAAATATCTTCACGAAATCACATTCGAAGAAGATGTGATTGGCTGTCTCAATCGGTGCATTGCAGATCGGGCAGACGGCTTCGGCGGCCGTCAGCACACTCTTCTTCAGCAGAGCCGCACGCACTGGATGCGAGACTTGGAGAGCAGCCAGGCAAAAAACCGCACCTTGGAAGGTGCATAGTTCTCCCAGACAAACCTGAAGAACGGCGCGTCGACTCCGCCCCAGGTGCGAAGCTTGAAGAAAGCTCCGGCGTCAAGGGCACCGGACTTCTTGCGGCACCGCGTCAGCTCCCAGCAGTCGACAGAGTCCGAGAGGGTCACGCCACGCAGTAACTCCTCCAGCACAAGCAACTGGCGACCGGCAGCAGAGTTGAGCCGAGGGACAAGTGCCTGCCGCAGCCCAGGGCGCAGGACGTCGCGGACAGTGGCAGCTGGGTACTTGGCATGGGAGCAGAGAGCAGCGAACCGCTCGCACAGGGGTGCGTCACCGATCCAGGTGTCAAGCCAGAAGGCGGCCCGGCTGCCATCACCAACAGCCACCCGCGAGATTGCCCGGTAGAGAGGAGCGAGCGTCGCCAAGTGCTTCCAATGCGGCCCCGACGCCTCGCGCCCAGAGCACGAACTCCACGCCCACCGAGGCCACGGAGCATCAACCTGAGAGTGGAGGCGGTGGACAAGCTTGAGTTGGAGGCACTCATTCTTCACCGCCAAGCAGCGAATGCCCAGCCCTCCTTCAACCTTGGGGCGGCAGACATCGGTCCAGGCCACGAGACACCGCGTGCCGCTGGCACGGCGGACCTTCACATCCCACAGAAACGCGTGGCGCACCCCCTCGATAAGGCGTAGCAGGGGCGGAGGCAGGTTGAGGGCTCCCATCGCAAAGGTTGGGAGAGCGTCGAGGACGGCGTTGATCAGTATCACCCGCCCGCCAGTTGACAGCAACAGAGCATTCCATCCCGAGAGATATTTATCCACCGTCGCGATCAGCGGAGCGAAATGTGCGAGGTTCAGCTTCTCGGCCGAGAGGGGTAGCCCCAGGTATGTTTGAGGGAAACCTTCGACTCGGCATCCAAGAGCAGACTGGATCAGTGCAAGCTCATCCTCTGGGACATGCATCGGGACTAGAGTGCTCTTGTGAAAATTGATCTTCAACCCCGTGGCTTCAGCAAATTGGTCCAACAGCAACTTCAGGCGAGTGGCGGCACCGACGTCGGCACGCAAGATGATCAGCGTGTCATCTGCGTACTGCAGCACGGGACACGGCTCATCCGGCAACAGGGGATGTCGGAGGAGAGGATCACTGTGGATCAGCCTCTGAACCACGTCGGCGACCAAGAGGAAGAGGTATGGGGACAAGGGGTCCCCCTGCCGAAGTCCGCGCTTGCAGTCAATCCAGGGCCCCGGGATCCCATTGAGGAGGATGGCAGAATGCGACGAGGAAAGGATCATGTCCATCCAGTCACACCATAGCTCCGGGAAGCCTCTCGCCCGCATAACAGCTCTGAGACTCTGCCAGTCAATGGAGTCGAACGCCTTCGAGAAATCCAACTTGAGGACAAGAGTGGGGTTTTTCCTCTTGAAGCAGCATTGCACCAGCTCAGTTGCGAACACAAATGTCTCGGAGATACTTCGCCCAGACAGAAAACCAGATTGGTTTTCATCAACCAGCTTGGCGATCTAGGATTGCAGTCTGGTTGTCAGCGTTTTGCAAACCATTTTGAATGGAGCAGTTTTGTAGGGAGACGGGACGAAAGGAGCTGGGGGAGAGGAGCCCATCGGCCTTGGGGAGCAGCACCACATGGGCCCGATTCAAGGCCCCTAGGTTGGTGTTGCGAGCGTGCAAATCCGCGAACAGGCGAAACATAGCGGGGCGCACCGTGGGCCAAGCCGCGCGGTAGAACGAAGGGCCCAACCCATCAGGCCCGGGGGCACTGGTGCGGTCCATTCCGTCGGCGGCGGCCTTGATCTCCTTGGGCTCGAAGGTGGCGGTGAGCACCTCGCCGTCGACCCGCGGCGCCCCGCGGTATAGCCTGCCAGGTCGAAAGCCCTAGCTGGTGGGCCTGGGCCGGCCCAAGAGCTCGGAGTAGAAGGTGTGGAGGGCAGCGGCCTTGTCGTTGTGGGCGACGACGACCTCGCCGGCCACATCAAGCTCACGGATATGATTTCGCCTCCGCTGCTGCGAAGCTCGAGCATGGAAGAAACGGGAGTTCTCGTCCCCCTCCTTGATGGCGCGAAATTTCCCGCGCTGTTTCCAGTGCGCCGCCGTGCGGAACACCGAGCGCGCGAGCAGGACACGGGCATCAGCGCGGAGGGCCATCTCATCACCTGAAAGCGGACGTGTTTCCTCGAAGAAATCGAACATGTCAATCAGAAAATGGCAGTTGTTATCGAAACGAGGGACGAAACGATTTTTCCTCTTCCAAACCTTAGCCGCACCACAGAAATTTTTGATGCAGGCAGCGAGATCGAGAGCAGCGTCACCCCGGGGTCCTCGAGCGCTCCAGGAGGGAAGAGTAGTGGGAAGGAAGGAGGTGTCGAGAAGCCACCAGTTCTCGAAACGAAACTGGGTGCTGGAGGGAATCGTGGTGCTCGCGCTCACCACCAGGGGGTGGTGATCAGAGATGGGACGAGGAAGGGAGGAGAGGGACGAGTCGGGAAAGACAGTGTTCCAGTCAGTATTGAAGAAAACCCGATCGAGGCGAGCAAGGACAGGCGGGGACTGTCCGTTTGTCCAGGTAAACAAACGGTCACGCAGAGGAAGCTCAAACCAGCCCATGTCTCGGATCAAGGAGTTGAAAACCCCAGCTAGCCGATGGTCGAAATTTGCGTTGTTTTTTTCAGAGGGGTACCGGATGAGGTTAAAATCCCCGAGCACCATCCACGGGCCCGAGACGGCCGAAGCTAGGTCGTTCATCTCATCAACAAAGGACGAGGTGAGGGCATGGTCGGAGGGGGCGTAGACATTCGTGATGGTGAAGGCGATGTCAGTGGTGGTGGAGATGAAGCGAGTGGTTAGGCTGTAGATTTTCTTGACGGCAGAAGTGACGGAGAGGAGGAGGGGTCCCAGGCAGTGAGCACACCACCCCGGCTGCCATCCGCATCGACAGTGTCAAAACAGGAAAGGTGATGGGGAAGGAAAGTGCGAGCTTTGGCCGCCATGGTGCAGGAGAGCTTGGTCTCCTGAATGCAGGCGACAGTTAGGTTAGGAGGAGTGAGAGCGTCGCGCGCGACAGGGCACTTGTCGTCGTCCCCAAGCCCACGAAGGTTCCAGGACGCGAACACAAGTTTCCTAAGGGCAATATTATCCATTAACATAGCGAACACCAAACGGGAGGTTACAGAGGGAGAGCGGCGAACAGCGCCGCGCCATTTTGTTAACAATGGAGAGAAGACTAAAGGAAGACAGACGGAAACATGGCATAAGGACACAGCGTGCTACGTTGCAAATTGGGCCCCTGGTTTTCCTAATCATCAGTACCAGCAGACACCATCTTGGTCTTGTCAAACGCAGCAGCCTTCAGGTCGGACACAGGCTTCATGCCCATCTTGGTGCTCCTGTTCAGGAGCTTGTTCTTCACGACATGGGCCTGCAGGCGAGCCGAGCACCCCTTGAGGTTGTCCTTGAGCTCGCGCCGCTTGACTGCCTTCGACGTCATGTCCAGACGCAGTTCCGGCTCCATCCCAGCGATGTGCTTGCTAGTGCGCCGAACCATAGCCTGGCCAGCATCGCGCATCGCGGCACCACGGCACTTGCGGCGGACAGTGGTCCACTGCCCTTCCCTGTCGTCGCTATCAGCAGAGACATCATCAACAGCCCCAACAGCAGGCAGATCAACCGAAGCAGTCACAGCAAGAGCCTCAGCTTCCCCAGTGCCTTCCTCGCCCCCGCGCTCGACGGAGGCGACAGCAGCAGCAGTAGTGTCCTCCTCGGCACCGCGCTCGGCGGCGTCGACAGCAACAACAGCAGACACCTCGACGACACAGTCCTCGGGCATGGCAGCAGCATGGCAGTCGCTCAGGGTGGGGGAGCAAGCAGGGGTAGCCGCAGTGCTGGTCTCAGGGTCTGAAGGGGGCGAGCCGGAGCTCACCGACGACGCCACGGACAGAGGAGAGGGTGGGTGTGCTCTGAACGCCTCCAGACGATGCCCAGCGGCATAGCGTGCACGGGGACGGTCATCTCCTCCAGCAGCAGACGCCGGACGCGGCCCACCTGGCCACGGTAGGCGCCACCATCACCTCCACTGCCCTCAGAGCGCGGCGACACCTCACCGCCAGCACGCTGCACCGGGACGCCACGAAGCACACCGCGCGGCCCCTGGGAGGGGGGAGGCGGCGGGGGAGCGAAGAAACGCTGGTACACTCCGTTCACCACACGCTCATCGTGCGTCCAGACCTTATCGACCTCCACAGAGACAACACGCGACCCCTAGGGTCCCCTCCTTGGCCACACGTCATTGGGGACGTCGCGGGCATTTTCCAGCAGCACAACCACCTTGAAAGATGACTGGTCCCCGCCTTGCAGACAGATTGGGTCGATTTCCTGAACTTCCCCGAAGCGGGCAAATAGTGCAGTGATCCCCATCGGGTTCATGTGCTCGGCCCCAGGAGACGAGGCCCACAGCAGGGCGTAGGTCTCCGCATGCATGGGCGCACGCTCAGCTTCCTCCTCCCGCTTCAACGTGATGCGCACGTCCTCGTGCATGATCGGAGGGAGCGCCATAGCCATCTCCCGCGCGGCATGGCTGTGGAAGCGGGCGTAGACCTGGCCAACACCGGACGGCACCAGCTCGAAAGGCAGGTGAGGCATGGCGCGGAAGAGAGCCCTAGTGATGTCCCGGTTTGGGCTGGAGAAGCCGTTCTGCGGCTCCAGGTAGACCACAGCAAGCCGGCGCGTCGCCTCTAGGTCACCCGACGGCATGTAGACCTCGATGAAGTCAGGCCGTTCAGACTCGGCCGGCACAGAGGGAGTGCTGTTGAAAGAGCCAGACTCGTGCTCACTCCCAGAGGGCGAGCCACCCGACAGCACGGAGGACGGCGCCGCTGGAGAGGCAGCGCGCGGGCCGGAGGACGCAGGGGAGAGCGCACGGCGTGAGCCGCGAGTACGGGCCGAGAAAGGCGACCCAGGGCCAAGGCGCAGCATCTGCGAGATGGTGGGGGCACGGCAGGGCGCCGCGACTCCAATGTCCCGACAAGGGGGCAGGGAGGCAGGCGGCGGCGGTGGAGTTCTCATGCGCAGGCAGAGCGAGGGTGGGGAGGGAGGCAGATCCTCCATGCCGGCGCAGGCGTCCACCATGCTCAAACAGACGATGGCAAACTGCGCATCTGGTGTCAAGTTCAACTCCTAGCCGAGCGATGTTCATGTACAGAGGATGGCTGTTATGTGCTAGACGCCACATAAAGTGATGGACTTTTGGTGGACATTGTACTTTCCATAATTTCTTAAAAACTTCCGTTTTTAGAGCAACGGTCTCGGAACCCTGTCCTTCCTGCCTAGTTGCTTCCCTTTTCTCCATATCCACATGAACTTTATAAGCAGATTTGACAGTAAAAATTCCTTTGTTATCGAAATGCCACGCAACAAAGTCTTCAGAGTTTGAGCGCAATGGAATACTGAGTATAACCTGTGCATCATCATGATGGAAATACCTATCAACTTCTGTTTTATTCCAGGTGAGTGAAGTTTCATCAATCAGTTCAGAGACAAGCACAAGAGGGCAATTATTCTTTGGTGTCCTTGGCCGGCGAGTTGTACCATTCGGTATCCATGGATCCTCCCAGATTTTCACACATGAACCATCTCCAATACGCCAAATAATTCCTTCTCGCAAAACATCCAGCCCTTTAAGTATACTTCTCCAAACATAACTCATTCCCACTATTGGTTGAGCAGCAAGCAGATTTCTATCCGGGAAGTATTTTGCACGTAAGACACTTTATACGGTAGTAGCAAAAAGTAAAACGGTCGTGCCATGCCCGGCCTTAAGGCCTCGCTTCAACGATTGGGCTAAGCCGGTGGCCCGTGCGCAAATGGTACTGGTAGCACTGCGAGAGGGCACAGCCAGCCAAACGGAACCCAAAACCCGAGAGCTCTCCATGGCGTCCCCTCTCTCTCCCCAGTCCCCACCCACGACCAGGCCGCAATCCCTAGCTCCTAGCCGAGGTGAGCCTCCCCAAGCGGCCGCAGAACAGACCCTTCCGCTGCCGGCGACCGATTCGTTTCCGCTTCCTCCTCCCTCTCGCCGACCAGGCCACTAGGAGGAACTCAAGAGTAATCTGTAAGCCCTAGCTCCTCAATCTGCTTGTCTTTTCTAGTTAGGGTTTAGTTTGTCCGGCGGATCGATGGCCATCATTGTTTATTTTAGTAGATCTATCATCTGTGCTTGGTCATGCAGTTACATTCGGCTCTGAGCCTCTGATGCGAACCTCTCCTTCTTTTGCCGACTTTATACTTTACCTTGTCCCTTTTGGTAAATCTGCGCTTGGTACAAATCTGTAGGCATATATGTACTTGGTTATGATGCACACCAATCACTGTTTTAGCATAGCTGTTACCGATGTAAGCTTGGTACGTAACGGAGTTAATTATTATCTGATGTAAGAATAACAAATATCCGGTAGTATACTTTGCTCTGATGCGCAGCCATTATTTTGACCTGTGCTTGAATAAGATGGCACTTGTTGTATACATGTATTACTTATAAGAATGCCCTTAGCCCTTTTCATGTGAATATAAGCAGAATGTGTGCGGTTGACTAGGTCAGAATGTTGGGCCATTTCACATGAGAAATTAGAAACGGCGAGGTGCCGATGCCGGTGGAGAAGACGATGCTGAAGTACATCATCACGGTGCGGATGCTTTGCTCGGCGGGCAGGCGAGCTCCGGTGCGGCCTCGCTCGCCGGACTCAGACGGCGAGGACGGCAACGATGGCTTCGGTGGTGGACACGGCTTGGACCCAGGGGCTTCCCGTGATGCTCGAGGTCGTAGGAGCGACGCCCGGCCACCCGCCAACGCGCGCCGCAGCCGGAGCAGGGGCACGGCAGCCGGTGGAGATCGCCGCCGCGACGGTGGCCGTTACAGGGCGGCGGCGGCGGTGCCCGAGCTAGACGACGATCCGTCAGGAGGAAAAGCTGCCGCGCTCGCAGACCCGCTGGACCCAGCCCTGGGCGCGGGGGACCCACCTGCGACGGTTGTCGGGACGCGGTCGGATCCGATGCTGCTGGAAGCCGACCTGGCCTATGGTGACTCGGCACGTGGCTTTAGTGGGCCCAGACATGGACTGGAGCTGGGTCCTCTGTTGGGCCTGGCCGCTGCGGAACTGCCGCGTGGAAGGGATAAAGAGGAGGAGCATGTGACTCCCGATCGTGCTGCAGACTGTGCAGGGCTGGATTTGGAAGCTAGCTGCTGCTTGGTCAAAAGCACACCCAAGTGGCCAGGGTGCTGTGGGCGCGAAGACTGATTTTCAAATTTCAAACGCTCAGTCTCTGGAAGATGCAGTGGAAGGGCAGGGTTGGTGAGTTACGCGCCAAAACGGCTTTTTGACGGCGACCAGCTGCTTTCCTCTGCGGGGTTGCTGTCTTCTGCCAGCTGTGGGTCCACCCCTCCCTGGACGCCAGTGAACTGGGCGAATCAGCGCTGTGGAACACCCACTTCGGTGTTGGAGTTTTTCTCAATCAACCTTTCGGCGGGAGACGCGGTTGGGGAGCAGGCTCATGTTGGGACACAGACCCGGGTGGACCAGCAAGATACGTCGGTGGTGGACGGCCGGCTATGGCCGGTGAGGTGGAGGCCCAGGACTTGGAGCGGTTCAGGAGGAGCTGCGTTCAGCCCGTGGCGGCAATTCTGAACAGGCCGGCAAGGCGCAGCCGTACCAAGAGGATCCACTCCGGACTAGTGAGATGCAGTGCCAGGCACCGAGGGAAGTTCGCTTCCGGGACGCCGGTGAAGCGCCTGCAGTGTGAGCTGATCACGCGTCTGCAGATCGCGAGGGAAGGCGAGACCATCGGGGACGAGGCGCTGAACGCCTATCTGGACCTCTTCAGCCAGCCGTTGCCGCAGAGACACATTGACGTGATCTTGAGTTTGTTTGGGTGGCTACCTGATGCGCTGCCGATGTCCGATGACTTGCCGATGGAGTGCCTTGTTTAGGCGTGTGTACCTGTAACCTTTAGACTCTTGTACTCTCTGTGATTCGTGCCGTTTAACCATGTTGGAACTTGATCTTGTGATTGCCATTTGGAATGCGCGTGGACTTAATTCTGGGGCGCGTAGAGCAGTGATCTTTCAGGCGATGTCGGCCACTGGGGCCAAGATATCTGTCTCCAAGAGACTAAAATGGAGATCATCACGGATCAGATCATCCGAGAATGTCTCGGTGTGGCCTTTGACGGGTTTCTTTACCTGCCAGCCGTGGGAACTCGTGGTGGCATACTACTTGCCTGGCAGTCCGCATTTGTCTCAGTCACCAATCCTCACATGACGACTAATGCGCTCACCGCTAGCATCTCGATTGGTGGAGAGCAGGCATGGTGGTTCACTGGGGTTTATGGCCCTCAGGGTGTGGACGCTAAGAGGGCTTTCCTTCTGAGCTTAGGATATTAGGGACCTGCATGCAGGGCCGTGGATGGTGGCAGGTGACTTCAACCTTATCGTTGACCCGGAGGACAAGAACCAGGGTGTCCTCCACCGGGCCATGATGGGCAGCTTCCGGCGCACACTGTCTAGGCTGGAGCTGAAGGAGATCTACCTTAACGGTCGTAGGTTCACGTGGTCTAACGAGCGCCAGCAGCCAACCTTGGATAAGCTGGATAGGGTCTTTACGACCGTGGATTGGGAGGAGCATTTTCCCGACGCTTTCTCTCGGCGAACTCGTCGGGGCCGTCTGACCACTGTCCCCTCGTGCTCAGCTTAGCCCCAGATCTACATGTGGGGCGTAGATTCCAGTTCCAGTCCTTCTGGACGAAGGCTGAGGGTTTCCTAGAGGTTGTGGAGGAAGCTTGGTCGTCGGTAGGACCGGAGGTCAACCCTTTCAAAAGGTTGGACCTCAAGCTTCGGGCCACGGCCAAGAGTCTAGCACGGTGGAGTAGCAAATTCATTGGCAACATCAAACTTCAGATTCTGATGGCCAATGAATTGATCCTGCGCCTTGATGTGGCCATGGAGTCCCGGACCTCTCGCAGGCGGAGAGGGGGCTTAGGAAGGCCCTCAAAGGGAAGTTGCTTGGTCTGGCATCTCTCGAGCGTTCGATGGCGAGGCAACGTGCGAGAGTGTTGTGGTTGCGTGAGGGTGACGCTTGCACCAGATTTTTCCACACGCACGCCAGCCACCGACGGCGTCAAAATTTCATTGGCCACCTCTTGGTCGATGGAACAAGGAAGACCGAGCATGTGGACAAGGCCGAGGCCGTGGACTCCTTCTTTGACGACCTCGTTGGCACTGAGGTCGATCGCCCCTTCTCCTTCGACTTGGACTTCCTGCAGATGCCCACAGTGGATCTCACCCACCTGGAGGTGGCCTTCTCGGAAGAGGAGGTGTGGAACGCTATTAGAGGCATGTCGTTGGACAAGTGTCCGGGCCCGACGGATTCTCCAACATATTCTATGTGGCTTGTTGGGGAATCATCAAGAAGGACGTCATGGAGGCCTTCGACTCACTCTCTCGCCGTGACGCTCGTGGATTTAGCTCCGTCAACCAAGCACTCATCACCCTACTGCCTAAGAAGGTGGGGGCTGAGGAGGTGCGGGACTTCCGCTCTATTAGCTTGATTCACGGCTTCGCCAAGCTAGTGGCCAAGGTGGTGGCCTGCAGGGTGACCCCCTCTCTGTCTCAGTTGGTGGGTGCGCATCAGAGCGCGTTCGTCCGTGGGCGATGCTTACATGATAACTTCATGATGGTCCAGTGCACCGCGCGCAAGCTCCACAGCTCGGAGACCCCAGCAGTTCTCTTGAAGCTCGACATCACTAAGGCTTTCGACATAGTCAGTTGGGCCTTCTTGCTTGAGGTGCTGCGAAAGATGGGGTTTGGAGAGCTTTTGCTCGCAACCATTTGCGCCCTTTGTCATCTGCTTCCACAAGGGTACTTCTGAACGGACATCCCGGGGGAAAGATCTTCAACAGGCGCGGACTGAGGCAGGGGGGCCCGCTCTCGCCGCAACTCTTCATTCTGATCATGGAAGTCTTGCATCTGTTGATTGAGAGGGCTACGGCCTGTGGATTATTGACGCCTCTCGCGGAGTCGGGGCTTAGACACCGCACGTCGATCTATGCTGATGACGTGGTGACCTTTCTCCGGCCACTAGCGAAAGACCTCAGAGTTTTCGCGCAGCTACTTGAGGATTTCGGCATGGTCTCTGGGTTAAGGGCGAACCTTGAGAAATGTTCGGCGCACCTGATCCGCTGTGGAGAGCCGAGGCTCTGCTGGTGGCCCAGGAGCAGTGTCCGTGCTGCCGTTTCCTCTACGTTACTTGGGTCTTCCGCTCTCCCTCAGGAAGTTGACGGCGGCTCAGCTTCAGTACGTGGTGGATAGTGTGGCCAGTCACCTCCCCAGGTGGCGCGCAGGGCTTCTGAACCGTGGGGGGCGGCTCGAACTTGTGAAGACCACTCTCTCGGCGGTATCTATCTTCGCTATGATGTCGCTTGACTTGTCGGTTAAAACCCTCGTGGCGATTGAGAAGATCATACGCGGCTTCCTGTGGGCTGGGCGCAAAGACGCGCGTGGAGGACACTGCTTGGTTGCGTGGGAGAGAGCCTGCATGCCCAAGCGTTTGGGGGGTCTCGGTATCCCAAATCTGAGGCTCATGAACCTAGCTCTGAGAGCAAGGTGGCTCTGGCTTAGCAGGACAGACAGGTCTAAACCCTGGGCCGAGTTCAACATCCAAGTTCCTCGTACGGTCCGAAAACTGTTTGAGACGGCCACTGTTTCAGTCGTGGGCGATGGGGCCTCCACTTTCTTCTGGACCGATAAGTGGTTACCTGGAGGGCTTGGTCGGATAAAGGATGTGGCTCCGAGTCTCTTCCTTAAGGTGCCCAAGAGCGCCCGTTGCTCCCGCCGAGTCAGGGAAGGGCTCGCTAGCGGTTGGCTCGAAGACGTACCGCCTGACCTGGACGCGCGTGAGCTACGCGAACTGCTGTCCCTGGCTGACAGCGTGGAGGGCTTCGCCCTGTCCGTAGGGATCGCAGATGTGTTTAGGTGGAGTTTGGAGGCCCACCACAAATACTCAGCTCGATCGGCCTACAGGGCCTTCTTTGAGGGCAAGATTGGGATGGCTAGGGCCCAGCAAATCTGGCGCTCGCGAGCTCCTAACAAGTGCAAATTCTTCCTTTGGCTAGCACTGAGAAAGAGATGCTGGACGGCTGACCGCCTAGGGCGTCGGGGGCTGCCTAGACCGGCCGCTTGCCCTTTCTGTGATCAGATGGAGGAAGATATCGACCACCTGCTGCTCGGATGTGTCTTAGCCAGGGAAGTCTGGTCCTCTTTCCTGAGTAGGTGGGGGAGAGCAGACTGGATCCCTGACCACGATTCCCGTCTAGAGGAGTGGCTACCTTTAAAGACGCTTGGAGATAATGAGGCGAAGAACATGTGGACCGCGATCACTTTGATCTGCTGGAGTTTGTGGAGGCACAAGAACAATGTGGTTTTCGAGGGTCATAGACCATCGGTGGAGGCTGCCACCAGGATGGTAGAGGCCGAGGCCGATTTGTGGCGATCAGCTAGGTTGTTCAGGGGTAGCCTAGGACCTGTGGATAGGTGGAGGGTTGGCAAGTGATCCCTTTTCTTTTCTTTTTTGGTGGATGGCGTTTCAGGCGGTTGTGCCTAAGCGCGTTGTAATCGGCCTCTTGGCCTCTTCTTCTTGAAATTGATACGTCCGCTTGGACGTATCCTTAAAAAAAAGAAATTAGAAACACAATGCTTTTTGCAGCTCTTTATGCTGCTGCTTTTGGTGGTTCTAGTTAGAGGGCGGGCAATCAAAGGATCTTCTTTTCTCGTTATCTGAAATCACATGCTCAGTGTACTGTCTAAGCTTAGTTGCAGACTTGCAGTGACTACTTGCTGCAGCTGTGGTTACCAAGTGCAAGAAGCATATACATATAGGTGGTACAGTGAATGCAGTTTTACTATATTATTTCTGGTGATTTGGGTGTTTCCACTAAATCTTCATATTTAGGTTATACTATGAAATCTATCAGCTTTCTTATAAAATTGAGCTGATGGCTTTTGGTCTGAGAATAGTAAAAGAATCATATGTTTTGCTAGTTCTTTCCTTTTTTCCATCTCTGTTTAATATGAAATCCTGTGTCTTTTTCTTGCAGACTTGCATGATGGAGACTGCAGAGTCTCGACCTTGGTCAGATCTTCAGCCGGAACTGCTGGGCCTTGTCCTCAGGCGCCTCCCTTCCTTGGCTGACCGTGTTCGTCTGAGGGCAGTATGTCACCCGTGGCGCTCTAATTGTATGTTGCAGTCCCTTCCCCTCCCATTCCCGTGGCTCACCCTCCCCGATGGTACCTTTCTCAGCATCCCAGGTATCTCTACCAGAAGGTGTGTGTTGCCATGGCTCAGTTGATAACTGGCTATTCCTCATGCACAATGATGGTGTGTGCTCATTGATGAACCCTTTCTCCAAGACCATGCTGGAGCTTCCTAGGCTAGCCAAAGTTTGGAAGCGTCACATATTTATTCGTGACTTTGAATTTAATCCAATTTTCTATAAGTTGGTGGTGCCCTCGCCCCTGGACTCATCACCATGTTCTCTTGTTGCTGCAATGATCATGGATGATGGTAACTGTGGCACACTATGCATTAGCGAACCACCGATTGTCACTTACTCATACAGAGATGACAGGCATCTAGTACTGCTCCTCGGGGATGTTGCATTCTTTGATAGAAAGCTGTACGTGTTGGGCGGGTTTGGCAAACTTTTGCTCTTTGAATTAGAAAAGGATATTGGTATTTCATCCATGGAGTGTATAATTGACTCTCTAGGTGATTTAGGTGGAATACCTCAACCCTTGTCTAGTGAGGGGGCGTATATGGTAAGGATTATCTAGTTGAATGTGGGGGTAGACTGTTGATGGTGAAACGGTGGTTTCGCTCTATGGCCATTTCAACAAGTGATGATTTCTTTGAACATGACCGTACTGCTGCACTTCAGGTATTTGAGGCAGACTTGCACACCCCTGCCCGATGGAGAAGGGCCAGCGACCTGAATGGCCATGCACTCTTTCTTGGCCAACATAGCTCGAAGTCCCTGCCTGCTAGAGAATGTAGTGGATACCATGAGGATTGCATCTACTTCATGTGTGACTATCCCAGACCAAAGTTTTCTGCAAACCCTCTTCGTGATTCTGGCGTGTACAATATCAGGAGTGGCACGATCACGCCATTGATTTTAGGGACTGCAGCAGTACCGCCACGTCATGCCGGCCAGTGGCGTCCGACATGGGTTTTCCCTCCTGAAATTGTGTGATCATTCCATCAGGGTTGGGTATGTGGTTTTGGAGATTATCATATGTACCTCTTAACTTGTTGTACGGAAGCTTTGTGATCAACCCAGCCTGGGCGCTGCTCATGTTTATCCTAGTGACATGTAACTGTGCAACCTCCTTAAGTTATTTATTAGTATGATGATAAACCCAGCCCAGGTTTGGGTTATCTTTGTCCTAGTGCTATGTTATCGTCTGACTGTACACTCTTAATTAGTATGATGGTGTCCCGGAGCTGAAACAGCAAGTCAGCATGGTTTCATGGACTGAGAATAAAGTATCTGATATTAATTACCTGTTCTGAGCACTGAACAATTGGAATCTCTGTTGGGATGTGCCAGGGAAAAAAAGAATGTGGTGAATCGGTTGTCTCTGTTTGGATTGAATGTTTTTTTACTAATGTTAAATTGTGAATGGCGCGTGGATGTTGAGATGCTGAAAGTTTGACAAAATTGTTGGCAGTTCATTGCAACTGCCAACGGTGTTTTGGTACTTATGTGTCTCACCATGAAATGTAGGAAATGGAGTGTATTTGATTTGAGTCGCTGCTATATGGCTGTAGAGCAGAGGGGTTGTTGGGGAGCAGGCGCGACACAGGTGTCGGGGAACCCTAGTGCGGTGTCGACGGTTGAAAGCAGGGGCGGAAGCTGGTTTTCTGTTGCCTCGTATTAATAGGGGAGATTACTAGATATACATAGAAACAATCAATTCCAAATCCTAACTCTTCTTCCCATCCTTTGTTTTTTATGTCTGGACTCAAGATCTGAATCACAACCTCAATCCACATGTGTGTCAAAAATTAAAATAAAATAGTGAAGATAGTTTTTGGTACAAACACTATATAGTTATTACTGAGAAATAATTTTAAGATTGTTAAATCTTGGAAAAAAACACGCATATATATTGACTTGAAACTTACCCATGTAAGTTTTGGTCAAATCGTACCGATATTTCCTATGTTTAAGAAAAAACAAGAAAGTTTTTTTTTTTAGAAATTTAGTTAAGTTTTAGAACTTGGTTCAAGTGTGATGCCAGTTTAACGCGAGTTGCAAGACTTACTTCCCCAATCACAAACTGATACGTGGCTGAGATTTTGAGAATAAAGGCGGTTCTGAAAATGTGCTCTACACCATATGCTTGTACTTCAATGTGATCGAATAAGATGAAGTGATCCCAATTGTAGAACCAAAGCAAATACAAATATTTCCCCGAAAAGGAAAAGATAAAAGAAACCATGTACCACTACTGTAGAAATGAACACTCTCTCCCTTCGTTCGCTCCACGCACCTCACTTGCTGACACGGAAACGGCAGCACCAAAACCCCAGCGGCCGGCTCTCCGTGGCATCTCCTCTTCCCCTTCCCCTCCCCACCCACGGCCAGGTCGCAATCCCAAGCGGCCGGAGACCACCCCTTTCCGCTGCCGGCGGCCGATTCGGTTCCGCTCCCTCCTCCCCTCTCCCCGATCAGGCCACTACGAGGAACTCCAGAGTAAGATGTAAGCCCTAGCTCCTCTATCTGCTTATCAGTTCTAGTTAGGGTTTTTCTTTCGTCGGGCGGATCGATGACCTGGTGTGCAAATCGAATTTTAGGGATATATTTGGCTCTGATGCGGACCTCTAGTTGTTTCACCGTGTTCTTGAAAGAAAGAAATGGGACATCTTATGCTGACTGCAGACTTTACATAACCAAAATTGTTTTTTTTTTCACTAGATCTGCGCTTGGTACAAATATGTAGGAATATATATACTTGGTTCGGATGCGTACCTATTACTAGTGATTTAAGCCTGGTAATGAGTTAATTATTATCTTGTGTAAAAACAGCAAAAGTTCAGTAATATACTTTGCTCTGATGCGCAGCCATGGTTTTGGCCTGTAACTGAATAAGATGTCATTTTGTTTATACATGTTCTACTTAATTGAATGCCCTGGCCCTTTTTATGTAAACATAAATTGAATGTGCGCTGTGACTTGGTCATATTGTTGGGCTATTCCACATGAGAAACTAAGAACACAATTATTTCACCGCTCTTTATGATTCTGCTGCTGCTGCTGTTTTCTTGTTAGAAGACGGCAATAAAAGTAACTTCTTTTCTTTTTGAGTAACACACCTCATTATCTAAAAGAACATGCTCACTGTGCTCTGTACTGTCTAAGCTTAGATGCAGACTTGCAGTTACTACTTGCTGCAGGTGTTGTTACAAAGTGCAAGAAGCATATATATATGTATAGGTAGTACAGTGAATTCAGGTTTACTACTTTCTGTCTGGTGGATTGATTGTTTCTGCTAAATCTTCGTATTTTGCTTGTACTCTGAAATTCATCAGCTTTCTTATAAAATTGAGCTGATGGCCTTTGGTCTTAGAATATCACAAGAGGCATATTTATTCCTAATTGCATCCTTTGAACTCTGTTTAACTATGAATCCTATGTCTTGTCTTGTAGACTTGCATGATGGAGACTGCAGAGTTTCGACCTTGGTCAGATCTTCGGCCGGAACTCCTGGGCCTTGTCCTCAGGCGTCTCCCTTCCATAGCTGACCGTGTTCGTCTGAGAGCAGTCTGTCACCCAAGGCGCTCTAATAGTCTGCTGCAGCCCCTCCCACTCCCATTCCCATGGCTTACTCTCCCTGATGGTACCTTCCTCCGCATTCTAGGTGGTGAAATTTACGACATGCCTGTACCGGTTGATGCTTGTTGCTGTGGCTCAGTTGATGACTGGCTATTCCTCATGAGCAGTGATGGTGGGTGTTCGTTGTTGAACCCTTTCTTTAAGACCAGCTTGGAGCTTCCTGAGCTAGCCAAAGTATGGAAGCGTAAGATATCTAATCCCAACTCTCGCATCTGTCCAGTTACCTACAAGTTGGTGGTGCCCTCGCCCCTGGACTCAGCACCCGATTCCCTTGTTGCTGCACTGATTATGGATGATGATAAGTGTGCTACACTTTGTATTAGCCAGCCACCGATTGCCACCGACTCATTCAGAGATGATTAGATTCCAACACTTCAGATCGAGGATGTTGCATTCTGTGATGGAAAGCTGTATGCGTTGTGCGGGTTTGGCAAACTTTACATCGTTCAGTTGGGCAAGGACCTTTGTATTACATCCACTGAATGCATAATTGACTCTTTGCATGAGTTAGCTGGAATGCCAAACTCCTTTTCCAGAGTGGACAAAAGGGGCTATTCAGTAGGGGTGTATCTAGTAGAATGTGGTGGTAGACTGTTGATTGTGAAACGATGGTTTGACTCCGTACATGGTCCAGTGAGTAACTATTTATTTGGGTATGATCATACTGTTGCATTTGAAGTTTTTGAGGCAGACTTGAGCACCAAGCCTGGTCGATGGAGAAAGGCCAATGAGTTGGGTGGCCACGCGCTCTTTCTTGGCCAACATGCTTCCAAGTCCCTGCCTGCCACAGGATGCAGTGGATACCAAGAGGATTGCATCTACTTCATGGGTGACTATACGGGTCAGCCTACTTCTATGTATCCTCTTCTCGACTCTGGTGTGTACAACATGAGGAATAGGAAGATCACGCCATTGTTGCCAGGGGCAGCTGCAACGTATGAACGCCATGCCGGCCAGTGGAGTCCAACATCGTTTTTCCCTCCTGAAACTGTTTGATCAATCCAGCAGGGTTTTCTCAATTGTCTTGGAGATTATCATTTGCACTCCTAACTTGTTCTGCTGAAGCATTGTGATCAACCCAACCTGGCCCGCTCATGTTTATCCTAGTGATATATTACTGTGCAACTTAAGTTATTAATTAGTATGATGATCAACCCAGTCCATGTTCTGTTCTGGTTATTTTTGGCTAGTGCTATGTTGTCGTCTGATTGCAAACTCTTAATTAGTGTGATGCTGTAAGCTTCAAATCTTATGGATGATCTTAATGGGATGTATTTCAATGTGAAAGTCTCAGTTATAGCAACCTGGTATTTTATTCTAGTCCTCTGCCATGGAGTTGAACAGACCCGTTCTCTTTTGAAGATGGACAAACTTGGGTGTCTCACCATGAGCAATGAACTATTTAAATCCCTGTGGGAATGTGCCAGGGAAAAAAATCGGTGGATCGATCGTCTCTGTATGAATTGAATGCTTCTTGTACTGATGTTAAATTGCTATAATGGTGTGTGGATGTTGAGATGCTGAATGTTTGACAAAATTGCTGGTAATTCGGCAGCTTTGCAATTGTCACCGGTGTTTCGCTACTTATCTGTCACTATGAAATGTAGAAAGTGGAGCGTATTTGATTTGAGCCGCTGATATATGCTGCAGATCAGAGGGGTTGTTGGTAGCTGCAGATGGTCTCTTGTGTAGGAAGGATGTTCTTGAGATTGCAACAGGCAAAAACATGTTTCTGCTATTCTTTCGATATCAGAATGCCATTCTATGTGCGCATGATCTTTAGTGTTAGAAACTTTAATTATCTGGAGCAGAGTGTTGAAGCTGATCCTGTAAACCCGACGCTGTAGCACTTCAGCTCGTCGCCGTTTTCGTCAGTTAGCTGTATCTCTGTTTTTCAGTTAGTCCGTCCGTGAGCTGTACATTTCTTCAGTCGGCCGACACAGAGGAGAACCATCGCCTTCAACACATCAGAGGAGAACCATCGCCAAAATATGAGAACTGAAAATCGAAAGAGGTAGACCTTCAACCACACCAACGAACACTAAAACTGACTGGATCTCAGAAGATCCGCTAGATACACGACTCCACGCACCCTCCGCTGCCACTAGGCGCACCATCGGAGTGGGGATAGGATGAGGAGGAACTTATTCTGAAACCGGGTATCACCGCCGCCTCACCACCCGACGAAATTACGGAAATTAAGTAAAACAAGAATTGAGAGCCCTCCCGCCAGCGAGAGGCGCTCCTCCAAAATCTAAAAGTCCATGTGAGACAGGAGGGACCGACGGAGGGGACGGAAATCCTAAATGCATGAGGATCACCTTGCTTTTCTCCTGTATCCTCTCAAATAGAATGGAGTGATCCCAATTATGGAACCCAAGGCATGCAAAAATTTCACAAAAAGGGAAGATAAAAAATGTACTCTCTCTGTTCCTATATATAAGTCTTTTTAGAAATATTAGTTGTTTTCCGTTTTATACGTGTCTAGACGTATTTTAATTGGCAGTTCACTTAATTTGCTCCATATTTAATACATATTGGAATATTAAAACATAAACAGAGGGAGTAGAAATGAACACTCTTCGCGGAAAGGCATTTTTGCTCCCGAGCTTCAGTGATCCCATTATTTTCAAAAAAATAAAAATAAATATAAGCGTGCCAAATCATAATATGAAACATTTTTTATTATGAGCTAGATAAAAATGACAAAAGTTGGTCTAAACATTGTTCACTATACTCATATATGTACATCTGTTATGTTTGTGTAGCTCAAAATGTAAAGTATTGTACATTGAGATTTTCCACGTTTGTTGGATATTTTCATATTTGTTTGAAACTTTTAAATTTATTTTTAATTTTTCTGAAAAATAGTGAGATCACTTGTTGTCGGGAGAACCAAATCTCCACTCCACTGTTCGTCTCTTCCTCCCTCCAGGAACGGCAGAACTGTGAAACCCCAGCTCTGCATGGCATCTCCTTTCCCCTCCCCTCCTCCTCCCCAGGCCCCACCCACGACGAGGTCGCACTCCCTAGCTCCTCGCCGAGGTGAGCCTCCCAGCTCCCAAGCGGACGGAGACCATACCTTCCCCTGCCGGCAGCCGATTCGGTTTTGCACCCTCCTCCCCTCTCGCCGACCAGGTCACTAGGACGAACTTCAGAGTAAGCTTTAATCCTCTATCTGCTTATCATTTCTTGTTAGGGTTCCGTTCGTCTGGCGGATCGATGAACAACATTGTTTATTTTAGTAGATCTATCATCTGTGCTTGGACATGCAATTTTTACCTTGTGTGAACTGCAAGTGTTTACGAATATTTGGCTCTGATGAGGACCTCTCCTTGTTTTCACCGTGTTTTCGAAACAAAAAAAATGGGACCTCTTCTGCTGACTGCAGAATTTATATAATTAAATTGTTTCTTTTAGTGGATCTACGCTTGGTACGAATGTGTAGGTTTTGATGCACACTTATCACTGATTAAGCATACCTGTTACTGATTTAAGCGCGGTAACGGAGTTAGTTATTACGGTTTTGATGCCATTTCTATACATGTTTCACTTAACTGAACGCCCTCAGCCTTTTTCATCTAAATAAAATGGAATATGTGCTGTGACAATGAGAAACTAAGAATACAATTCTTTCAAAGCTCTTTATGCTCAACTTTAGCCATGCACCTAATTATCTCAAAAGACATGCTCAGTGTACTGTCCAAGCTTCATTGCAGACTTGCAATTAGTACTTACTGCAGCTCTTGTTACCAAGTGCATGAACCATATATATGTAATGCAAGGTTCCGTGGTATGGTGAATGTAGTTTTGCTACTTTATCTGGCTGGTGGATTGATGGTTTACTGTACATCTTCATATTATGATTATACTCTGAACTTCATCAGTTTTCTTATAAAAATGAGCTGATGGCCTTTGGTCTTAGAAACTTATGTTTAACTATGAAATCCTATGTCTTGTCTTATAGACTTGGATGATGGAGACTGCAGAGTCTCGACCTTGGTCAGATCTTCAGCCGGAACTGTTGGGCCTTGTCCTCAGGCGCCTCCCTTCCTTGGCTGATCGTGTTCGTCTCAGGGCAGTCTGTCACCCATGGCGCTCTAATTCTATATCACAGTCCCTTCCCCTCCCATTCCCGTGGCTCACCCTCCCCGATGGTACCTTTCTCAGCATTCCAGGCGGTGAAATTCACCGGATATTTGTACCAGAAGGTGTGTGTTGCCATGGCTCAATATATGACTGGCTATTTCTCATGCACAGTGATGGTGTGTGCTCATTGATGAACCCTTTCTCCAAGACCAGGCTGGACCTTCCCAGGCTAGCCAAAGTATGGAAGCACGAGATATATGATCCTGAGTCTAGATTTAATCCAATTTTCTATAAGTTGTCGGTGCCCTTGCCCCTGGACTCGTCACCATGTTCGCTTGTTGCTGCTCTGATCAAGGATGATAGTAACTGTGGTACAATTTGTATTAGCGAACCACCTATTGCCACTGACTCATTCAGAGATGACAAGCATCCAGCACTGCACCTCATGGATGTTACATTCTTTGATAGAAAGCTGTACGTGTTGGGCGTGTCTGGGAACCTTTTGATCTTTGAACTAGACGAGGATATTGGTATTTCATCCATGGAGTGTATAATTGAATCCCTAGGTGATTTAGGTGGAACACCTCAATCCTTGTCGAGTGAGAAGATGTATATGGTAAGGGAGTATCTAGTTGAATGTGGTGGTAAATTGTTGATGGTGACAAGATATTTTCACTCTATCGGCCGTTTTACAAGTGGTGATGATTACTTTGAACATAAACGTACTGCTACACTTCAGGTCTTTGAGGCAGACTTGCACACCAGCCCTTGTCGATGGAGAAGGGCCCGGGACTTGGGCGGCCATGCACTCTTTCTTGGCCAACATAACTCAAAGTCCCTGCCTGCTAGAGAAGGCAGTGGATACCACGAGGATTGAATCTACTTCATGTGTGACTATTCCTGGCCAAACTGTTCTGCGAACCCTCTCCGGGATTCTGGTGTCTACAATATCAGGAATGACATGATCACGCCATTGATGCTAGGGACTGCAGCAGTACCGCCACGTCATGCTGGCCAGTGGCGTCCAACATGGTTTTTCCCTCCTGAAACTGTTTGATCAATCCAGCAGGGTTTTCTCAGTTGTCTTGGAGATCATCATATGCAATCCTAACTTGTTCTGCTGAAGCATTGTGATCAACCCAACCTGGGCCAGCCGTATTTATCTTAGTGATATGTTCTCGTGCTGACTTAAGATTTACTAGTATAATGATCAAACTCAGCCCATGTTCTGTTTTGGTTATCTTTGTCCTAGTGCTATGCTACTCTTTGATTGCGAACTCTTAATTTAGTGTGATGCTGTAAGTGACAAATCTTATGGATGATTTTAATGGTTTGTATTTGAATGTGACAATCTTCACGTAATAGCAACCTGTTTTTTTATCCTAGTCCTTTGCCCATGTATTGAACAAACCCCTTCTTTTTTGAAGATGGACAAACTTTGGGTGTCTCACCATTGCTTGAATCCTGATAACTGTCAGTACTGCGTTCTATTCAGAACCATGCACAATGACAAAGGGCATGCTCTAAACCCAGTGGAAAGCGACTGGACAAGGTACCCGGTAAACCTCCTCGCGTTTCCAATTTGTTTTGGTGTCGTGCAGAAACAACAAGTCAGCACAGTTTCATGGATTGAACCTGAATAAGTGTCTGATATTGAATAGCTTTTCTGAGCACTGATCAATTTATCTATTTAGTGTGATGCTGTAAGCGACAAATCTTATGGATGATCTTAATGGTTTGTATTTGAATGTGACAATCTTCACGTAATAGCAACCTGTTCTTTTATCCTAGTCCTTTGCCCATGTATTGAACAAACCCCTTCTTTTTTGAAGATGGACAAACTTTGGGTGTCTCACCATTGCTTGAATCCTGATAACTGTCAGTACTGCGTTCTATTCAGAACCATGCACAATGACAAAGGGCATGCTCTAAACCCAGGGGAAAGCGACTAGACAAGGTACCCGGTAAACCTCCTCGCGTTTCCAATTTGTTTTGGTGTCATGCAGAAACAACAAGTCAGCACAGTTTCATGGATTGAACCTGAATAAGTGTCTGATATTGAATAGCTTTTCTGATATTGAATAGCTTTTCTGAGCACTGATCAATTTATCTATGTGGGGATGTACCAGGGAGAAACCAAATCTGTGGTGAATCAATCGTCTCTGTTTGGATCGAATGTTTCTTTTACAGATGTTAAATTATTAATGTCGCCTGGATGTTGAGATGCTGGAACTTTGACCGAATTGTTGGTAAATTCAATGGCTTTGCAACTGCGGGTGGTGTTTTGCTACTTATCTGACTCGCTATGAAATGTAGAAAGTAGAGTGTATTTGATTTGAGTCGCTGCTACATGCTGCAGATCAGAGGTGTTGTTGGTAGCTGTAGATGGTCTCGTGTAGTCGTGTACGCAGGATGCTCTTAAGTTTGCAACATGCTAAGACAAGTCTCTTCTCTTCTTTCGATATATAAGAATACCATTCTCTGCACGCATGATATTTAGTTTAAAAGCTTAAAGTATCCGGAGCAGTGTGTTGAACCTGAACCTGTAAACCCGACGCTGTAGCACTTCAGCTCGTTGCCGCTTGTCTACTGGAAAGCATTCGACAAAAGGTTGGGCACTCAGAAATCTCCCGGTCCCTGTCAGATGCAAACAACTCGTACATGATATATATACATCTTATTTCCAATCCTATATGTAATTTTGTATGTCGAAGTACAATGCTGTGTTCTAATCTTGGAGTGGGGATCAGATGTGTTATAAACGATAGCAAATAAACGACGAAGAGCGGAACGATCAAACCAAAGGGGACACGAGATTTTAACGTGGAAAACCTCTCGAAACAAAGGAGAGGAAAAAACCACGGGCGCGCGCCAGCCAGCAATACTTTCACTATATTGGGGTGAGGTTACAAACGCCGGGGATTTACACAACGTGACTTATCCCAACCGGCGGCTTACAAGAGGAATATATGGTGGCATAAAACCCTAGGTCGGCTGCAGTCCGACCCGAAAACGATCCGTACCGTACCGCGGGGGGCTGCCGGCCCCCGCACCCCTCTCCGTGCATACCGGATGGGCCTGCAGACGTTATGGGCCAACTTCTGACTCCGGGGCGCTCCGCTCTCCTTCGTCACAAGTTGGCCTTCATTAATATAGAATTTGGATCATCATAAAACAACAAGATGGAGATGCTGTTGGGGATACCCCTCCCAGTGACCCCTGGCTCCGAGAATGGTTTGAGCAGCTCGTATGGCACGATGTCGGCGCCGCACCGGTTCTTGTTCTCCGGGTTGTTGTCCCGCTCGTCGATGATGCCCTCCACCTCCTTTAGCCTGCCGCTGAACTTGTCGAATGCGGCCTTGACCATGGGCTCCGCCAGCCACGCCGGCTCGGCATACTCTCCCATGTATTCCTCGTCGGTAGAGTGTGACGAGAAGATGTCCAGCGTCGCCATCACCTTGATGGCCTGCATTTGCGAGGGGAGGCTCCGCAGAAAGAACTCCTCCGGCCTGGCCATGAAGTGCTTCATCTCGTCGTCCCGGTTCTCCTCCACCGGGATGTTCTTGCGCACCACGCTGGGGCGGCCGGGGAAGTACCCCGCGTAATGGTATAGCCCAAAATTGACGGCGGCGTGGTAGCCGGAGGTGACCCACATAATGATGCTTAGGACCTGGACCAGGTTATCCTTGGTGTCGCACACCGGCCACCATGGCTCGTCCTTCTTGTCCGCGTGCCCCTTGGTGCGCACCTCCTGCCACCACGCCTGAAGCTCCTCGTCGCCGGCGACGTCCTCATTGGACCTGTAGTAGAAGTTCACGTAATCGGACGCCCACTGCTCGATAGAGTTCCAGATCAGGAGCCCGTCGTTGGCGTACGGGTAGTCCTTGATGGTGAGCTCAAGCTCACCGTCGTCCCGGCGCACCGCAAGTCCCCGGCTGACGAGGTCCTCCGGCAGCGCCTCCATGTTGAACTGCCAGAATGCGTCGTAGGCGACGGAGGTGAGCTCCACGGAGTACCTCCCCGGCCAGTATGTCCCCTCGAAGAGGCCGTCCGCGTTGATGAGGCTCTCCCTGGCCCGCGCGTTGACCTCCATGGTGTAGCGGAGGTGCGGGTGCAGGAGGCGGTACACCGGGTGCATCCGGCTGAGCTGCCGGTTGGCGGCGATGATGTACGGCTCGACGCAGGCGTGCGTGCGCAGCCAGTGGCTGACGAGCTGGTGGTAGGCGCTGTCGTGGCTCAGCACGTGCACCTTGGCCAGCTTCCACAGCCACGACTCGGTGTCGGCGGCGGCGTCGGGCCCGGGCGTGAAGGCGCGCTTCCACTCTGGCTTCGTCGGCGACTGCGGCCGTGTCAGATCGATCGCTAGCGGTGTCAGCGTGCCCTCGTCGGTGAGGAAGAAGACGGTGCGTGGCCCGTACAGCGTCGTGTCCGGCAGCTCCCGCACCCGGTGGACGTACGGCAGGAACACGTCGTGGTAGTCCAGAACGAACAGCCGCTTAGCCTCCAGCGCCGCATCCACAGTCAGGACACCCTTCATCATCTTCTCCAGGAGCTCCTTGGTTAGCGCCGACTCAGGCGGGCCGTACACCGCAGCGTCGAGCTTGCTCACGATGGGGAATTCCTGCCACGACATGCTTTCTCGTTAACCGAACTGATTAAAGATCAGAAAAGGGTTAAATACCTTGATTTTTTCCTTCGAAATGGAGGAGAACTAACTTGATGAAAACCTGAAACTAACTTTTTTCCTGCTAGAACCTATACTAAGTGGTTAAGGAATGTGCTTCGGTACACCATCCTTAAAAAGTTTCACAGGTCTCTTGAGATATGCTTTAAACGATCTATAAGCTTCTAAAAGGGTACGTAATATGGTCTCAGTCCTTCCCTTGCAGTCTTCCGGGCCAGAATTCATATTAAAGTCGTTCTGCCATCCGATTAAATAGAAAATAGTGCAAAAAGGAAAATATGAGTTAATTGTGCATTAGGCCAGGCCACCCATGGGAGTGCAAAAAGTTTGGTGTGCGTCGGAAAAGTTGGAGTGTAGCGTTTTTTTTATTCCTAAAACTTGTTAATGAGGGTGTACCGAGTAGTCCTCTAAATGAATTGATCATACACCCTCCATTCAAAATACTTGACTTTCATTTATATAGATATGGATGCATCTATCCATCAAACATGTCTAAATACGTCTAAAAGTAGAAAATGTTGTGTCAACTATTTTGAAATGGAGGGAGTACTTAATTACTTACCACGAGGAGACGGATGCAATTAGGGTTGAGCCCTGCAAGCGTCTGCCTCGCAAACTCCTCATCTCTGGACCACGAGAATCTATCCCCTGCAAAAGACATGTCATTTAAGTGCAACATATTAAGCCATGTAAATGCTTAGCACTAGCACTAGCCGTGGCCAATCCCCTCCTCATTTTCTAATTAGAATTTGAAACAGTGGCGGAGCCAAGAATTCAACTTTATGTAGTCAATGCGAAATTGTGTAGTCAGACATATTTATAACATATTATTCTTAATTTTACATGATCTCTGCTTATATTACCAAAAAAATTGTGTAGTGAAATATATGGCATGCTTCGATACACACCCTCCCTTTTAAATCAACAGTGGATTTTACAACTTACCTCTTTGATTAAAAGGGTAGAATGGTCTCATTTTTAAGACGGTGCAAACTCTACTCTCACAAAACTGGTATCGTACTCGTCTAGTACAAGGAAACCCATGTTTCTTGTACTCATTTATAGAACCGTATCTTATTAGTACCTTTTGCTTAGACATAAGTATTTTTATGCATTCAATACATATAATTTAATTGGCATGCATGCGAGATTGGCGTATGTGCCATCCGCGTTGTAAAGCGGCCTTTTGGCTTCTTCTTTAAGCCGATACACCTCCCAGGTGTACCGAAGCATGGCTCTTGATTTTTAAGTCCATTTAATTGACATAAATATAAATATCAAGTTAATGGTTTAAGTTGCATAAAATTCGCACCAATCCCAAAGAAACGAAAAACTTAGATAATTCGGCGACTCTGCCAACTATGTGTGTCGAGCTGGGATTTTGCGTGTACGTGCTGGTGTACTACGTTCTACGACGAAGGCAAGGAACTGGCGGTGCTCACTCTTAATCATCTCGGGGAGCTCGAAGCGTAGGACGTGCTCCGTGGTGTCCTTGATCATCCGGACTACAAGGGGGATGATGTTGCTGAAGGATTCACCGCCCTCAACGAGGAGCGGGATATCGTCTCTGTAGAGGGCGTCGATGTCGGGGAAGTCCAAGAAGCACTTAGAGTTGCTGAGAAGCGGCGCCATTGCCGGTAAGATGGCATGAGTCCATGAATGCATCGACGTCGTGTTGAAATTCTGTCCCTTCACATCCGAGAATTGCTCGTCACGTGGCACGTACACCGGCGAGCTCCTCTTCTCTGTCTTCGGGTCTACACCACCGTTGCAGCATTTACATTATGATTTGAGGTTAAAGTAGACCTATATGTGCTTATGTGTGTGTCCGTGGATGTCGTACCAAAGAGGGTCATGGGGCGTCCGGTGCGGCATCGGCGAGGGTAGGGGTGCTCCCTGGTGCCAAGCACGGGGCGTTTGAGGTTGTTCTTTTGAGGGTCTCCGAGGTCGTTGTAGGTGTCGTAGTCGTAGACGCGCTCATGGGACTTGCGTTCGCCGTGCCCGTCACCGCGTAGCGTCCGTAGCTCCTTCTTCCTTAGTGCCTCGATCCCCGTAGGGATCTGCGACGGTAGGTACGACTGCAACATATATATGGTCTTGCATCGTTAGTTCCTTCTTATGATGACCGCACATCCACGGAGTGGATATACCATGGCTGCATGTGGCTAGATAATTTACCTTGATAGTGAAGAAGGCACGAGGTTCAGGGTTGTCAAACTTGGAATGCACCCAGGAGCCGGCGTCGAAGGTGACAGCGGTGCTCTCGTCCCTGCCGATGATAAGCTTGATATCCTTGATGAACATCTCCATGTGGTGCTCGTTCTCCACCAGCACCGCTCCCACCGGTCCGAACGACGCAGGCAGTGATATCTTCGCCTCGTAGGTCCCTTCTTTGAGTGTCATGTGCGCAAACCCCTTCACTTTCTCTCTCTCCTTTCCCGTCCCTACATGTCAAAAAATAGGGAAACTAATCAAGCATATGCGTCCGCGCATTTGTCTCCCCCACCACTCCATTTCAACCACTGATATACATGTGCAAGAAATTCAAGGTAAGACTAGTTGAATTTGGCGTGCCGTCACGGCACGCCCTTGATGTTTTTTTTCTGTGCAGTATATATATATATATTTTGTACCAAAATGTTAGCTAAATTGGTATGCTTGAATATGTGTTAATTTTGTCATGAATAGGTTGCATTTTTTATGGGTATTTGTGTCATATTTTGTGAGTTATTTGTGAGTCTGGGAGCATTCTTGTCATATTTTGTGGAATATAAGGAAAAGTCGCTATAATGTTGGCGAAATTACAATTTACAAACATGTGTTTCTATTCTGTTATGAGTAGGCAGTAATTCGTTCGAACATTTTATATATATTTTGCAGAATATTCAAATATCTAGATAGTTGAATTTAGCGTGGTGACATGCTGCGCCTTTGCTGAGGGTATGTTGTAATAATATTTTTTTTTTATTTGCGGTATATATATTGCAAGGGAAGGTGGTTGACCCAATTTGTATAATGTAGTTAGGTGGTATTCAATTTGGAAGAAATCCATAATTAGAGTAGGCGTGCTTGTATTTTCTGGAAATATTCACATAAACAATAATTTTTTTGAATGTAGCTACATAAATAGAGGGATCTAAGTTATATTAGTTGCAAATATGTTAGGCAATGGTTTTATTTTGCCATTATTTTCGTACGAACCACTATAATTAGAGAGAATGTGCTATGTTTATGCTTAAATATTATGTGTCGATTTTGCCGTAAATATGTGATTTAGCTTGTTGGTTAGAGGGAATATGTTGTGTTAACATCTATTTACTTGAATCCATCTTTAGAGGAAACAATTTTTTGATTTTTCTAGGTGTGAATGGAATGGAGCATTATTTAAATTTGTTCACATAATTAGGGAGAGTTAAGTCCAAGGTGGATATTTATTAAATTGGAACATTGCAGAAATAGTACCTTCTTTTTTTTTATCTTTTTTTTCTTTTTGTTAAAACAAAGCTCGGAATATTTTATATTTATTTTATCTTCTGTAGCTCATGGGTCCTGGAATATTCTATATTCCTTTTATCTTTTATAGATCGTACGAAAAAGATATTCGTTGAAAATAATTATGAACAGGTCTTATATTCTATCATTTAGTAGATCCCATCCGGGATGTTGTGGTTTGAAATGCTAAAAGTGTTCGTTATTTTGCCGGTCGGAGAAACTTCATCTTTTTAAGCAAACTTTAATGCCAAAATGTGTTTGCAATTAGGCACCGATATTTAATTAATCTATTTAATCATGAGATATATAGTATGTAAGCATTTTTGTAAAGTAAAATGTATCTGTTTAGAAGGAATGCATTTAGGTTTTGTCGAAATGTTTGATAAGTTGAAATGTTGGAAAATATTTGTATATTGTTGTAACTCTTGTAGTTGAAATGTAAATATTGTAAATAGATTAACTTTCGATAAAATTGTACGTCTAGTGGTAGTGGAAAAGGGTGGAGAAAAAGATAAGATGATACGAAAAATAAAAACACGTGAAGGAAATAAGCAATTCGTTGTTTCGAGCATGCTCAGGTATGCAGTAAATTCTAAATTTTGAACTTTTTTTTAGTGTGCCATAAATACTTTTTTGAACTCGGGAGAATGCAAACTGCGAGATATATTCTAGAGTGTCTCCAATTCCTCAGCAAGTCGGAACTGTAAAGTGTGTTGAACTCATGTGGTTTAAATGTGAAATTTATGGTTAGGCCAATTATTAATAAAAAATTTTAAGGGTGGGGGCAGTGGGAGAGAAGGAAGGAAAAGCTAAAATAATAACGCAAATGAAAACACATAAAGAAATAAGCAGCGTGTCATTTTGAGTATTTTCAGATGTTTAGTAAATTGGAACGGTTGGATATATTTGTAATATACCATAAATATTTATTTGAATTCTATAATGCGCTCTCGCTGAGAATCTTTTGTGGTAGTTTGTATCTTTGTTGGCTGCGTTATATACGTTGTGAGGAAAGGCTATAGTTATAATTTGTATGATGTACTTAGGTCAAATTCAATCTGAAATTAGTGCATAATTAGAGGGAATGGTTTGCATCTTGTCGGAGTATTCATATAATCAAGTATTCCCTTAAATGTGAGTACATAATTAGGTAGTTTTAAGTCTTATTACTTCTAGATAGGTAGTACGTATTTTGGAGTTATCTTGAGTGTTAACCAATTGTTTTAATTTGACCTATTTGGAATTGTTTTCATGTTTGCAAATTGGTTAGATTTGCAAGGCAAACAAATTTTTTGAAATTTTCAAACTTCTATGCCGCGTATTTGTGGTAAAATCCAAATTGGGTGGTATTTGTCGTTTATAATATCTGCAGGTACCTAGTGGTTTTTGAATGTCGAAGTATGCATGTGTGTTTCGAACAAATATTTAATTTGATAACGTGAATTGGAATGTGTTTTTTTTTTCTTTGGATTTTTGGAAGCTCATATAATTTTTAAAGCTATGGTTAGTGCCACGTGTTTTTTATATTAGTAGGTGTAAATTGCAACATTATGAATTTTTTGTAGTATGGGAACCACTGGAATTTGGGGGAAAATCGTTCCAAAATGGTTGGATTTTGGAGTTTGTTTAAATTTTAAAATTGCTACTATTTGGGGAAAATTTGTGTTCTGTAAAAATTTATATATTTAAAATTCATATTGGAAGTGGGAAACGTCACATGTCACGGCCATAAAATTCATGGGGATTAAAGCATTCTATTTTTTATTTCTTTGTTGAGATTTAAATTTCAAATGTGGATTCAAATGGTCTAATATGGTTTTTTTTTTTTTCCATAAACTTTTCGAAATACTGGTCGGTATGGAAAATTCAAGTTGTCTATATTCTATTGTTTGTTGTTTTTTTTTTTTTCCACAAACTTTTCGAAATACTGGTCGGTATGGAAAATTCAAGTTGTCTATATTCTATTGTTTGTTGTAAGCATTTTTTTTAGTCATTTAGATGAACACAAAAAAATTGCAGAAGTTTTGAAATAAGAAAAACAGAAAAAGAAAAATGAGGCAAAAAAAAAAAAAAAAAAAGCCAGGCCGAGCCAGCTGCGAAGCAGCCAGCCCAGCCCAACCTGCGGCCCAGCCGGGCAGCCCAGGCCCGCACGCACGGCGTGGCGACGTCACCCGCGACGTCACCTGCCGGCGGCGGCCGAGCTCGGGCGAGCACGGCGACGGGCGCTCCAGCACGCCGGCGACGCGGGGATCGCGCAGATCCGCGCGAGGGAGGCGCGGCGGAGCCGGGAGGGCGGCGCTGGCGACCAAATGGTCGCGGGCGCGCCGGCGGCGACGAAAAGACGGCGGCAGAGACCGAGCGCGCGGCGGCGCCGATTCCGGCTCGACGCGGGCGTCCCAGGACGCAATCTTCGGCGAGGAGGTGCAAGTGGGGACGGCGCACCTCCCCGTGGCCGCCGATTTGGACGGGGAGGGCCGGAGCGGACGTGCGCCGCGTCGGCGGCGCCGGCGACGCCGCGGGCGCGTGCGGGAGAGAGGAGGGGAAGGAGAGGGTGCGCGGGACGTTTTGTGAAAATGTCCTTGTTGTTTTTACAAATTGCAAACCGGTCCCTCTCCTCACGGTTTAGTGGACTGCGGGTTTGATATCGTTTTTTTTGGAGGGTGTTTTTGCGAAAACATCACGGACGTCTTCTGCTGATCGTTGGATCGCCAGCGGACGGCGCAGATCGTTGGACAGAACGGTGCAGAACCAGCGAACCAAACACACTGTAGTTTACTGTGGGAATTCTACAGTATCTACAGTAACTCGGGGCTCTCCCAGGCCGCGAAACGGCGCAGCTTTTATATAGTTAGTAATGTCGTTTTCAATAGTCTATGCGAAAAAAACAAAAATACTAGCTATGCACGTGGAAAAAAAGAGAGTGTCAAGTGCACACACTATAAAAGACAAAAAAACGATGTCATGGCATGGCACAAAAGGTTGAATTAGTTATTGCCCAAATCGTCTCCCGCACTCCTCTGGAATCCATTTTTTATATCCGAGATAGACTATTTAAACACCGAAAAAAGTTGTCGAGACATAAAAAAAATGTCATTATAATTTTGAATATCCTGCCAAGACAAAGCTGATAGTCAAAACACTGTCACATTTTACATTTTTTACGTTGAAAAGAATGGATGGATCATCATTTGCTTGTTTGTGGATGCATGCATACCACCACCACCAACTGTCGCCGTTAGGATGACTCCAACGGGCCGACGCATCGAGTCCGCGTCGGTCCGTCGCAGTCCGTTTTTGCGAAAATCATGGCCCAACGGGGCGACGCAAACGGACCACGGTCCGGTTTTCTGTCCGCCGCGACCCATTGGTGGCCCAAATTTGGGCCACCGATGCGTCGGGCGCGGACGCGCGACGGACTGGAAACGCGTCCGCGCGCCCACGCGGCGGGTCCTCCCCGCGCCCACCTGTCAGCGACACGGTGCCGGTCAGCCTCCCCCTGGTCGGTCCTTTTTAATGCCAGGGGATAGGGACGGCCAGCCCCCACCCACTCCCACTGCCCCACTCCGCTCCCTACCCGGCGACCAAACCCTAGCCGCAACCCTAGCCACAGCCCTCACCGGCGACGCAATGCCGCTTCGGTGGCCCGGATTTGGCAAGGCCAAGAACGACGGCGAGGCGGGGTCGTTGTCTGGCCGCCGCCGCCGCCTCCGCACGCCCTCCCCGACGCCACCATCTTCCCCGGAGCCGGAGGCCCCCGCCGCCGGCGCACAGATCGCGCGGCGCGACCGCGTTTACGTGTGGCGCGAGGATTGCGAGTGGTACTGGGAGCACGCCTGCCCGCTGCCATGGCCAGATGTCAAACTCCCCGAGTTTTGGCATCTGAACCCGCAGCGGATCCCGGTGCCGCCCATGCCCACGAACGAACGCGCCCGCGATCTGGAGGTGGAGCGCCGCCGTGCGCGCCTCCCGGCATCCCTCCGCGATGACCCCACCTACGCCGTGTCGTCCCCAAACTGGGACACGTGGTTCAGCAGCGAGCACAGCCTGCGGCGCCAGGCTTACTACATGCGGGCGCCGACGCCGCCGCGGGCTAGCCGCTGGGACCTGCCGCCGCACATGCGGCGCCGGGACGCTCCGCCAGTGCCGCGGTCAACGCCGTGGTCCACGTCGCGGTCCACGCCGCGGTCCCTCCGCATCGGCTCGCCGCCGCCGCCACCTCCCGTGAAGATGGAGGTGGAAGACGAGCTCGCCGCCGCCCTCGAAGCCTCGAAGCACACCATGGTCAAGGACGAGCAGAAGCGGTGGGATATGGTCCTCGAGGCCGTCGCCCGGGAGAAAGAGGAGGACCTGGCGGCGCAGCAGACCGCGGTCTTCGAGGAGCCACAGCCATGGTGGCAGGTCCCCATGGACGTGGATCTTCCACCGGCGCCGCCCCTTCCAGACGGCCTGCTAGGGCAGAACTGGACCTGGAATGGCGGGAGCTGGGAGGTCCAGCGGGCGCCGCCCCTCCCGGAGCAGGACGAGGAGCAGCCGCCGACGCCGCCGTCCCACCGCAACAAGGCCCACCAGCGCACCTCTACCATGAGCCGGAGTACTTCATCCTCGACGATGAGTGAGGATGTGCCGCCGGAGTAGCCCGCGAAGGGCAGTTTTAATATTTTTTGTTTTTTAAAAATATATGTAAAATGGCCGTTTGTGGCCCTTCCCATAATATATAAATGAAAATGGCCCATATATGGCCTTTTAACAAAAATAAATAAATAGGGGCGGACTCGATGCGTCGCCCCGTTGGGCGCACTGCGTAGGAAGGGGCGGACCAGGGGCGGACGCGCGTCCGTTTGCCGACCCAAACAGACAAAACGCGGACCAAACGCGCGTCCCTTTGGGTCGCCCTGTTGGAGTCATCCTTAGGACCACACGTTGCTCTCTATGAAAATGGAAAAAACAGAAGTTTCTTATGAGAGAGAGAGACTCTCGCAAGGGTCAAGCTCGGAGCTACAGGTGAAAGAAAATATAGGGAACTTGATCAAGCATGCGTCCGTGCATTTGTCTCTCCCGGTCTCCCCACCACCCCATTTCACTACGGGAATCCCACAAAACGCCGACGGCCAAATGTCGGGGCCGTCGGCATATAAGGCGAGCGAGGGAAGCCGCGAACGTGGCCGTCGGCGTAAAAAACCCGTCAGCGTAGCCCGACATACGCCGACGGCTGCCGTCGGCGTCTACAATGTCGTCAGCGTACAAGGCCCGCCGTGACGGCACGCAAACGGAACTTTACGGCATTGATACGCCGACGGCGGCCGTCGGCGTCTACTTTGATATGCCGACGGCGGCCGTCGGCGTCTACTTTTTCTATTTTTCTACATTGATACACCGACGGCGGCCGTCGGCGTATACTTTTTCTATTTTTCATTTAATATGAAATAATTCATATCTTTAAATCCGTAAATCGAAATTTAACAAATTAAATGTCTAAATCGATTAGAAAAATAAGAGGAATCCAAATATGACATCGATGTTTATTTATATGAATCGAAAGAGATCAATTTTCTAAAACCATCGATGTTTATACAATGCAAATGATGATATGGATGTCATATTTGAATTACTCTCATTTTTCTAATTGACATAGACATTTTATTTTTCAAATTTCGATTAACGGAATTAAATATATGAATTATTCCATATTAAATGTAAAAAAGAAATAAAAGTAAAATTAATTTTATTGTCATTTATTCAAAATATACTATTACATAATCATTGTTACTTATTCAAATGAATTTTTTAAATTTAAACAATGAAAAAGTGTAACATCATAACTCAGGGGTTAATATGATTGATATGATACAAGTATCAGTAAGTTCTCATTTCTCATTTGGAAGTTAATCTTGAAGGAACTCAAATGTTAAGCGTGCTTGGGCTGGAGCAATTTGATGATGGGTGACCGAACGGGAACTTTGACCAGCGTAATTACTTTGATCTATGATTAAATGTGTAATTAGAGATTTAGTATGTAGGTGAGTTAGAAATTTCGAAATAGAAAAAAATAAAAAAGTTTAAAAAAATTCAAAAAATTCAAAAAAAGTGCATGCAAAGGCCGACGGCTTTGCCGTCGGCGTATGAGGAACTGAAAAAATAGCGGGGCGCAAAGGCCGACGGCATTGCCGTCGGCGTATGGAGGGCTGACGGAACGGCCTGGATGCCGTCTTGTGGGGCCCACCAAGCGTACGCCGACGGGGTCGCAGACGCCGACGGCGGATTGGGTACGCCGACGGCCAGACGCCGACGGCAGCCGTCGGCGTATCCATACGCCGACGGTTCCCAGCCGTCGGCGTTTTGTGGGATTCCCGTAGTGTTTCAACCACATGAAATTTAAGATAAGATGTCGTTTTCCATAGTCTATGCGAGAAAAAACCAAAAATACAAGCTATGCACGTGAACAAAAAAAGAGTGTCAAGTGCACACACTGTACAAGAGAGAGAGACTCTCACTAGGGTCAAGCTCGGAGCTAACGAGCTCAAGGAGGAGCGTCTTGCCGAAGATGTCCTGGAGATCGTCGAGGTCGCGCGAGACGTGCATGGAGGTGGACGCCTGGGTGGTAACGATCACCGTCACAGTCAACGGCCTCTCCTTGGCCGTCACCGATGTTGGCACGACGACGGTCTCCTCGGTCGATGTGCAGCTGATCCTGTGCGATCTGAGACGGCGTGAAGCGCCGGATGCTTGCCTCTGCCGGCCGCTCGACGCTGCCGCGGTGGCCAAGAGCGGTGAGGCAAAGTTGCCGCTCTGCGCGGAGAGCACCAGAGGTTGCTTCGAATGGATCATTGTTTTAGATAAAGAGATTTTATTACTTAAAGAGTTTTAAGTATTACACCCGACCTCTGCATAACTAGGATGCACACAGCCCCGATGAGTTCAAAAGTTCCGAAGAGTGCGAAAAAAAGGCGAATTACATATCATAATGAGAAAATGTAAAGACGCCTAAGGTGGTGGAGGATCGATCCGGAGATTATGTGGCCATCCATGCTGGTAGAATAACTCCCGCGCCGCAGCCTCCAAACGCGACGACACCTCCAAAAACAGCTCGCGGTGCTCCACACACTGCAGGACCGACCATGATCGGAGAGTAGCTGTGCATCGGTAGATAACATGCATAACAGAAAAAAAATTATCATTAAAAACCTTGTCATTTCTACATAGCTATAGCGACCAAATAACGACAATCGCTCTCACCCTAATAAGTAGTTTAAACCTAGGATCCACCCCGTTGAGCCAATTGCCGAAAATGTTTGCAACGCTACGCGGGGGTATAAGGTAGAATCTATCTGGATGGCTGACCATATAGACCTAGCAAACTCACACTGGAAAAATAGGTGTTTAATAGTCTCGTCATGCTGACAGAAGACACACTTTCTACTCCTGTGCCAATTGCGTCTGGCAAGGTTATATTTTGTAAGAATTACTTCTCGACGAAGATACCACGCAAACACCTTTGTTTTTAGCGGAATCTTCATCTTCCATATTTTCTTATTATTATCGACTGAAACTTCAGGCTGGATTAAAACTCTATACATAGAATCAACCGAGAATTTTCCATTCTTAGTGAGATTCCATCGAAATTTATCTGGGCCTTCCGACAACTGGACTGAGTCCAACCGGAGAAGCAAAGCATTACAGGATGATTGTCTAGGCCCTAATAGACTTCTTCTGAACGATACATTTGGTGGTGAAGTACCCATCACCTTAGCGAGCGTGTCACCTTTGTGTCGCACAATATTGTACAAAGCCGGATATTGTTCTCGGAGTGTTGAATGGCCAAGCCATTTATCCTCTCAGAAGCGAATTTCCGATCCATCCCTAATTGAGAAAGACCCATGCGGGAAAAAGAACTTCTTCGTAGACATAAGGCCTCCCCAGAAGTGTGAATCACCAGATTTCCAAAGAACCTGAGATACAGCTTTAGCGCCCACATACTTTCTCCTAAGGAGGGTTTGCCAAACTCCATCTTCAGAAAGAAGCTTGAATAGCCATTTACCAAGTAAGGCTCTATTCTTGACCTCAAGGTCATGAACACCGAGCCCACCTTGGTCTTTTGGACGGCAAACCACACTCCATTTGGTCAGTCGATATTTTTTCTTTTCACTATCCCCTTGCCAAAAGAATCTTGACCGGAAATAATCCAATCGTTTTAAGACTCCTTTGGGTAGTTGGAAGAATGATATCATATACAGTACCATGTTCGTTAGTACTGAGTTAATGAGAACCAATCTTCCCCCCAAGGATAATAGTTTCCCTTTCCAGCTATTTAACCGGATTTGAAGTCTCTCCTCCACCTGTTTCCATTCAGCATTCGTGAGTCTCCGATAATGTATCGGGATTCCCAAATAGTTGATTGGAAATTGACCTTGCGTACAGCCGAATAATTCAGCATACAAGGAGGCGTTTTCTTGGGCCTCGCCAAAACAAAACAATTCACTTTTATGGAAATTTATCTTAAGACCCGATAGTTGCTCGAAAGCTGACAAGATTAACTTGAGGTTACGAGCTTTTTCGATATCATGTTCCATAAAGAGAATAGTATCGTCGGCATATTGAAGAATCGATAGACTACCATCAACCAGGTGTTGAATCACTCCTTCAATCTGGCCCTCAGACTTAGCGCGTTCGATCAAGATAGTCAACATATCCGCCACTATATTAAATAGTATTGGCGATAACGGGTCACCTTGTCTAAGGCCTTTTTTGGTTTGAAAGTATTTGCCAGTGTCATCATTGACTTTAATGGCTACACTTCCTCCCGAAACAAAGCTATTTATCAATGCACGCCACTCATCAGAAAATCCTTTCATTCTGAGAGTCTGCTGAAGGAAAGATCAATTGACTTTATCATAAGCCTTCTCAAAATATATTTTCATGATTACCCCATTCAGCTTTTTCCTATGTAGTTCGTGGACTGTTTCATGTAGGATTGCCACCCCATCGAGGATGTTATGACCTTGCATGAAAGCAGTCTGAGACGGCCGAACCACATGGTCTGCCACACTGTTCAGCCGAATCGTAGCCACTTTAGTGAATATTTTAAAACTAACGTTAAGAAGGCATATAGGTCTGAATTGTTGAATCATTTCTGCCTCATTAACCTTATTAACCTTAGGTAGTAAAATTATTTCACCAAAATTGAGACGAAACAGCTCTAGTCGTCCATCATGAAGACAAGCGAACAGTTGTAGTAGATCGGACTTGATAACATCCCAGAAGTTCTGGTAGAACTCAGCCGGGAAACCATCAGGTCCAGGTGCTGTATTATGTTTCATTTGGAAAACCGCCTTTCTCACTTCATCCTCTGAGTAGAGATCAGTAAGTAGACTATTTTCCTCATTAGAAACTTGGGGTATATCAATGGTTCTGGACTCATCCAGTGTGAAGTTTCCTTCTTCTGGTGCTCCGAACATGTCCTTATAGTAATTAGTAATGTACGACTTGAGTTGTTCATGGCCTTCAATCGTTCCCTCATCCTGGACAAGAGAATGAATACGCTTCTTCCTGTGTCTGCCATTGGCAATACTATGGAAATAGCGAGTATTCGAATCCCCTTATCGAATGAATTGGGCTTTGGACCGTTGATACCATTTTAACTCCTCCTCACGCAGAAGTTTTGCTGCGCATTGGATTGGCTCTTAAGCTCAATTTCTTGCGTGGATAGCAATCGAACTTCTGCTAGTGCCTCTAGAGCATCAATTATCGAGGATAGTCGTATCTTTTCTTTTTTAAGTAAACCAGTAGTATGACGAGCCCACCCAACTAGATGTGTGCGTAATGCACGGATCTTGTTATTCCATCTGGATAGGCGTATCACCAGCAACCGGTCTTTCCCAAATCTTTTTAACCATCTCATGGAAACCCTCACGATGCAACCATCCAAGTTCAAACTTGAATCTCGGTTTACATGGTGGTCTAGGCATTCCTGTGGTCAAAAGAATGGGAGCATGGTCCGACAAACTCTCAATACGTTCTAGAGCCCGTACTGACACCAATGGGAACCTAGATTCCCAATCAGTATTCATCAGTACACGGTCTAATTTTTCGTATGTGAGTTCATGGAGAGAATTAGCCCAGGTGAACTGTCTCCCCACCATTGATATCTCCCTTAAATCCAAGCTGTCTATGACTGCATTGAACAAGAGAGGCCAACGGTTATCAAACCGACCCCTACTTTTCTCGAATGGAAAACAAAGCAAGTTGAAATCCCCACCAATGATAAACGGTTGTGGGTTATTGATGCACCTAAAATGCATCTACTTTTCCAAGCACTTTGCTCATAATTTGCTGCGGAATCTTCCCATATTTGAATAAACCTGCTGAATCTGACGTTGTTTTTAGCAAAGTCTCCTTTCTGGCTATTTTTGCAGGAAATTAAATCGGGGAAAAATACCACGTCAATATTTATGGAAAAGGAGGACATTGAGCAAAGGATGGACACGAGGAAGCGCTCGAGGGCCAAAAGAGGGGGCCCCACGCGGCCCCTGTACCTGGCCGCGTGGGCCCACCCTAATTGGGCCTCGGGACCGCCTCGCCTTCGGTCTTTGACGTACCCCCTCATATATACGAAAAAGTGGGTGCCCTAAGAGGAGAGGAGCTTTCGCGAAACACACCGCCGCCACCACCACGATCTTCGTTTTCGGAGACAGATTGATCCAGGATTTCTCCTCCGGTGGAGGGATCCGGAGACCGTCTTCACCGCCATCTTCACCGCCTTCATCTCCATCGACCATGAGCTCCCTCTCCATCACCATGTGTGAGTAGTCCGCTGTAGGCATGTGAGGTGGATGGGGATTGGATGAGATTGATCATGTAATGATACCCGTTGTCGAGATCTTAGGGGTTTATCTTGAGGATATTTTTGTATTGTGTTGATGCACTTATGCTATGTTTAATGCTTGCTACTAGGGCCCGAGTGGCATGATTTCAGTACTGAACTTATTTTGCTTCATCATATAATTGAGTTTGGTATTATCTGCAAAGTGTATCACCTGCTATTATGTTGAACCTGCGAACCCTAAAAGTGATAGTATAGGGAAAACAAGGGGGAGATGTTTTAGTTTGAGGATTCTATGTGTTCATGAAGTGTTAATGCGTTGTTCCGGGCTATTCGAAAGGGTAGACCTTAATTACCTGTAGTTCCAAGTTGGCCCCGGTGAAATGGGCAGGTAGGACAATAGATGTTGTGCAAATTCTCTTGGTTAGTACGCACAACTAATTATGGAACACATACCTACATATATCGGAGTTAGAGATAAGTCCCATTGCTATTATATCTTATTATATGATCAATCTTATTCATGCAACACCCCGCTATCACCTCATGCCTACGTTTTAAATCTCTGAGTTACACTTTCACTTTTCCGGTGAAAACTGGGAAACCCTTGTTCACTACTGCTGTTCTATTTGCTACTTGAATCATACTACTGCCATCACTATCACTGCTGCAAGTTTATTGATATACAGGTGTGGTTGAGAGTGACGCCTCAATTGCCAAAGTCTTATTGGTATTCTTGTGTTCCCATCGTGTCGAACTATAAATTTGGGTAATACTTCCCAACGAAGATTTCAGCGATCCCCTATACTTGTGGGCATCAAGACATTTTCTGGCGCCGTTGCCGGGGAACCTAGCTTTATTGGTAAGACAACTTGTTATCATTTATTTGCTGCACTTGCTTGTTCCCAACTATGGGAAAGGAAAAGAATACTCCGAAGGAAGTAAGGCCTTCAACTACTCGTAGAGGTACTGATTTGCCAAGTAGGCCAAACTTTTCACCTAATGTTGCTTCTGCTATTGTTGCTAAGAAGAAAGAAAAAGCTTTATCTAGTTCACCATTGTCTAAGATGTCTACTAGTATTGAAAATAATTTAATATGTGGTAGCGTAGACAAAGAAGTGACACCTGAAACATCTGAGATAACTGAAACACCTGAATCTTCTATATTGAAAATGTTGAGTCTGAATTAGAAGATAATGAATATTGTGATGATGAACATGAAACTTCTTCTGAGGAAGAGGATGCATTTACTATGGCTTTTATGGATTCGAATTTTGATAAATTGGATAAACTTGATATCTATAAAAATTCTCCTCTTGATGATTATTTCCCTGTTACTGAGAAAATGAATGCTCCAGCTATTAAAATTAAAGACAAAGATTATGAGTTTAGTGTTGATCCTGAAATAATTGAAAAAGCTGAGAAGTATAAGTTTTATGGGAGAGACAATGAGTTCCCTTTTGAACACATTGCTGATTTGCATGATTTATCTGTGTTATTTGGTAAAGATGAAATCCACCAACGCTATTATTTCTTAAAGTTGTTTCCTTTTACTTTGGGAGGAAATGCTAAAACTTGGTATAATCGTTTAGAACCTGGATGTATTACTAGCAAGGAGGAATGCTTGCAGGTATTTTTAATAAATATTTCCCTGCTGATAAGATTCATGGTTTAACTATTGAGATTAGCAACTTTTCACAAACAGAGAAGGAGGATTTACCCCAAGCTTGGGGGAGGTACAGTAAGATGGTTAGGAAATGTCCTACCCATGGCTTCAAGAATAATGAAATACTTGATATATTTTACAATGGACTAACTGAAAATACAAGAGGCTATCTTGATAGTATTGCAGGTAGTGTTTTCAGGGAAAGGACCGTTGATGAAGCAATTGAGTTATTGGAAACTATCTCTAGAAACTATGAAGATTGGAATATTGAAATAATAGATGACAGAGAGATATTTCCAGAGAAGAAAGGAGGTATTCTTGAATTAAACAATGAGGCAATGAAGGGAGCCTCCAAGGATATGAAAGAGAAGGGAATTAAAACCTCTCATCTTAAGGAATTATCTGAAATGGGTGTTAAACTTCCTATTGATCGACCATGTTTTCCAATCCCAGTCAATGCTATAAGCTCTTTGGAAGGTAATGAAAAGGTAACACCTCCTATTGATGTATCATATGTTAATGATTTTGCTTATCATAATAAACCTGAAGAGCATGATATTAGAATGAATATGATGGAAAACTCTCATAAAATTAAATTCCTTCGTGAAAATATAAATGCTAGTGTGGGAGAAGTTAGAAGAATTGTTAAACACTGTGAAATGATGAATAATCAAATTGAACAAATGGTTTCTCTTCAAAATCAATTGTATGAAAATCTTATTGAGAAGAAACAGGTTTGTGGGGTTAATACTAGAGGTGGTGCAAGTACTCAGGACCCTGACTATCCTGAAAACCATCCCAAGAGAAAAGAGCAAGAGGCTCTCAAAAGGAAATCTTCTGCAGGAAAATCTCCCAATGGAAACAAAGGCATTGATGATTCTCAAGAACAAGACAATGATATTTCTATTTCTGATGCTGAGACCGAAGATGATAATGTTGAAGAAGAGGAATCATCTCCACCTGAAGAAGATCAACATGAAGTTGAAAATATTGCAGAACCTGAACCTCCTGAAAAGGAAGACCCTCAACCATCTACTGAGAAGAACAAAAAGAAGAATCATCCAAATCCACAAAAAGGTAAAGAGAGGGATCCATGGGTACAAAGACCCATACCATATCCCCAAGAGGTAATGAAATCTTTGGATGATGCTAGGTTTGAGAAATTTTTTGAGTTGATTAAAAATTTATGTTTGCAAATTCCTCTTGTTGATGCTATTAAAATTCCTCCATACTCAAAATATATGAAAGATATTGTCACTAATAAAAGGAAGATACCTAATGATGCAATTACTGCTATGCTTGCTGATTATTCATTTGAAGGAAAATTGCCTGAAAAGCGTGGAGATCCTGGTATTCCGACTATTCCTTGTCGTATTAAAGAAACTTATGTGAAATATGCACTATGTGATTTAGGAGCTGGTGTTAGTGTTATGCCTTTTTCTTTATATAAGAAACTTAACCTAAACAAATTGGTTCCAACTGAAGTTTCATTGCAAATGGCTGATAAATCAACTGCTGTGCCTATAGGTATATGTGAGGATGTTCCTATCTCTATTGCTAATGTGTTAATTCCTACAGACTTTGTTATATTAGAAATGCCTGAGGATGATAATCTATCTATTATTCTTGGAAGACCCTTTTTAAACACTGCAGGAGCTGTGATAAATTGCACTGAGAGCAAAGTGACATTTAATGTAAAAGGAAATGAGCATACTATCTATTTTCCCAAGAAGAATCCTGTTACAGTGATAAACAAGAGTGTGAATTCTATTCAAAGAAATACTATTATGATTGGAAGCTTTGAAATTGCACTACCACCTCCTGCACCAAAGTATGCTACCTTGATGATTGGAACTATTCCAATCAAGTATGAGGTATCTTGAAACTCTTCTTTATATCTATAAAATAAGAATCATGTATTATATCTTTTGCATATTATTAATGAGACTTGATCAACCTCATTACTAATGTGGAAATGATGAAAACTTGATTCCCATAAAAATTTGTATTGCATTTTAATTTTATTTATCTTAGAATTTTAGAGTATATGCATAATCATAATTATTTCAGAGTTCAGAAATTCCAGAATATGAAGTTTGAAAAATTCTCTTTAGAAAATTGTCTCTGAAAATTCCAGAAAAATTTGGAGGTAAGTTATTTAACCAGAGGGACCATCTGCCAGAAGTGGGACACCAGGAGGCCACCAGGGACCAAAATGGGGTGTCCCACGCGGCCAGATTCCTTGGCCGCGTGGGACCCACCAATTTTCCCCAGGTGGTGTTAGGTGAGTGTCCTGTGCCCATCTCCTTCCCCTCGACAGAAAACCACTTCCAGGTATTTTTCCCAAATTTTCCCGAGCTCGTTCTTCCTGCTATCCTTGGATCTCCAAGTTTAGGGCAGATTTTTCAAATCTGTTTGGTGGGATTGCTCCTTGGTATGTGACTCCTCCACCCATCCAATTATTTTTTGTTCTTGTGCCTCATGTATGAAGTATTTTGCTGCACTAGGTGTCACCTAATATGCTTGAGAAATCCATGGATTTAAGTTTTCTAGTTGATATGGATGCATGATATTGATGTGGAGACTAGTTATGGATGGCTCAATGTTGTTTTAGAGTGCTACATCTTAATTTTTGTTGAATATTATTTATGGGCAGCAAGGTACCATGATGAACAAAGGCAAGGCATTGCTTGGGATGAGCTCAAGACCGAGGAGAAGAGCATCTAAAGTCTCCCTTAATTATGATGACAACCATCTTTGGGAGGATGATGCAGTTTTTGTGGGAGAGAAGCTGAAATCCATACAACTAGATGGCAAGACCCCATGTTCTTGAGCAGTGGGGGATAAAAGAAGACTTCGACACCTTCGCCAATGCAACTGGTTTGCTTGAGTTTGCCCAAAATCCACGAGGTACATACGAGGAACTCTCGCGAGAATTCCTCTCCACATTCAGGTTTGAGGGCCCTGAGATCTACAAGCACGTAAGAAGAGTAAGGCACCCCTCCTACCTTTGTTTGTAAATTTACTATGAGGGGGAGCGCCTTGTTATGTCTTTGGAGGAGTTTTGCAAAGCTATTGGTGTGGAAAACAGGGGTAGTTGGGATGAAACCCGTGCTGACTCCAACCAGGAGCTTGTTGCATTTTGGCACTCTATTTCTGTTAACTCTCATGATAGATTGAATAGGGGTAAATTTACTCATATACAGCACCCAAGTTTGAGATACTTTGCGTTGTTCCTTGCAAGAGGATTTCTTGCTAGAGACAACAATTCTGCTTGCACGGGACCAATGGTTTATTTACTTAAATGTGCAAAAGAAAACACCACATGTGAGTATAACTTGGGAGTCATTCTTGCTAGATCCTTGCATACGGCTGTGAGTAGAAATATTACTGATCAAACCCCTATTTATGCTGGTGCTATTGCTACTTTAGTGTATGAATACATTAAAGATGAAAGAGGTTATGGTGATAACATGGGTACTCCTGTGATGGAGTCCAATTTACTCGATTTTGCTTTGACTACCCGTATGGATATAAGTGTGATGCATGGGGATCATTATTGGTATAACTATTTGAGTACTAATGGACAAAGAGTGCCCATTAGGCTCCCCCGTGCTGACCTTTTTGACAGGAGTACCGGAAAATGGATTGTGGAAGAGATGCCGCCTCAAGAGGAGCCACAAGATCCAGGGATGCAAGGCTACCAACCTCAAGAGGAGCCCCAAGACTCAGGAATGCAAGGCTACCCATATGGTTACTTCCCTGGAGGTGGAAGTGGATACAACTACTACCCGGGATACTAGCTTGATCGCAAGCTTGGGGGAGTACCTCTCTCCCTTTCCATTCATTGTGTTATATCACTGTTATCTTGTTATGTTTTAGTTTCTTGTTCTAAAAATCACAAAAACACAAAAAGATTTCATTTGTTTCTTTTGTTTAGTTACTTCTGGACATTTACTTTATGCATCTTAAAACTAAAAAGAACAAAAACATTTTCGTTTTATTGAATCCAAAGTGAAAACGGAGGTGCAGGAATTGCTGAAATCTGCTCACTGTTCTATTTTTCATATTTTCTCTGTAACTCCGAATGAGCTAAAATTTTAACCACTACTGCAACTTTTCATAACCTACACACCCGTAAATTATGAGATTTTTCTGAAGTGTCTAGGTAGGGTAAAAACAGTACTGTATGCAGTAGCATTTTATGGCAGATTTGAGTTTTTATTGCGCAGTTCAAATTGGGAGAGGAGAACAACAATGATGAGTTGATGTGCATGAAGTGGATGAAAGGTATGACACCTTTGCCCTGCTTATGTGGACTTTTTAATAACAGCAAGTGCACATCATAGTTTCTTTAACATCTAGGGAAGTGGTAGCAAATGTTTATCTCTCCGTGTTCTAGTATGTTATATTATGATGCAAGTGAGATAATATGTAGCGACAACACTTGGATGTGAGTTGAGTAATTGTGGCTCTAAACAAAGGTCTACGCATCCCATTGTGCTTGCTAAACTTGCCAACCAAAGAATAAAAGAATTTTTCAAATGATAAACATGAAGTCATATGCTTGACAAGCTTAGTGGTTGGGAGTTAACTTAAATGTGCTGACACATGGAAAGCTTTCAACATTGCACTAAATTATATTTAGTTGATATCATGTACCTTTGTTTATGGATGCTTATCATGTGCGAAATAAATGTGGAAACTTAGTAAGTTTGGGAGTAAGAATAATTGGCTAGAGAGACGCCTGGGCCGCCAACCTAAGCCATGCATCATTCATGGTGGAAATTTACAGCGTACCATAGTGAACATTCAGTGATGCACATCATAATAAAAAGCTATACAAATAGTAAATAAAAGAGTGCTGAGATTGTTCATTGTCTGTTTGTCTTGTCGTTTGGACATGGGCTTGTTCCATGTCTTGGGACAAGAGGTACCCCAGTTGACGCTCTTGATGACGCTTTTATTACTTGCAATGACTGAAAAACTCGAACTTGCCTAGTGACCAGAGTTGAGTAGCACGTGGTGTAGGTACTCGTATTCACGGGGCATGAGACTTTCAACCTCTAGTTGGTCAAGCATATGAGTCATAATAGGGAACACCAAATGGTTTGATAAAACTGAGAGCAAGGTTGTAAGCACAATGAGTTCATTAGTCAATAAAAGAAAGAATCAAAAGATCTCAAAAATCTTGTCTTGATTCAATTAAAAGCGATGCAAGAACCTTTGTTTATTTCTACAGTTGGGCAAACTCATCCAAGTATTGACACTTCATGATATTTCTCTTGCAACATGTATAAATGCTTTAACACTGATTAGATATACCTTTGCTAGCATTTTGTTATTTGTTATGGAAATTATGTTTGAATACTTGTTGGTATTAAACGGTGTTACATATGCAATGCAAAGTTCTTGTCAAAGTCTTTTTATCGCTTCTGCACTATGTTTGAGTTGTTCGAGGACAAACAACGAGCTAAGCTTGGGGGAGTTGATGCACCTAAAATGCATCTACTTTTCCAAGCACTTTGCTTCATAATTTGCTCCGGAATCTTCCCATATTTGAATAAACCTGCTGAATCTGACGCTGTTTTTAGCAAAGTCTCGTTTCTGGTTATTTTTGCAGGAAATTAAATCGGGGAAAAATACCACGTCATTTTTTATGGAAAAGGAGGACAACGTGCAAAGGATGGACACGAGGAAGCGCTCGAGGGCCAAAAGAGGGGGCCCCACGCGGCCTGTACCTGGCCGCGTGGGCCCACCCCAATGGGCCTCGGGCACCGCCTCCCTTCGGCTTCGCGTACCCCCTCATATATACGAAAAAGTGGGTGCCCTAAGAGGAGAGGAGCTTTCGCGAAACACACCGCCGCCACCACCACGATCTTCGTTTTCGGAGACAGATTGATCCAGGATTTCTCCTCCGGTGGAGGGATCCGGAGACCGTCTTCACCGCCATCTTCACCGCCTTCATCTCCATCGACCATGAGCTCCCTCTCCATCACCATGTGTGAGTAGTCCGCTGTAGGCATGTGAGGTGGATGGGGATTGGATGAGATTGATCATGTAATGATACCCGTTGTTCGAGATCTTAGGGGTTTATCTTGAGGATATTTTTGTATTGTGTTGATGCACTTATGCTATGTTTAATGCTTGCTACTAGGGCCCGAGTGGCATGATTTCAGTACTGAACTTATTTTGCTTCATCATATAATTGAGTTTGGTATTATCTGCAAAGTGTATCACCTGCTATTATGTTGAACCTGCGAACCCTAAAAGTGATAGTATAGGGAAAACAAGGGGGAGATGTTTTAGTTTGAGGATTCTATGTGTTCATGAAGTGTTAATGCGTTGTTCCGGGCTATTCGAAAGGGTAGACCTTAATTACCTGTAGTTCCAAGTTGGCCCCGGTGAAATGGGCAGGTAGGACAATAGATGTTGTGCAAATTCTCTTGGTTAGTACGCACAACTAATTATGGAACACATACCTACATATATCGGAGTTAGAGATAAGTCCCATTGCTATTATATCTTATTATATGATCAATCTTATTCATGCAACACCCCGCTATCACCTCATGCCTACGTTTTAAATCTCTGAGTTACACTTTCACTTTTCCGGTGAAAACTGGGAAACCCTTGTTCACTACTGCTGTTCTATTTGCTACTTGAATCATACTACTGCCATCACTATCACTGCTGCAAGTTTATTGATATACAGGTGTGGTTGAGAGTGACGCCTCAATTGCCAAAGTCTTATTGGTATTCTTGTGTTCCCATCGTGTCGAACTATAAATTTGGGTAATACTTCCCAACGAAGATTTCAGCGATCCCCTATACTTGTGGGCATCAGTTATCTTTTGCCAAGTTTACCATTTCACAAAGAAAAGCAGATTTAGCCCCCACCTGGGCCGGCCCATACACGGCAACGAGACTCCAAATGAAGTTGTCGGATTTATTACGGATGTGCATTTTTATGTGAAAATCACCATCCGAAACCTCCAACACCTCCAAATGAAGTTCTGATGCCTAGTAAAATGCCCCCGGAGCGGCCATGGGGAGGGCGAGAGTACCACTCAAACTCTATACCGCCCGAGAGTCGGTTTAATAGAGTTTGTGAGAACTCACGCCTGCCCGTCTCAGAAATAGCTAAGAAATCCAAGTTATGATCCCGAATGCAACCAACAAAGTTCAAATATTTAGCCAAGTCACCAAGACCTCTGCTATTTGCGAACATGCCATTCATTTGGAAACATTGGGAGATTTGGATAACTTTGCCCGTTTCCGAGACAATTTGTTAGAGGTAGATTTAGATTTACGACCGGATGCTTTTAACTCATACAATGAGCTTAGTCCGTATTCATCTAAACCAACATCCGACACTTCACCAATTAGATGAGAGAGAAGCTGACCATCTGATGTGGCATTCGCTTCCTCTTCATCCAAATAGGTGGAAGTCAACACAGTCGAAGCTTTAGGAATAACCGTAAGACGGTCAAATTCCATATGCCTCAAGACATTAGTTGAAACATTTACTTGTTTTTTACTATTACCAAGATAAACTCCTACACTACTAAGCTTAGAATGAATCGACTGAGAAGAAAAAGAAAGAAACGACTTCGAATTCACATCCGTACCTGAGTAGTCCAAGTTGCGTGCAGCTTTGCGACACATGGCCTTCTGCATGGAGTCTTCATCCGTCGCAGAAGCCCCGTCCACCGCCATCCCAAACCTCCCACTACGACGGGTCGGAGTGACCCCATCGGCAAAATCCGTCACCGTGGGAGGAGGTGTACAAGGCGTAACGGAGCCTCCATCCGTGGACGCTCCTCCAGGAGAAACCAAGGCCTGGGTCGGCAATGGTGAAGTAGCAGCCGACCCAGGGACTACAACAGCATCGGTCGAAGCAGTGCGAGGCGGGGTGGTCATGGTCGGAGTCGAGACCACCACCGTCTCGACAGAAGTCGCAGCCGGGCTTCCGAGGAAGGGTCGAGTCGGAGTAGAGCCCCCCCCCCCACCATGGTCCGGCCCAGCTACATGAGCAGCCTGCAGCTCAAGTCGTGCCTGCAGTCCGTCCGTGTCGCGGCCCGACAACGCTGGCAGGCCAACCTTCCCCTGTTCCAGCCCAGCCTTCCTGCCTCCAAGGTCGTCCTGATGCAGGTCGCACGTGGCGACACAGACCCAGGCCTGTCAAGACCGGCCCGGTCCACTGTGCCACTCCCAGCTGGGCTGCTTGGCGCCGGAAGAGGAGCATCCGGCCTGTTGGGCCGCGCAACAGCAGCCGGACCACTCTGCGCAGCAAGAGCCGACGGCCCACTGGGCTCGGTAGCAGCAGCAGTTGGTGCGCTAGGCACATGGGCCGAAGCTGGGCTGCTAGTGTCTGCCGCTGGACCAGCAGAAAATGCCCACGGTAGTGAAGGCTGCACCCTCTGCACTGTAGTACTCTGAAGAAAAACACCAGTACGAGCCTCACCAGATAGCTCCTTCGTGACGGATCGAATCAGTCCAGGAGCAGTCTTGCGGATGATCTCCACAATTTCTCTTTCCTTCGAAGTGCGAGGACTAGGGTTATAAGGTGTAATCGCCATAAGAGAACTCCCCTGAACATCAGAAGACACAGACTTGTCCTGGATAGCACCACCGGAGGAAAGAGAAGCGTCGACTTCCATGTGCGAATGGGAGCTCTCGAAAACAGCTGAACCTGAAGCACCATCCAAGCCCTTCTCATTTCCTTCCTCATCAGCTACGTCATCTCCTTTACGACGCCAGAAGAAAGGCACAAAGTTAGGGTCCGGTACAAAATCCGCAGCCTCGCGGCGGAAAAAGAAGGCATACTCCCGAAGCTTCACCACACAGACCGTTCCAACATACGGGCCGTTGGCATTCTCCTGCTTCTCGAGTACTTGCGAATTAGTCATGCCTACAAGAATCCGAACAATCCCCCGTCTCCGATATGTAGCAAGGTCAACATCAAGAGGGGTCCCAATGAGAGAACCAACAGCCCAAAAACTAGGAAAATGTCGCACAGAATATGGTACGCCCTGAACATGCACCCAGACCTTCTCAAGCACTCTAGATGGTGGAATATCCTGATCAGACTTCCACTCGGAGATAGTAGCCGTGGAGCTATACAAAGGGATCCCCATCTGCAAACCGACAACCCTCTGTAGATCATCAAAAGAAGGGACACCAATCAGAAAAGCATCAGTACCATGAGGGAGGGCCTCCCAGGTCCACTGAGAACACGCATGACACATCCTCGACATCAGACTTTGGATGGCTGTCGCAGGCACGGGATCACCAACAATCGTAACTAGAGCCGTAGGTGAACTCCTCGAATCAAGTGAGGCTTATAGACACTATCAGGAAACTGAACAAACATCGTCTCATCGGTCCCATACCCAGCAGTGAAGGCCACTTGCTTCGGCAACCTCAGCGTCGGGCATCTGACTGTGGGGTGCTCATTAGTATCACAAACAAGACAGTAGTGTACCACCTTGCAAGTCTTCGTGGTGTGAGTGTCTACCGCACACTTCCAGCATTTTGTGACCTTCTTAGCAGTACTTTTACCTGCTGCCACCACTCCAAGCTGCTCCACGGGAGGCTCCACCTCCACCACCCCAACAGTAGCACCCACGGAACTAGTCGCCACTGAAGCACTCGGTCCCTGGGAGCCACACTGATGCCCATGTACAGCAGGCTGCTGGTAGACGTGTTGCTGCTGTGTGAACGGCTGCTGCCCCACGACACCGTATTGTGACGACGGATGCGGCAAAGGCTGTCCATACAGCGGCATCTGGGGATGCTGAGGAGGCTGCTGCGGTTGTACCCCTTGCTGCTGCCCCACGACACCGTGTTGCTGCTGCGTGCTCTTCTTCTTCTTACGCTTGGGCCTCACCACGGCTTGACCCGCCAAGGCAGCCGGCAAAACGGGTTGCTGTTGGTGCATCGGCAACCCTAGGTTCGCCATCGGCATGAGCTGCGGGGGCCGGAACTGGTGTTGCTGCATAGGCATGTACGCCGGTGGCCCGTACTGCATGGAAGGCTGCTGGAGGGGTCTGAGAGCACCCATCTGGCGCGGAAACATCTGATGAGTTTGTTGCAAGTTCGCCGGCGCCGCGTTCCCGCCCATCATCGGCTGGGCTTGTCCCGACGCCAACACGGAGGCGGGAATAGGAGCAGGGAAGGCGGCAGGTTGATGTTGATGAAATCCCGGCGCGGTTGGACGAGGAGCGCCACCCCGTGACCCTCCGCCCATCGGCGGGCGCATCGGCGCCCCGGCCATGAAGCGCGGCGGCGAGGCGGCGACGTGGGCGAACGACCGGGGCCACCAGGTCAGGGGTGGAGGTGATGGAGCAGGCGTCGGCGGCGAGGTCGGGACGCGGGAGGGAGTGGCGTCGATGTGGGGCAACGATGGCGTGGCGGCGCTGCAGGTGGAGAAACGGACGAAGGAGTCAGGGACGATCGTGCTCTGTAGGAGGAGAAGCGACGGTGTAGATGACCCCAGCGATTTGGGCGGTCCAGATGCACTGCATGCGTCTGGGTCCCACCGGCCAGTGGATCGGCAGTTTGAAATTCCGTCGATGGAGCGCCCGAAATAACCGCCGATCCACGCATCTCCCCACCCGACGACGAGCTCGCCGCAGGAGCCGCCAGCACCGGCATGGCTGTGCCGGCCGGGGTGTTGCTGATAGATTGACCTGCACGCATGTTCTTGCTTGGCGATTAACTAATTACTGTAGGAGATCGAGCATAGCAGTAGCATAAACTGAAGGAACATAAATGTAGAGGAAGATCTCTCTTTATATTGGCTTCGCAAGTGCTCTGAGCCCCCTGCTACGTACCGCTAGTCTGAATTAGTGTATATACTAGATCATTTAGGCGCGCGTTGCCGCGCCCGTCCATGATATAAATAGATTGTTAGAAGAGTTGGAACCATGATGGCGAGTAACCTCGCTGGTCCATTCTTACGCTGCAGATTTTTTGCAAATATATGATTAAAAGAAACATCAATGTTAAATTTGCACGATCTAACCTATAGATTTTTTTCTCTGAAAGTTGAATTCAGTATGTTTGCTGATTTTTAGGACGCCTACTTTCCTTTGATTTCTCTACTGAGGGTTCCGATGGCGATGTGCCTGATTGTGCGCCCTCGTTGCCGATTGGTGTAATTTTATTTGGAAGATCCGTTATCGTCTATAGCTTGAATCTTTTTCATGAATGTTTCACAACTCTTTATGAGTTGTTGGCAGATGAACGTTTACTTGGCATTCGCAGCAGCATCAACACCAACAAGCAGAAGAGGACACAACACGGGAACACTTTGTTGCTTCAACAACAATAATTGAAACGTGAGTACTTGTGATGTAGTGCGCCCTACACATGACACGCCAAGTGGTCCAATGACAAGATCTCGGGTCAAAACCCTACATGACAAGGTGAACACGTTCCTATCCTTTCATGCTCTTGATGACTCCATGGATGGATTGCTACCTCAAGCTAGCATGCTTTGTATACTCAGGAATGAAGCCTACTATGGTGCCCAAGAGCTGGTCGAAGATGATGAAGAAGATGGACAAGAAATGGACAAGGAAGAGGAAGTGTGCAGAAAACCAGACCGCCGGACCATCCGGCGCCACCCACCAGATGATCCGGCGCACCGGTCGACCGCCGGATGCATCCGGCAGCCATCTGCCAGCTCTCTGTTTTCAAACCCAGCAACCGCCGGACCATCCGGCGCCCAGCCACCAGACGATCCGGCGACCACGACTTCAGCGAGCCAACCTCCAGGCGCCGGACCATCCGGCGTCCACGCCAGACCATCCGGCGACCACGCAACCTGACGAGTTTCAGGCGCCGGACCATCCGGCGTTTCAAATGCCAGATGATCCGGCGACCCTGCTGCCTGCGTGCATGACGGGTCCTTGGACCTTGTAACCTCCACCTACCCCCACTTCGTGTCTAGACTATAAATACCTCCCTCCTCCCCTAGGTTAGGGTTAGACTATGATTTGGGATTAGAGTAGAGCCTTGCTCCTTCTTCTCAAAGTGTCTCTTTCCTCCTATGGAGATGAATCAAGTTCTCCCTTGTGGAGATGAACCAAGGCCTCCCCCTGTGGAGAAGATCCCTTCGTGGATACCAAGGCTTCATCTTGTAGTTGCGATTACTTGCTAATCTTCCCTCTGGTAGTGGCTAGATTGGATTGGCTGGATTGACCAATTGGACAAACAATTCTAAGAGTAAGGTGTGCTTGGGAGAGGAGAATTGGGGGCTGCCCTAGGGGATTTGTTACCAATTGAATATTGCTGAGTTGCTATTTGCTAGTTATCTTTGATTTGAGAGTTTTCCTCTCTTTGTGTTCTTGAGTTCATCCCTTGTTTTTCGTGTTCATCGTCCCCTCCGCACAAATCCGTGAAAATCGGGACCAACCTACGTCAACTTGCAAATATATAATTTGATAGGGCCTGATGGTCGTGCAGGAACCAAGGGATTGCTAAACACACTATGCAACTAATTCAGGATAACACAATGTGTACAACATAATTTAATAATTACATCATGTACCCAGATAACAGAAGTTGCAACGCGTTAGGCCAAAGGAAGTCACCCAACATCCACTTACACAAGCTTTCTATGGGATCTATAAAAGATGGTGAGAAAGAACCATTAGCTGTTGTGTTAGGCAAAAAAAATTCTATGAACAATATTTAACATTTGCACGGTACCATCTTAAAAGCTAACAGTACAGATTTGAGTAGTAAGAACATATTTAGGTAAAAAAAAAACTAGTTCAGCTGAACCAAGTTTTCAGCAATTCATGTAAGGTACATCTGAAGATAAATGGGTAGCTAATTCCTTGTAAGCTATCATCCATGCTAAATAAAGAAATATCCTTCAGTAAACAATAAACAACCTCTACATCTGGTACTGGAATAATTAAGCATGTGTATGCATAACCTTTTTGAAAGCCTTGAAAAGTATCATATTATATGTGTTAAATGGAAATTGTTCTTCTTTTTTGCTCTTAAATTCATCATCAATCAGAACACTTATTCGGATCTTCAAGAAGGACATAAAATCTGACCCACCCATTTCTTCTCCATAACCGGGTCTTCAGGGTTGATATCCAATGCAGATCTTGCTGCTACTCATGGGCTTAACGGGATGGACTGCCCGTCCTTTCCTTGTGCTCCTGCTCGCACCTGCAGGGGGGGACAGAGCTGCAGCGGAGGTATATATGGCAGAAGCGGTACGCTCGTATTCCATCGGATGACGAGGCGGCGAGGCCGCCGACGAGGTCGCCAGAGCGGAGGAGGCCATGCTGGCGGCGGAGCACCTAGGTTTCCTCGTCTCCAATCGCCCATGCCGCCGTAGGAGAAGAAGAAGACCCTTCGTGCCTTTCGGTTTCTTACTTCAAATCCGCAGGTAGTGGATGGGATTTAATGACGGAGCCCAGTTAACCACGGGACTCTAATTCGATCTCCGGTGTAGCGTCCCCTAGGGACAGTAAATCCGACGGTAAAAAACGAGCAGCCAGGGCATTTCGACGGCCTAAAACGTCCAGTGCGTGAGGGAGCTCCCTCTTGTCCCGGTTATAATGCCCCTAATAGAGCAAGAAGTGGTAGCACAATATCTGGATGCTCGAGGGCGTCGTCGGCTAACCCGGCGGTTTGCTAACCCTCCGGGCGTGTTTGCTGATGCTGACCCGGCCGGCGATTGCCGTGCTCGCGCAAATAAAATATGGGTGGCTACTACTCCGTCCTCTAATCCATCCCGTACCCTGTTGGACGCAAGGGATGGGTCGGCAAAACAAGACAAGTGTGCGCATGTTCATGATTAGAGTTGTTTGTTCTCTACCGCGAGCAATGATCACGCATCTTGTTTATCCCGTTTGTGCAATGTATTTGGCAATGTAATTATGTAAGCAGCCGTGGTATGAGCTCTCTGGGACCAAGACCTCAACAATAAGGACGAAGAAGGGGTGTCAAGGATTTCCATCCATGGCATGTTCGGGACCGAGACATGTTGTGGGATAAAATTCTACCGGGCACTGCCAAGTCCCATGTGTGGCAACCAAATGATAAATTGGTAAAGTTAAGAAAAACTCACACACAAATTGGCAAAGAGTGGGACAGAAAAAAAACTTCCCGGGTCGCTCTCCACCCGAGCGACTCCGGAGGCGATCCTCGCCCCGCCACCGGCCCTCCCTCTCCCGCGGTTCCAGGCCACGCCGTCGCCGACGCCGGCGGCGGTGGCGGCCCCCCTCTCGGCGAAGGATGGAGGGGAGGTGAGGGTTTCATGGCGGCGGCCTCAAGGGCGGTGGTGGGGCGGCGGCGGCGGAACCAGATGGCGCGGCCCGAGGGCCGAGGCCTGTAGCCTGGGCGGCGAGTTGGCGGCGGCCGACGGGAACTCCTTTAGGATCCTCCGGCGGTGCGGCGCCGACCATGGATCTGGGCTCGTTCCAATCTGGGCAGGCCTCCGGCCATGGATGGTGGAGGCTTCGGCGGCTGCCTCCTACTTTGTTGGTCCGTCCGACGGCGTGGGGGCCTGCTGGTGTGCTCGAATAAGGGGGCGGTCCTAGGGTTCATCTTGCGACAAGACGACGATCTGCCAGACGCCCGTCCTCCTTGATCTGGCCGATGTGTCGAGTTTCGGAAGGCTCCGCCGACGAACTTCCATGAGCGTTTATGCCTGGAGATTGCTGGATCGGGTGGGGTTCGGTCGTGCCCACGATTCTTGGTGGCGATGGGGAACTTGCTTGAAGGTAGGAACGGTGATTTGACTCTTGATGGCGATGAGGAACTTGCTTGGAGCTTCAGAAATTGTAGCAGCGGTATGTAAGAGGGGGCGACAACACATGTGAAGTTCAAAGTCTTATCTTTCAGGGTAAAAATCCAAGGTCTGGCCTTAATTGGTTTTGCCTGGCAATGGTCTTTCTGAATACATTGTTTTGAGAGCGGGGACCATCTTCAGGGTGAAAACCCAAGATCTTCGATCGGGCGACGACGACGCTTCTGCACTGTTTCCTTCTTGAAGGCGTTGCTTTTGAAGAATTGGACATCAGGTGTTGGCTTGGTGGTGGTTGTGCTGCTGCAAGGATTGTAACTCTGTAGCGGGATTTTTCTTTTTATTTCTTCTTCTTATTGTTTTTCGGCTGTGTGCATCCGTAATACAATAGGTTATTGTGTTGTTTAATTGGTATCTCCGCGATATTAATATATATTCTTTATCTAAAAAAAACTAAACAAGCAATAAACCATGGCCAATAAGTCAAATGAGAAAGAAACATGAAAGAAACCCAATAGCACTACAACACTTGTGTCTTGATTTATAAAGGCCTAAACATGTCATGGAAATCTAAGAACCCATCACAGTAGCACGTCCATGAGCTCGTTGTGTATCTTACGTCAAAGATAGACCATATGATGGTTTACCAAAACTGTCATGGGTCCGTTTGAGTTCTCGTCTGTCATGTCTTGCTCATCGTGACGGAAATAATCGTCAAATCGTGGTGACAAGCTGTGTCCAAAAAAGACTACGGTGTAAGACTTGTCGAGTGACGTCAACCACGACGTGTAGTGTGACGTTAGCCATTGTCTGGGTGAACACGTCTCCAACACGAGGTTGTTCCCATTTGGAGAAACTTGGCTCCGTTATTGAACGTGAGAGTACATACGCCTAGGAGTACAGAATAGGTTCTGTACTCCTAGGCGTATGTACTCTTCTGTACTTCTATGCGTATGTACTCTCACGTTCAATATACCACATAGGTGAATCATATATACCTCTTTATCATTTTAATATACTTCATTATTTAATAGTAGATACCCCAAAGTGAGTTCCATGAAATTTTTGATTTGAATCTATATATTTTATATTATTTGCACATATACTGCTTTTTTGTACGTAATAAGGGTATATAAAAAATTTGAGGACTATGGTGATAGTTTTTTTCATACTATTTGAATTGAGGTATCTTAGAATAATTAATGAGGTATATAAAAAATTATAAAGAGGTATAATACCCTCATATGTGAGGTATATTGAATATGGGAGTATGTACACCCAGGAGTATATAATAGGAGTATATATATATAGGGTGGGACTATTCAGAAACCACCCTTAAGAGTGCTCTAAATAATTATTTAGAGCACCTTTCCAAAAAACAGTGCGTTCCTCGTCCCGCACCAACCCCACAAAAAGACCTTCTTCCCGCACCGATCCCTCGGTCCCACGTCACTACCCACGAACGCGTTGACCAGTTCCTCCTCCTTCCTCCCGATCCAACCACCACCGCGCGCGCCTCCATCGCCCCGCCGCCGGCCCGGCGCCGCCACCAGCTCGGGTTCCATGGCCGGGACAGCCCCACCTCCACATCGAGCCGCCGGACGGCTCCGCTTCCCGGTCCAAGCACCACCGCGCGCCCCGCCTCCATCGGCCCGCCGCCGGCCCGGGTTCCATGGCCGGGACGGCCCCGCCTCCACATCGAGCCGCCGGACGGCCCCGTCTCCAACTCTTCCCGACGCGCCAACCCTGGCCTCTCGCCGCGCCGCCCCGGGCCGGTAGCTACCTTCCCCGATGCCGGCGTCCTGCTCCGTGCGTCTTCCCGACGAGGTCGGCGTCCGCCGCACACCTCCACGGCCCGGCCGCCGCCGCGCCCCTCCCTGGCGAGGTCGCCGTCCGCCCTCCCCGCGCCGGTGTCCAGCAGGCCACGGCCTCTCGCGCGCGCAGACGACCCAGCGATGTCGGCAGGGGCGGACGGGAGCGACCAGGGAGTCCGCCTCGTGTCGCCCGGCGGTTCGCCCCTGGTCAGCCGCCGTTAACCTCTCCCGGGCAGCCACCACACTCCTTTGCAGCGCGGCGCCCCACCTCGTTCCTTCCCGGCGCGCCGACCCGTTCCTCCGGCCCCTCCCACCACCTTCCATTGGTCATCGACGCCAGATGCGAGATCCTCATCAAGGCAGAGCAGATGGAGGTGCTCTCATCCATCGGGACATCTCACGCACGCATGTCTGAACCTCCTGTGAATTTCTGTATTTTTTTGTGGGAACTGCTGATGTTCCTAAATTGCTGCTGGTGGTGTACTGGTGTATTTGCTTCTAAACTGCCCTTTTCATAGATTATCTGCACCTGCTCTGTGCGTGTACAGTGTGATAGATTTTTATCATGGATTATTGTGGCTGTGTGCTGTCATTTTATCTAGGAGAATGTATTGCAAAAAATGCACAGATGCATGGTTTGGACGATTGCAACACAGCATCATTTGTATTACATCATATTGAATTTATTTCTTTTGTGAAGTTCATTTTGACTGCATACGGAGTTCACCTTAAAGGTATTGGAAGTTCATTTCAAACGCATCAGAAGTTACTTTTATATTGGGAGTTCCCTGAACTAGTCTGCAGTCCGTGTGTTATGGGAATGCACGATGGACAGTCAATTTCATGTCCTATTTTGTATTTATTTCTTGGTCGATGCTTGGAGAAAATGCTCACATTAGCTACTGTACACGTCATATTTTTGATTTTATTACTTCTGGGAAGTTCATGCTAACCATGTTCGGAGTTCACATTATAGGTATTGGAAGTTTATCTACATCTATATTGGGAGTTCTCCTAAAAATACATCAGAAGTTATTCTCGGCCGCATCGGATTATTACTGTTTTATCAGAAGTTCACCGAAATATAAAAAGGAAGTTCATTCTTAATTTTTGAGAAGTTCATATTATTCCGAACAGAAGTTCACGTTATTCAGAACAAAGTTCACTTTTCTAGTGGAGGAAGAATAAAATGGGAGTTCAAATCAACCATTCCCGAGGTTCACATTTGTCCTAGCAATAAAAAAATTCCTTTGGGCGTAACTTTTTTAAATTTTTTCTAAAAAAGGAGGTTCACTGTCTAAAACCAGGAGTTCGTTTTGAACCTGTCGGATGTTCAGCTTGAACACATTAAAAAAAGGTTGTTAGTTTAGATCAAATCCGAAGTTCAATTTAGACAGCCTGAGAGTTCACACTAAGAGCGATCGGAAGTTCGCTAGCACATACCAAGAGGTTCACGGCCTTGTATAAGGGAAGTTCATTATACTTTGTTTTTCCAGGCGGAAATATAGATTACTATATTAAAGCTGACGGAATTCTCGCGCTGAGAGCGAGCCAGCGCGGCGCTACTGTGCTTAGCACAGTAAGCACTGTTCAAAGAATAGTACCAGGCGCTTATCTGGCCGTCCGTCGCCGATCCAACGGCTCGCACCGCTCGCCCGTGACGATTTTACAAAAAACACCCATATCTTTCAAAAATAACCCGCAGTCCAACTTTTAGCGCTGTAAGGGACCTGTTTCCGATTTCGGAAAACGTCAAGGACTTTTCTGTGAAAAAAACACAGAATCTCCCTTTTCCCTTTTTTCCTCTCCCGCGACTCCGGCATCGCCGTCGCCGCCGCCGCCTGCCCTCGCCGCTCCGCCCCTCGCCGCCCACATCTGAGCACAGGCCGTGCTCCGCCGCCGCCGCCTCCGCCTCCTCGCCGGAGATCAGCCGCCGGGAGGCCGTCACTGCGCGGGGATCGCCGCCGCCGCGCCCGCGGCCCTCCGCCGCGTTTCGCCGCCGCCGGCGCCGCTCCGGCGACCTAGAAGGGGCGGCGCCGCCACCTTCGGGCACACCGCGCACGCGTGCGTCGAACTCGGCCACACTCACGTTCCGGAACGGCGTGGTTCGCCGGCGGCGACCGCCGCGCCGCCGCGGCCGCGCTCCGCCCGCGCTGACGTCACAGTGACGTTGCGGCGGGGCTGGGCTGGGCCGTGGGCCGTCGCTGGGCTGCGGCCTGTGTCAGGGGAGCCCTCTTTTTTTTTTACTTTACATTTTTCATTTTTTTTACCTTCCCAAATAAACAACCACATAAATTCAAACAAATTTATAAAAAATTCAAACAAATTTGTAAATGTTTCTAACGATCATAACTACCATTCCAAATATTCGCTAACAGTTTTCAAAGCATTTCAAAAGTACAAATTAACAATAATGCATAATTGCTTATTTCCAACTTTATTTCAATTCTTTAAAACAGTGCTCTCGAAACTATATTTTCTACCCCATTTGAAATTTATAAAATACAAAGAGTAATACTCAATGTATATAGTCTACAAAAAACAAATACAAATATTAAACCCTTTTTTTAAAAGCTTCCCATTTTTCTTTTCATCTTCTCAAAGAAACATCCACATAAATTGAAACAAATCTGTAAATATTTGTAACAACCATACATGCCATTTCAAATATTAAAGCAAATTTTCCAAAACATTTCAAAAGTACCAATTAAAAATAATGCGTAATTGCTTACGTGCCACTTCATATCGATTTCTAAAATAGTGTTTCCCAGACTACATTTTCTCACCAAATTTGAAATTTATAAAATAGAAAGAGTACTACTTAATTTATACAAAAAAAACCCCACGAATAGAAAAATTGCAAAATAGCTGTCCTAAACTTATTTCCCATAAATGTATAATTAAAAAAGAAACCAACTCTTAAAAATAAAACAAACTTCAAAACATTTAAAATACCTTATTGATATTGTTTTACTGTCACAAAACCCCTACTTTAAAATCATATATTCTAACAAAACAAATATTCCGCTAAAATACAAACATATAAAGCCATTCCAACTTGCTAAACATTTAAACAAACGCTAAAATATGTGAAGAGACCAAAAAAAAAAAAAAAAAACTAACCATTTCAGAGTATTTCGACGTAAAAAAAAAATACACAGATTTAAAATTGAATTATACTATTATATGTAAGAAAATTATAGTAAAAGGGAACCATATTTGATCACTTCAATTTAGCTAGCATATTTTCGATGTAATATACCTTAAATCTCTCTAACTATGTGACTACATTTAAACAAAATGCGCGACCAAAATACAAATTTTGAATATTCCAAAATTTAAAATGCCTTTCAAGTCTGAAGATTCAATAGCTGTAAAAAGAATCCAAAACTTAAAAACCTCTCAATTCGAGCAATTCCCAAAAACTCAGCAGTTCTTCGAACGTCAACTTTCTTTCTATTTCAACAGTTTTCAACTTTCCACAATTTAAAAATGTCGGCAGTTCCAAATTCAAAATTTGCTACACATTTCCAAATAACTTGCTTATGGAAAATCTTCGGAATCATGTTTACTGTACAGTCCAAAATAATGCAGAAAATATACTCTCTTTACCGATCTTTTGACCTAACTCCAAGAACGGAACAAATTTTACCCACAAGATTTCTTTGCATTTCGACAAATTTCAAATCTACACACTTCGAACATGTGAACATTTTTCGAAATTCAATTCTACCGCTACAGCACGGCAAACAAATTTTAATATTTCGAAATTTCAACTGTCTTCCAAATCTAACCATTTTACAAACATGACAACAATTTAAATCAAAAAAATCTTTTTAATTTCACTAATTTCTGAATTCTAAACAATTTCCAAACACAAACTCCCTTTACATTCCAACGTTTCTCAAATCTACACACTTCTTAAATAACAACGATTCCAAATTTCAAATTTACCACACAACACCGATTTCAAATTTCAATTTTGCTACACGAGTGCGGCGTGACGCCGCACTAAATTTACCTAGTTGTATGCATAAAAATCGTTAAAAATAGCTTCCGTTGGCCAAATCGACCGGCCCCGCATGCAATTGGCAATGGTACGAGTCTACTTTCACTCTACAATGCCGCCACACACACGCGAGTAACACAACCGTGTCAATTTTGAATCGTTCTAATGTCATCTCGTTTTTTTCGTTTTTTCGTATTTTCATAATTAATCAAAAACCATATCTAATTTGGAAAAAGTTTCTGTACGAAAAAGTTGCGCCTTGTCAATATCTTTCTAACACCATATCATTTGTTAAGTTTCAATGAGCCGTTTGAAAGTAATTGACAAAACACTGTCCGCTAGATCTAAAATATCAGAAAACAATATTGTTTATCTCTGAAACTGCTCTTAAACTGTAAAGAATTTCGAAAATTGACTAGAGATATAAAAGTTGCGCATTTTTCGTAGCTTTCCAACGGCGTATCATTTGCATCAATCCGACCAGCGGTTTGGAAATGGCGGCCAAAAAACAGTACGAAATAGCAGAAAAACGTGAAAACTGAGTATACTATTTCTAAAATTGTCTTAAAACTGTAAGGAATTTGGAAAACTCGTCATGACAATAAATGTGCGCAATATCTGTAACTTTCCAACGGCGTATCATTTGCATCAATCCGACGAGCGGTTTGAAAATGGCGGCAAAAAAAGTACCAAAACGGACAAATTGGCGAAAACTGAGTTTAGTATTTTTAAAATTGTTTTGAAACCGTAAAGAATTTGGAAAACCCGTCAACACGAAAAAGGTGCGCAATTTCTCTATCTTTTCAACGGTATATCGCATGCATCATTTCGATAAACGGTTCAAAAATTGCGTTGAAAATACTGTACGCAAAACAGAAAATCTGAGAGTTCCGTCCGGAAGTTAACATAGTATACGAACGGAAGTTCAGAAAAGGTGATCTGAATAGTTATTCAGAAACTAGTTCTTGAATAGCTGGAATATATATATATATATATATATATAGTGGGACTATTCTACAACCCCCCTAAGAGTATTGTAGAATAGGTATTCTACAACCCTACCTAAAAATAAAAACCTTCTAAACCCGAACCGCACTCACCCAGCCCACCAACTCCCATCATCCAAACCAGTCCACTAGCTCCCCTCGATCCAAACCATCTTCATTCCTCTCTCGCTACCCCACCATCTCGCTGGCGCGCCGCCGGGCCTCCAGCCACCGCGCACAATCCACACAGGCTGCCAGCCGGGATCCGGCGCCCTCCTGCTTCCCCGCCGTCGGCCAGGGTCACACGCACCTCCTGCTTCCCGGCCGCCGGCCGTTGTCGTGCCGCCTCCATCCTCCCCATCGGCAGTAGCCGATCTATGGCGTGCCCTTGTCTTGCCCACCGGCGTCAGCAGCCGGCCCTTCCCTCCGGCGTCCCCCATCCTCTCCACCGACGGCAGCCGCCGCACATGCTCCCCGACGAACCTCCAATCGCATCCCCTCCCCATCCACGCACACCGGCGGCCAGGGCTCCCCTCGCCTCCTACCTTCCTTCGCCAGCCGGGGCGGCCTCGTCCCGCCATCCACGTGCGCTGGCGGCCGCGCCTCCTGCTTCCCATCGCCGGCAGAGGTTGCCGCGTGACCCAATCAAGATGCGCCGCGTGCCTAGGTCCTGGTCGTCTTCTGTTTCCACGTCGACCGCCGGGGATGCCGCGCGCCACCCATCCCCAGTGAGCCTCTCAACCGGCGAGCCTCCTCCTTCATCAACAGTCGGGCGTTGCCCCTGCACCGGCGTCCGGCGGTTTCATCTCTTTGATGGCTCACGAGCACGGCTGGTCATGTTGTGTGCCGCTTGAAGTTCACCCATGCGTCCCGTGGAAGTCAAGTGTGTATCTCGCTTGGAGTCCAGTGTGCAATTCCGGAGTCCACGAGCTAGCTCCTGGTCGGAAGATCAACACGGCCGTCAGAGTTCACTCAAGTCGCCATTGGAGTCCACCGTACGACGACCCCGGAGTTTACTTCGAAGATGTCGGCGTGACTTGTCCTTGTTGTGTATGGCTTCCAACACTGTGATATTTGAAGTGTAGAAATAGATTGCAGTGAAGTTCGGAGAGATGAACATGTGAAGTTTAGAGACAAAAATGGCTTGTCCCATTCTCTCTTCCCGCATTACTAACTTGAAGTTACATTCTGCTCCTATGAAGACGTGCAATCCATTTATGAAATAAAAACGAAATTCACTTAAAAAAGCCGAAGTTAACTTATGTGACGGGCAAAGTTACGTCTGCTTCTATGAAGACATGCAATCCATTTATGAAAAAAAATGAAGTTCACTTTAAAAAAAGTCGAAGTTAACCGGGCGAGGTTACATTCTGCTCCTGTGAAGACTCATGTGAAGACGTGCAATCCATTTATGAAAAAAAATGAAGTTCACTTATAAAAAAGCCGAAGTTAACTTATGTGACGGGCGAAGTTACGTTCTGCTCCTGTGAAGATGTGCAATCCATTTATGAAAAAAAAACGAAGTTAACTGACGTGACGGGCAAAGTTCAGAAAGGATTGTAGAATAGTTATTCTACAAGTGGTTGTAGAATATATATATATCTTCTTCCTCCTTTGTCCATCAACTTTTCCTTTTTGGCAGCCCTCCCTAGTTCACGTCACAACTCACAAACCCTTGAGAGTTGAAGACAAACTCTAAACACTATGATCCGGCAAACATCTGACAGGGTTGCCTGTATATGAATATCAAACCTTCAGAAAACAAAAGTAAATATCTAGCCGTCCAGGTACCCAATCCGAAACGGTTGTGTTCAAATAGTCAGATTTACAAAGGTACGACAAAAACGAGACCGACATAGAAACGAACTGCATTGGATCGAGCCGTCAATTGCAATCGGGAGACCTATGACCTATCAGGCCCTAGCGCGCTGACACGCTCGATGGCTGCCGCGTATGGATCTTCCCGACGCCCGCCATGGCCAGATCTCCCACAGGAACTGCTTGGCCTGGTGCTCGCGCGGGTGCCGTCGCACGCCGACCGTGTCCGCCTCCGCGCCGTGTGCCGCCCGTGGCGCTCCAGCGCGCGGCAGCAGCAACCTTTGCCACCGCTGCTGCCATGGCTCGCCCTCCCCGACGGCACTTTTCTCAGCCTACCCGACGGCGCGATCCACCGCGTGTCAGTCCGGCAGGACGTCTGCTACCGAGTATCCACCGGCGGCGCGTTCTTCCTCGTGCACGGCGACGGCACATGCTCCCTCGCGAGCCCTTCCCCCGCCACCACCACCGCTCTCCGGAGCCAGCGTTCTGGTTGCGGAAAAACTCACGCGCCAGCCACCGCTTAAATAGCATCGACAAGGCGGTGGTTTCCGATCACCTCGTCGCCGTCCTGAAGCCGAGCGGACGCTACAACGTCTTCGCCTCTAGTACTCGAGGCAGCGGGACGCCATGGACGACGATGAAGTGGGCGCCGCCTGCAGGCCGCTACATCGCCGATATTGCGCTCTTCAAAGGGAAACTGTACGTCCTCACCCAAGGAGAGGAGCTCCATGTCGTGGACGTCGATGACGAGCAGACAACCCCGGCGCCCGCCGAAAGAACCTTACGCGTAGGCAGCACCCCGTGGGATGATGAAGAACGCAAGTATCGATACAAGGGTTTTTACGATAATGACAATTACGCACAACGGAAGTACCTCGTCGTGTCCGGAGATGAGCTGCTGATGGTGAAACGAATGATCAATGTACCACCGGTAATGGCGACGGACTGGAGGATAGAGAACCGGACTCACCGGTTCAGGGTCTTCGAGGCCGCGGGCCTGCTGAACGACGACGGCCATGGACAGTGGAGAGAGGTCACTATGTTGACAGGGCGCGCGCTCTTCGTCAGCAAAGGCTGTTCCGAGTCCGTTCCTGCCGTTGTTGACGCACAATGTGGAGCTCAAGAAGACTGCATCTACTTTATAACTGAGGACGAGGACATGTACTTCCATCATCACGAGGAGATCCGTGAGATCAATCCCTTTATCGACTCCGGTGTGTACCACATGAGAGACCAAACAGTGACGCCTTTGCTGCCATTGGAGACATCGACAATCTCGGCGGAACACGACGGTCCGTGGTCTTCAACTTGGATTTTTCCGGAAAGTTGAGTTATACTCCTTACTATCATGATACTTTGCCTGCTGCATGTGTCTGATTGTGGTTCTGCTCACGGAATGCACGTTTGGTTCATGAATTCTTTCAAGGTGCTTGAAAAATATGTGTCAGACTATACTTACAAATGGTTCATATACAGCTAATTAGGTTTAATATTAGGAACTAATGATATGCTCAATTGAGAGCTGGTTTGTTCCTCAAATTAGGTAGTAGTTATGTGCAATGTATTATGTAATGTCCCGCTACCCACATTTATCAGTAGTCAGCACATCTTCTATAACATTGCTACTATTAAGTTTATTTTCTACAAATATAATAGTACATCCGATCGCAAAAAAGTGTCGTAGGATGTACTAGTAATTTGTGCGTGGTCAGTTCATTTACAGATTTACTACGATATTTTAATAGAATCGGATGGATTGTGCAGTTCTTATGCAACTGGGTGAGAGATATTACAAGAAGGTTGTAAACCGGGCCCTTAAAAGTGGGTCGGTGATGGGCCGTTCTTGTTGTCTCTTTTGTGTTACCGTCAAAAGAAAAAACCTCCTGTAAAGAGGCGAGAGCAAAATCCAAGCTCTGCCCTCCCAGTTTCGCCGGAGATTTCACAGCCGCTGGGAGCCCTTCACCCTTTACCGCCGGCGTCAGAATCGGTTCGCCGCCCTCCTCTGTCGACGAAGAATTCACTGCGCACTCAAGAGTAAGCTATAAGCTCTCCTTGCTCCTTCTATCTGCTGATGCCTAGTCCCTAGCTAGGGTTTCCACCTGCTGAGCATGAATATTGGTACTCTAGCCAATTAAATCGTTTCTCAGCGTGGTAGTGGAGTTCTTATCTGATATAACAACTTCAAATATCTTGGCTTTGATACGAATCTGTCAGTGTTATAGATTGTTCTTCTGGGAGAAAATGGCACCAATTTTGCAAATTCACACTTTATCTGGGGAAAATTGTTTGTTTTAGTTAATGATACATTTGTAGTGGAGAGTTCTAATCTGATGTAAAAATTGCATATCTTCAGTAATTCACTTTGCCCCATTGCGCACCTCATTGTTTCAGCACGCGTTCTGGCCTTTTCATCTAAACAAAAATAAAGTGAAAATGAACCGCTAATGTGATTTCAGGCATATCTCACCTTGAAGTCTTGTGTGATATATATCAGGGAGCTAGCCTTATGTGAAAATGGATTAGGATGCTGTAGTTTGTTTAGTCTATCGTAGAGTTGACAGTGAATCTGGATAAGCTGGACACCGAGTTAGGGCTTATATGGCATGTTTATCATGCTATCATAATGTGCCTGATACCCCGCACGTGATTAATTAGGTAAGATTTCTTTTTGCATGATTGATGCTTTTGTGCTGTTAACTCAACACACGCTTCTGCTCTAGCCCCACACCTACAACCCCTGCACCGACTCTTTGGCTTTGAGCCTCTGACTTCCACATTATTCACAGTTATTACTTGCCTCTTCAGTTTATTTATTAATCACATTATCAATCGATATATAGATTCTCTTGTTCATTGCAAGTTTTTTGGTCCATTGCCGTCATTTGCAAATTAATATTAGTCAATTTCTTGCATTAATAATCTGTCCATGAGTTATTAGTTTCTTGACATCAGTTTCCATTGAAAATTGGTCACCATGACGTGGGAGCTTATAGAGGTCGCTGGCAACCTAAATACTCTCCAACATTCTACAGGTATCGCTTTTAATTACTATAGTTCTTTTTATTGCTATTCTAGTTTCATATCTTCTCTCTCGTTTTCCCTTTTGGTGCTAGTTGATGTGCTGGCTGCGAAGATTGAACCCCATCTAGCTAATGCTCTCATTAGGTGTAGAACCGAGGGAAGCTCACCTCGGTCGTCACCATTGCGGCTGGCGGCTGAGTGGTTAGCTGCAGTATGAAAAATTAGGTCTTGAGGCAGCGTACTCCTTCTCCTTTTGTAGCTTTACTTACACACATGGGCCTGGCCCATATAATGGTTCAACACTCCCCCTCAAGATGGATGGTAGATGTCAATCAACCCCATCTTGTCACACGCCAAGTTACATTCCTTTGTTCCCAAACCTTTTGTCAAACAGTCTGCAAACTACTGCTGAGAGCTAACATGACTAAGACTGATGATCCCAGCATCGAGTTTCTCCTTAATGAAGAAGCGATCAATTTCCAGATGCTTTGTCCTGTCATGTTGAACTGGATTATTTGCAATACTTATAGCTGACTGATTGTCACACCATACTCTTAAGGGTCCTCTCCTCAGAAGTTTCAACTCGTTCAGCAGATGCTTCACCCAGAGCATCTCACTCAACCCTTGGGAAAGGGCTCTATACTCAGCTTCTGCTGTTGATCTAGACACAACTAGCTGTTTCTTGCTTCTCCAGGACACTAAATTTCCTCCCACAAACACACAATAGCCTGCTGTTGATCTTCTATCATCTTGACAATCAGCCAGCTTGAGTCACTATAGCCATCCACTTCAAGATGTCCACTCTTTGCAAACCACAACCCTTTTCCCGGAGTCCCCTTCAGGTACCTCAAGATTCTGTGCACTATATCAAGGTGTCCACTTCTTGGTTCATGCATGTATCTGCTCACTACGCTCACGGCGTATGTAATGTCAGGCCTAGTGTGACACAAATATAATAACCTCCCAACCAGTTTTTGATAATCTTCCTTGTTCACTAGCTCACCTGATTGTGCTGTCACTTGATGATTCTGTTCAATCGGGTTGGGAGCTGCACGACATCCCATCATGCCCATGTCACTCAAGAGGTCTAAGGTGTATTTTCGTTGGCACAAAGAGATTCCCTTCTCTGTCCGAGCCACTTCTATGCCAAGAAAGTATTTTAGGTTGCCCAAATCTTTTACCTCAAACTCCTTACTCAGGCACTCCTTTAATCTCTTGATTTCTTCTTGATCATCTCCCGTAATGATGATGTCATCCACATATACGGCAAGAATTGTGATTCTACGGTCAGAGTGTTTGAAGAACACCGTGTGGTCACCATTACATTGGCCATATCCCATACTACAAATGGCACGTCTGAACCTATCAAACCATGCCCTCGGTGATTGTTTCAATCCATACAAGGACTTCTTCAGCCTACATACTTTCCCTGTGGTCTCCGAGGTACCAAAGCCTGGTGGTATCTCCATATACACTTCTTCCTTCAGGTCACCATGCAGAAAAGCATTCTTGACATCTAGTTGATGTAGCTTCCACCCAAAGTTAGCAGCACAGGAAACCAATATCCTTACTGTGTTCATCTTTGCCACTGGCGCAAATGTCTCATCATAGTCAATTCCATAAGTTTGACTAAACCCTCTAGCGACCAATCTAGCTTTGTACCGTTCTACCTTCCCTTCTGGATTTTGCTTCACGGTATAAATCCATTTGCAGCTCACAGCATTCTTTCCTGCCGGCAATGTGGTTAGCACCCACGTCTTGTTTTTCTTTAGTGCTTCCAACTCCTCTATCATTGCATCACGCCACTTTGGATCTTGCTTTGCACTCCTCCAATCTTTTGGGATTGACACAGATTGGAGAGAGGCAACAAAGGCTCTGTAGGAAGGAGACAAAGCCTCATAAGACACAAAATTTCCAATATCATGGTCATCCCGAGTATTTTGTAGTGCCTTCTTTGCCACTATAGTATCCTGCTCATCCCTGTATTTTTCAGGAGGCCTTCCTGCCTTAGCTCGTGGTTCTTTCCTCAGGCAATAGGAAGATCCACATTGTCACCTGAGCTAGCATCGCTGCCTTGCTGCTCCCCCTGCACATGTGCCTGCTGTCCCGCAGTGTCAGATGAGCTCGTATCACTGTCTTGATGCTCCCCCTGCACATGTGGCTGCCGTCTAGAGTACACACGGAGATTCTGTGGCCAACGATCTCGAGCAGGAACAGGAACCTCGAGAGAACCAATTTGAATTGTACCCATTGCTGGCTGAACCTGAATCTGCACATCATGTTCAGTGTTAGTACCCACAGAATCACCTTGAGTCTGTGATACAACCTTCTCCCCCTCATGACCATCTTGCACAGAGTGTAGGTGGTCAAGTTCTGCAAATAACAGACTCAGATCAGTCGGTTCACCATAGAATGGCTCAGATTCCCTGAAGGTGACATCCATACTTACAAACATGCGTTTTGCAGAGGGGCTCCAACACTTATACCCTTGCTGACTCGATGAATAACCCATAAACACACATTTCAGTGCCCGTGGGTCTAACTTCCCAATAGATGGCCTATGATCCCGAACAAAACAGGTACTTCCAAATAACTTTGGAGGGACAACGAACTTGTTTTCTCCAAACAGTAGCTCACATGGGGATTTCATACCTAGTATCCTGGAAGGGGTGCGGTTGATCAAGTATGTGGCTGTCATGACTGCTTCACTCCATAAGAACTTGGGAACATTCATCGTGTACATCAATGAGCGAGCTACTTCCAAAACATGGCGATTCTTGCGCTCCACCACACCGTTTTGTGGAGGAGTATCTGGGCAGGATGTTTGATGAAGAATTCCCTGGGCAGACAAGAAGGCTCCAAAATTGGTGTTCACATACTCTGTGCCATTGTCAGTCCTGATCACCTGCACTGCACTGAAACTGATTCTTCACATACGCATGAAAGTTCTGAAAACAGTTAAACACCTCATCCTTATGGCGCATCAAGTAAACCCACGTCATACGAGAATAGCAGTCGATGAAGGTAACAAAATACTTCATTCCATTAACTGACACCACTGGACATGTCCATACATCCGAATGAATAAGCATAAAAGGAGATATACTCCTCAGCCCCTTACTCACATACGAGCCTCTTGTGTGTTTAGCATATTCGCAAGCATCACATGACAACTTGTCCTTGCTTATTCCACACATAACATCAGGAAATATTCTACTCATCTTATCAAAAGATACATGCCCCATCCTACAGTGATGGATCATCGCACGCTTCTCCTTGTCCTCCATGTTGCAGCATACACCAAATCCGGTTGCACGCCCTTGTCCATGTACCAAAGCCCCCTACGCCTGGTGCCAGTCCCAACCATCTGCCTCGTCTGTCGCTCCTGAATCAAGCAACCGAACTTGTCAAAAGTCACACTACAGTCAATTTGATCAATCAGTGCACTTAAAGATGCCAAATTGACAGGAAACGCTGGCACATGCAAAACCGAGGATAGAGAGATGTTGGGAGTACACTTTACTGTGCCAACCCCGACAATAGGCTGTTTTGTACCATCAGCTGTTTGAATGGTACCCTTGTGAGTAGGAGGATGTTTAGTGTAAGACTCAAACATGAGAATTTACCCGCAACATGCTTAGAAGCACCGGAGTCTAGAACCCATTCTGTATCAATTTCATTTGCAGCAAGAGATGCCCTTTCAGAATTACCTTCATTCGTGGAGGCCCAGTGAGCAAAGTCTCCATAGGTAGCATCATCTACTTTTGTGTCCTTTGGCGTGCCATTGTTCTGTTCAACGACCATGTTTGCCTTCTGACCCCCTGAGTGTCCTGAATATCCACCTCTCCCTCTAGCATTTTGACCCCCTGAATATCCACCTCTGCCTCCATAGGTCCTGCTACCTCCCCCTCTGTAATATCCCCTGCCTCTGCCACGATTTGGACAGTTCCACTTCAAGTGACCTGGCTCACCACAGGTAAAACAGTCCCTGTATCTTTCCACTCCCTGCGCTCAGTAACTGCAAACGTCGGAGTCGTCACAACCTTCTCATCAGCTTTCTCAAGAGATAAGCGCACTTCCTCTTGATTCATTGCTGCAATAGCCTCATCAATAGTAGGAAGGGAAGTTTGGTGCATCAAGGAAGCTTTCCTGGCATCAAAGCGACGGTCAAGCCCATCTAAAAGTTTTAGCACACGCCTTCGTGCAATCCACTTGTGGCCTGACTCGATGCTGGCAGCGTCATAGAGCTCAAGAGGGTCACAGTTGTCCTGATCTGCCCACAAAGCCTGCAGCTCTGCCACATATGCCATCACTGACATTTCACCTTGGCGAAGACGATGAATCTTTCCATCAATCTGAGCAATAAGCATGACATTGCCCTTGCCGGAGTACTGGGTAGACAACGTCTTCCACATCTCTGCAGCTGTGGTTAGCCCCTCAACGGAGCGAGCAATGGAGGGCACCACTGAGTTCAACAACCATCCAACAAGCAAAGAATTGATGGCCTTCCACTTCTTCCCCTCTTCACTAGTCTTGTCTCCTGGTTCTTCAACAATACCAACCAAGTATCCGTCAAGATATTTCTGCTCCACAGCCAATATTGCCATTCGAGACCAACTCAGATAATTGGTAACCCCCTCTAACTTGATTTCGGTGGGCGGCAAATCGATCTTCTGGACCACTTCCTGTCGAGGAACCATGGCCACAGAGCTTGAGCCATCTGTCTTGGAGGTGAGAAACAATCGTGAGCTTCTGGATAGCTTCAGCCAGAATTTTCTGCTCACCCATCCTTGCTGCTTGAAGATAAGCAACACACAAATTGTTTCAATCGCAAACCAGCTGTACTCAACAGCAAATCCTTCTTCTCCCTTGGCAGTCAGCTGCACTCTCAGTACGCTTGCCGACTGCTGCCTTTCACTCCCAAAAACAAACAGCTCACCTTCCTCCTTCTTCCCCTTTGCCTCGGAGGTCTTCCTTGCTTGCAGCTCTTCCACGGCTGCTTCTCGCACGCACACAGCTGCACACGCAGCCGCCCCGATGCGCCGCGCCGCTGCTCGATCCGCCGCCTCGCCGGCGACCAGACCACCGCCGCCTCGCCGGCGACTACACCACCACCGCCGCCGCCACCGGAAGCCCGCGCTCTGATACCATGTAGAACCGAGGGAAGCTCACCTCGGTCGTCACCATTGCGGCTGGCGGCTGAGTGGTTAGCTGCAGTATGAAAAATTAGGTCTTGAGGCAGCGTACTCCTTCTCCTTTTGTAGCTTTACTTACACACATGGGCCTGGCCCATATAATGGTTCAACATTAGGTAAAAGAAATTTCCTCTGATTTATTGTTTATTCAACCATTGCATTTTTGGTTAGGGTTTATCAGACTCGAATTGCAATTAACAAGGTTTAAGGTAGAAAATTAACTACCAGGCATCCGAATGATGTTTTTAATTTCATGCCAACCCTGATGAGTAAGAATATTCTTGTTTGATTCATTATGGTATAAGTATGGAGTTCAATTTTACTTGATATTTGGTCAATACATCTGAATAACCTTCTGGATTGTTGTTTCTAGACTGCAACTTGCGGATTCATAATTGAACATAAGTTCGTAAAACAGTTTTATTGGTTAAGTGGCAAAATAATTTCATGAAAGTGGAATTGTGGATTAGCAGATTACATCTGAAAGCTGAGACTCTTGGTTTTAGTTGTATTCATCTACATGAAGCTGACATGAAATTCAAATTCCATCTTCTTGTTTAACTTATGCTTGTAATTGTTTTCACAATACCATGCAAAGTGCTATTATCTACTCATCGACATATCACATATCAAATTTGTGTCCTGAGTTTTTTTAAATTACTCATGGTTCTTTCTAGGTTGTTTGTCTGCACACAAACTATAAAATTATTTTGGTAATATTCCAGGCAGTGACTTGTTAGTGTGACTGATATTTCAGGCAGTTGAATCAGGTATGCCCACTGGAGAATCTGCGGCATGTTAAGCGGGTGCGTCGGTGTATTGAATGTGGTAGTATATGATTTTGTATCTAGTTCCCTATTATTTTCTGTTGGCCTCCTGAGTGCGTACTTCATATTTTCATATCAGAGAGCACATGAGCTCAACATCTACTGCTAAGCTTATCATGTCAGAGCCCTTAATATTCGCTAATGCTAGCAAAACCATCTATAAATTGTAGAAATCTGAGCAGCTCACAATATTCAAAGCTGGGTATACCATGTTGATAGTAATTATGTCAAAACATTACAGGCTCCCTCTTTCCTGTCTAATTTCTTTGTATTGTTTTTTCTTTGGCAGAAAAACCCGAGCTATCTATCATCTTATATCTTCTCACCTGGCCCGAAAACTGTAAAAATGGATTATCTGAGGATGTACAGAAGGTAGTAGACTTACCAGTTGAGTCCGTTCATTGCAAAAGTAAGTCTTGTTATCCTTGAAAAGTAAGTCTTGTTATCCTTGAGGAACATTGATTTTCTTGAGCATTGGGGGTAAACTTTCACTTCATCAAAATAAGCACATGAAAAAGGCTACATTAGACCACCAGCTAGTTCCTTCTATTTATTCTGAACATTTTCATATATTTTCATGGATGAAAATGCAGTTTCTAGCTTGATTTCTGCGACAAGTACAACCAAGTTTTCCGTGTCCGGCCTATTGACAATCCCAAAGCCACACATTCCATCGCGCAGAATTCACTCATATCAGGACATTGGTTAAATTAAATGCTTAAATAAAATGTATTTTGTTTTGGAAAAAATATGGATTACAATGTTAGTAGGGAAAGCCGTGTAACTAAATAGTGATCTCTCTTGATGTTTTAAAATAGGATTAACTGGATCTGTTTACAGAAGGTGAAGACTGACAAATGTTGATATCTGATATTGGCAAAGTTTTCCACAGGTTGCCAGTTATCCTGCTATGTCGAAAGAAGACTGGGAGGAGCAGTGGAGACTTTGGCCAACTTCTTATCATCCCTCACATGAGTATGTTCTGATTACGGATCATATAGTGCATTTCCCAACATTCCATTATTCTGTCTTGTATACTTCATTGCTTTGACCAAATGGGCTAGGTTTGCTAGGCCGAAACCACTTGTGCAGTGTGGAACACACCATCCTTAATTTGCATGTAAGCCAAATCTAGCCTGTCGCGGTGAACCAAATAGACTCAAACTGTAGGCAAGTATTCCTCTCCTTGTTAGGGTGCTTGGCAATGCTATGCTTATGTAGGAGTACCGAACAGACGGCCTTGTCAAATAAGGCTATGCCCAGCCTAGGAAGAAACTCAAACATGTCTTACTCTGTTCAAGGGAAGGTCTACTAGGCAAGAAGTAGAAAATAGGGTTTTTACTTGACAGTATCATTCATAAGTAATTGATGGTACTGTCATAAAAGCAAACAAAATCCTGCTTTCATGGAGGCTTCAAGAGCACAAGAACAGTGAGATAATAATTGAATTATAAATTTGCAACGAATAATTCATAGTACTACAAATGTTCTTAGCGATGGTGTTAATGGTAATTCTGATTCAGGAGCACATAGTTTTAGTTTGAAAGGCCACAGTTGAAATTACTTAAACAAGGTTGTGTTTTGTGCCATAATATTTGGATCCTCTGTGTTGCTACATCATTGATTGTCTTCCAAAAAGCTGTACTGTTTAGTGATTAGGGTTGCAGTAAAAAACATGCTTCACACTAACATCTCTTCTGGCATGTGACTATGCCTTATAATCAGATGACCAAATACATTTCCTTCTGTTAATATCTTGTCGAGTGAGATTACATTGACACAGCTTCGTGGGGCTGTCTATTCCGAAAGTCATTCTCACGGTCGGAACCCCTCCAAACTTTTCCTTCTGGGCTAGTCCTCCCTCACATGAAGGAAACCACCACCAGAAATTATTAGCCACCCAAACCCTCTTCCACATGCTCTTTTACGGCTTTGACTCTGCCACCGATGAGCGGCGACGCCGGAGAAAACATTTTGTTGTAGTTGCAACTGTCAACTGAAAGCCGCAATCTTCCAACTAACTTCAGAGATGCTTTAAGTATGTAATATATTTTTAAATCTTTAACCAAAAATCCAAAGGTTCCAACTAGATCTGAGGAACTTCCAATATAATTTAGAGAACTTTCCACTGAATTTCGGATTATAGCCAACCAAAATTGAAGAAATCTCAAAATAAAGTAAAGCCTTCCTGCTAAACGCAAAGGGGGTTCTCACTTTATTTGGGCGAAGAAAAATCAGACGCCAACAACCAGATCTGGGGCATTCATCCGCCGCCTTGTATGGCACAGAAGGCGAGGGCTGACGTTGCAAAAAATGAAAGGGGCGCGCTTTGCGTGGTCTTGTGGTGCCAATTTAGCCGCCCCGCTGTTACTTGTATTGGAATGTTTCCAACATCGAAATAAAAAAGATTTTCCTCATAGAAATTGTTTTCTTTGGACGCAATTTTAATTGCAACTTATAAATTTAGCAAATGCCGTGTTGTAACTCGTATGTGGCTGTTCTGATGCGCTTCTCTGTTAACGTCGCAGCATCGGTGGTGCATCTGGATTTAAAGATGAGGAATTATCATCAATATTTGGTTGCATGAAGACTGCTATCCAGTTATCAGAGGTGGCCACTCCTGGTTTTGCACTATTTATTTATTGCTAGATTATTGTACTGATTTTCGTTATTATTTTTCTAAATATCATTCATGGTGTTAAGTGAGACTTTTTTCCAACCCTGATGCAAAGTGACATCATAGCTGGTTCATAGTGGATTTACTCTATTAACTTTAGCAGGGATACTACATCTATTGTCTCGAAAACCTGAAAAAGAGGACAGGCTACATGGAGCCCGTTTTGTAAACAATCAAAATCTTTATTTGTTTTACTTTAAAAATCTGAAAAATTTGTACAAATACATATAGATGTGTACCATGGAAAGGAAATTCCGTGCTTCCGAGTTCCAGTGATCCCGTTGTTTTAAAAAAAATCGAAAAAAAATATTTACGAGTTTCAAACAAATTTGAAAAAAATCTCGGATGTAGCCAATGGTGTATTCCACAAACGTGCAATGAATAAACTTCAAATATTTTGTATTCTGGGCTAGACAAAAATAACAAAAGTGTGGATCTGAATATGCATATTTTCGTACCTCCAAATTTATCATTCTTGTGTATCGCATAATACAAATTATTCGAAGTTGATTTTTTGCAGGTTTGTGGGATACATCATTGGCTACGTCCAGGAGTGTTTTCAAATATTTTTGAAACTCGTAAAATATATTTTTAGATTTTTTTTAAAACATCAGGATCACCGGTGCTTGGGAGCCATAGACACTTTGCGCATACCATGTATGTATAAAGTTTCAAACAATTATGTTTTTACCCGTGACCCAAAAGAAATAGACAAATGTAAATACAAAAATGAATTTTCAAATGACTCCTTAGAGCCACATTTTTGTGATTTTTGTGTAGGCCAAAGTAAATGATTTTTAACAAAAATTTGCACGTTTGTAGAAATCATCTTCGTGTACCTGTAGAAAAAATCATATTCTTTTAAAACTTCAAAATATCATTTTCAAATTTTGAAAAAAAACGGGCTCCATATGGCTGCACTCCTATTGTCTTTCTTATTTACATTATGTAAATTTTTGCTTGCTAGTTCTTTAGTATAGATCATTTGGGTTAACTTCTGTAGGGGTGAGCTTTCCCAGGTGGGCAACGTTGCCATTATTGTTGATCCATCAAGTATGCAAATAATATCAAAGGCTACAGATCAAACACACAAGCATGATGCTTCTCTAAAAAAGAATAAACAAGTCAGAGTGGAAGCAGATGGTGCCTGCTCTTTGGCTGAAACAGCCGAGGATAATGATAGCAGGTTGTTGCCGCCAAGTTCTAATGTTAGCAATGGCTTGAACATGGAGGTCTCATGTATATACTCGTGGGGATGGACGAAACACAGGTCTTCTGAGCAGAAGACATTGCCTTCTGAAGGTGGTTTTCTGTGGCATCCTCTGAGACATGCTGCCATAGTTGCCATTGAAAATGCTGCCGAGAGAGATAGAATGTTGTTCCATACTTCAACTTCTTCAACAACCAAACTAAAACTAAAAGACGAGATGCTGAATTGTTTTGATAATGAACCAGCAAAGTGGCCAAAGGTAGTTATAAAAGTGAGCCTTGTTACTTATATCCTTACGTCTATTTTTGCCACTTGGCTTTCATAACCGGTGGACATTAACTGCTGTAACAGAAGACTGAAAACCATGCTTTTTCTAACAAGTTCAAAATTGAACATCAGGATAAAGAAACATCTGAGCATCAAGAATGCTTGAGTGACTTGTCTGGAAGAAACAGGCCATATCTTTGCACAGGATTTGACATCTACCTTGTTTGGGAACCATGCACTATGTAGGTTTACTATCACGAAGAGTATGACATCATTTTTGTGCTGTTGCTTACTGTTTAGTTTGCTGACATGCTTGTTTACTTGTAGGTGTGCTATGGCACTTGTACATCAAAGATCAAGCGCATATTCTATGCTTTCCCTAATCCAAATGCTGGAGCACTCGGCAGCGTCTACAGATTGCATGGGGAGAAAAGTTTGAATCACCATTACTCCGTTTATAGGATAAAAGTGCCAGAGCCATATTTAAATGGTTCGAGTGATTTCTCAAAAAAAGGCTGCTCAGATTCTGCACCATATTAGTTTGAAAACAGCATGAGCCTTTTTATCCGGCTCTTTGCTTATGCTTGGTCGTCTTTGCGGTGGCGACTGTGAGTTGCTGGTCCTCCTTCAACGCTCTGTGAGGACGGTGATGATGCTCCTTTTCTGGATTTTCCATGACCGACTTATTTGGCTCACCTGCAAGGCTGCAAGCCTTCCTTTGCAGTCTTTAACGCTTTGGTGCTGTGGTGCTTTGGTTCTGCTCTGTGTGCCTTCTCCGTCTTGGTGATCGGCAACAACAGGAGCCGAGTCTGAATGTTGGTGTTGTAGAAGGCTTAGGTGGTCTGGAATGTACTTTTCTTCTTCTTTCAGGCAATTCTCTGCATATTGGAGGGATTGTCTGCTTTAGAGACCTCTTCCCATATAGTCAAACATGTCATAAGCATTTTTTCTGTTGCAAACATATATCTTTAGGTCATTCGAAAAAATGATTCAGATTTTTTTTTCATTTGTTTGACATAAAACTCTCGTTAAAAACAGCTGGTTCGCGCATTTGACCCTTGCAATAGACACCACACAAAACCTGAACAGTCGATGTTTATTTTGTGTAATAACTAGATCCAAAATTGTTTCTTTTCGTTGATCAAATTTTGTAATGAAGTTTTGTACTGATTCAGAAACTACAGTATCTTGAGGAATAACCACCTCCGATGTTCAAGTATGATGTTTCAGAAAGTTGCTGCTTAACCTAAACGAATTTGTTTGTCCACTGTCTAACCTGGTTAATGGATTTTCCAGGTGATAATGTGCTATGAAAACTACAATTCTTCAGCAATATCTATATACTTGACTTGATACCCCCTAAACGAATTAAGAAAACCTTTAATCATACATGCATTACTCATGATTTTTCTGTTGGCGTTCAGATCATCTCCACTCGTGGCCCCCAAATAGCGTCCGGAAGCAGCGCCGGACGGGCGCTATTGGCGCTGTCCGGATGCGTCCCGCGCTATTGGGAGTGCCGCTCCCCACTCGCGGCGCCAATAGAATTTTTGAAACGACGATCAAACACAAAATTCGACAGATTTCATTCAAGCATTTGGGAAATTTTACAAGTTCGAATGAAATTTAATCAAACTAAAGAAACTAAACTAAAACTAGCGACGCCAGTCGAAGGGGCTATAGTCCTCCTCGCAGCCACCCTCCTCCTTGTCCCCGCCGCTGGGCCCTGCGCCGCCACCGTCTTCGCCGCGCTCGTCCTTGATGACCCTGCTTGGTCCTGCACCGTCGACGTCGCTGATGAGGTCGAAGAACGGAGTCCCGGTCGCCGCGAGATGCTCGCGCATCAACCAGATACATGTAACCTTCATGGAGAGCGAAGGAAAGGTGTTCCCCGACTCCTCCATTGCGGCGTGGAGCCCCGGGTACTCCTCCGGGTTGACCTCCGCGGAGGGTCGCCTACCTCCGCATCGGGGCGAGGTGGTGCGGCGTCCTCGCTGGCGTCGGCTCCGTCTTCAGCCTCTTCGGCGCAGGCGTAGCAGCTCGGGGCTCGCGGATAGAGATGCCACTGCTGCACCCAGTGCGGCGGCATGGCGCCGTGTCGAACTCGTCCTTCACCGCCCGGAGCAATGCCGGGGGCGGTGTACGTGGCGATCCGCGGGAGGACGAGGCCGATCGGGAGGAGGACGAGTCCGACGTGGAGCCAGTCCTCCTTGGTGCCCATTGGTTCGCTGGAGGTGGGGGCGACGGTGGGAACACCGGTGGCCGCGCATGAAGATGCTCACGCCAGCGCAGATGTGGTCAATGACAGCGTCGAGCGTGCACCCAGGCACACCCAGAACGCTTCCCGCCCGAAGACATTCTTGTCCCTTGGCGCTAGCCCCGACTCGCCCCAGCGTGCCATCTCTTTGCAGTGGAGGCGCCATAACTCCTCCTTGTACCGACCGATGTTGACGGGATCCTAGGCGGGGTCATCGCGCTGCTCCGGCGTGAGCTCCCACTAGTAGTGGTTGATGATGGCCTGGCAGAAATTCCGGTTCGCCGCCGTAAGAGGGTTCGGCACCGGAATGCCGGAGACGGATAGCGCCCCCCGGTGGGGGTCCGGTGGCGCCGGGTACCCGTTGTTGTACAAGGTCTGGGTCTGGTCGAGGAGCAGCGTGTGTAGCCCAAAGCCGTTCGTCGTTGCTTCGTCGGTGCGCCGCCAGTTGTCCGCCATCGTCATCGGTGATCTACGGTTAGATTTGAGAGGGAGTGAGAGCGGCCAGAAGAGATAAGGATGGGGCTGCGGGAAGAGATGAGGACAGCTGCGTGCGAGGGCGCTGCTTTTATCGGCACCGGAGAGCAGCGCCCCGAAAAGGCGTGCCGCATTGACGCCGCGGTGCAGCAGGCGAAGCGACGGCCTACCGCCTCGCTACGCCTCGATGCGATGTTGCGGCGCCATGAATGTTTTAACCGGGCACGGTTGAGGTCCCGTGTCCATGACACTGCTGGCCCACCTGGCGTAGCTCGAAGTGGCGTCGCGCGAAGTTTTGTCCAGTGCGACCAAACGACTCCCAACGGGGAGGGCGTGGGCTGGGTGCGCCGGCCGAAATATTGGGCTGCGCTGGACGTAAGGCCGCTACTGGCGGTGCGAGTGTGCGAGAAATTATGTTCTGCGCCCCTCAATAAAGTTATTGATGGCCTATTGGCGCCGTGAGTGGAGATGTTCTTGATGGGGTTCGTAGCAGAAAACAATAATTTTTCTAACTATCGCAACACCGAAATACTAGCCAAGGATCTATCTATCTAGTAATGCGGTAACGGAGGAGATATCGACAACATACCCTTGTAGACCGATAACGGGGATTACGCTCCCGCAACAAGCGTTGTCGATGAAGACGACGAAGCCGACCTCGAGGTCGCGAAGAACTTGGCGCTACGAAGACGAAGTTGGCGCGACGATGACACCCTGGCTCCACACCGTGGCGCCTCCGAGTACTCACACACATGCGGAGCTTGACAACGACTCCCGGGCTCTCCGATCCAGCCAAGATAGCGGAAGTAGAACTTTTGGGTGGAATCCCGCAGCACGACGGCATACTGCGGTATAGATTTCTCACGCGCGCGTAGTCCTTACAAGGGGACCGCGCACAACGGGAGGTGGAGAGAGGGTGGAAGTGGGCGGAGGGCATCCTCGGCCAATAGAAATAAATCCTGAATTTATTCTCTATTTTTCTATATTTTTCCCAAAAATATGCCCCTTCTTATATAGGGGCAGCCAGGCTACCAGAGCAACTGGCTCCCCAATGTGGGACTAAAAAGAAGCAGCAGGGAGCAGCACCGGCCGGCCGGCCGGCCGGCCTAGCCATGCGTGCGTGCGTGGTGGCCTTTGGCCCATGTGCATGCATGGTGCCCACATGGGCCCAATTTGGCCCATGTGTGGGTTGCACCTTTTTTTCTTTTTAATTATTATTAAATTAATATAAAATATATATAATTCATAATTAATATATTTGTATATTATTTAATCTCCCGTGACTCCGAAACAATTTCCGGACCACCCGAACTTTCTTCGGACATACCCGGAACCCTTCCGATTCCACCGGAACCTTTCCGGTTCATTTTCTCTCTCTATTTCTATTATTCCGATAATTCCAAAACGATCTCTAAGCATCGTCAAGACCTTAAGTGTGTTACCCTACGGTTCGGAAATACTCCAGACATGGTCGAGACCCCTCGCTCGCCAATGACCGTCAGGGAGACCTGGATGCCTATGACGGTCCCTGTGCATTCCAGAATAATCGTCGTTGAACCGTTAACATGATATGTTCATTCCTTTTGTTCTTCGATACTACCCTAGTCCGAGATACGATCGTCAACATCCTATGTTGTGTTTTATCTCGTTACCGACAAGGGTTACTTAACTCGTTCCGTGATATTATATCTCCAATGACCTAGTCATACGCTGCGCAGCTTTATAGATATAATTCACCGAGTGGGCCCAGAGTATCTTTCCATCACACGGATGAACAAATCCCGCTCTTGATTACTCGCCCCGACTACTTCCTTCCAATACCCGAAAGTGTCACCTTTATTGTCACACTATATAAGATATGACGTTTGATGCGATCAAAGTATTTTCCAGAAGCAGCGACTTGATATAATCTCACGGTCTAAGGAATAAGCTATCACGTTACTTTCCTATTGCAGTGTTGAACTTAGTGATACGATCCTTATGCAATACTTTGGTGGGTAATGTCCATCAAATTATTCTACTAATAAAATGACTCCATCATCAACTGTTATGAATCAATATGATCGGGAAATCACGATCATCCATTGACTGATGGACTAGTTTATATAGAGGCTTAACTAGGGACTCTGGTTTGTTTCACATACCACACGTGTATTAACAATTCCGATTAATACAGTTATAGCATGGTATAAAACTAATTATAAACTTAATGAGATAATGCAATAAATCTTTGTTATTTATTTGCCTCTAGGGCATATCTCCAACAGTCTCCCACTTGCACTAGATTTCAAATAAATCCAGCTGCATTTCTATACTAATCATACAACCTTATCTTTATAAGCGTTTATGATAATGCTTGCTTAATGGAAGAGGTTTCCTTCGGCCAGAACCTTTCATAACCGTAAGTCTTTGCGAATCATTGACATCACCTTGTTTGATATCATCATGCTATCTTTATAACAAATATACATATTTGGCAACTAAGTGAGACTTTTGTTTCCCTGCGCTAACTCTGATCCTATATCAGTTAATCGCATTAAAAACACACTCAGTTTCAGAGAATACCTTTTCTCCACCAATCCTATGTAATTTCGCAGTATCTATATACTTTTATATTTACCTAAGTAGATCCTGACATTCTATTGTCAGTCTAATGCCTTAACAATTAATCCTATAACGATTTGATCCTTATTTCTTTCTGTCATCTAGGTTGATCCTTTTAACATAACATTTGTTAAACTCATCATCCTTCACAGACTTGAAATAACCACATATATCCTCATTTCTCTTAAACAATGAGGATAAGCTTGGTTTTACTTGTGATGAATCATAAATTCATCTCAGCACTTGTTCTTCTTATAAGAACACAGTTATGTCACGTCGAGTATATAATATGATTCCATACGTTGCCACCTTATCATGGCATAGAGGTGCAACATATATTACAATCATAATTATTTTTCTCTAGATTTATAAGGACCATTTCCTTATCCTCTCTTATTCTGACCTTTCAGAATCTAATCTAGAAAAACACCTCGATTTCTATTTAAAATTCCCTGATCCATTTCAAAAACAGACGCTCATATTTTAAATACATATGACTTTATCATAATTCCATAATTACTTCTAATTCATTTTCCTGATACCGTCTATTATATGTCATTCACATATAAGCACCCGATTTAGCTCCCACTCAAAATGTCAACTACATTTGAGTTTGTGTAACTTATGAGGCTCCCACTCAAAATGTCAATCATATTTTATTTTGTGTAGCTCACAAGCTCCCACTCAATAATACGTCTCTTATATTAAATATGATGAGCTGTCCTACTCCCACTTAAATTATACAAATATAATTTCTTTCGATATTTTGGTCTATACCGAAATCCTTGATCATTTATCAATTCGAAAAATTCCAAATACGATGTATTACACTTGTCTAATACAAATCCAAAAGACTTAGGCATGTCTACATCTGATGTAGTCAAAACAATTTTGATTTTGTCCAAGACATTCTTTATGACAAAATTAGCTTTATGTCCTTCTCATAGTTTCATTCTTTTCACACAACTTGTCATGTGAAAAATCAAGCAACTTTTAACTTGATAAGATTCAAGCAACATTTACTTTCATAATCTTAAATGTAACCCTTTGGATCTATGACTCATTAGTCATGGTTCGAATTTGGTATCACCTTAATTTCTTTGTATTTCGTAGGTATCCCTTGTTCTAGTAACAAGATCATTAAACCATGAATATTAATCTGTGACCGGACAGAAAATATTCTTTAATGCCTACTATTTGTAAAAGCTCCTTAATGAAAACAACATGATCTTTTATCATAATTTTTCATTTCCATTTGTAGAGTTTGTTACCGGAACATGTTTCCGAAACATTACTTCTCACACAATGCGAATAAGGTCAATTACCTTTTAAGCTTTTACCTTTATTCCATATCATTTCTTGAAAACTTGTTTTTCAATGAATCACCAAGTTAGCAATACTAGTTTTGCCCTTGTTGGTGTTTGCCATATGAAATATATATTCATTCCTACTATGAATATTTTTACAAAGAACCATTTCGTGTATATTTTTATCCTATAAAACACGACACTAAGTATATTGTCGTTTCACACGAAATTTAGGTGAAAATTTAAAATAAGGGAGTTTACTAATTCTAACAAAAACATTCTACGTAACATCTAATCTTTTAAGAGATACCTTTTAAGACCATACTTTATTCAAAATAGAGTATGATTATAATATTCTAATAAATCAACATGTTTGATAATATTATAATTTGTGAACCGAAATTCACAAGTCTTTTATGATAAAATAAATCTTTAAAATCTTTGTTATTATAATCCAATTATAAGGGCCCGATTTTATATCCTCCTTTTCTCCGAAAAATCCTTTTGATCTAATCAAATAATTTCAGACCATTGTATCTTTAGCAAATACTTTTATTTACTAGGTCATACAATAAAAGGTTGCAATAATAATTTTACTACTCAATTTAATTTAACAATCATCTTGTATGATTTCAAATTAAATTTCTTCTCATATTGACATATCAATATTTTTCAATCATCATGTCTCATTAGACATCACCCATGCAAATACACAAGATCAAAATATCCAAAATATTTGCAATGCTAATATGATTAAAAATTTGGTAGTGCATTTTATTATTGACTTAGGATATTTATTTTAACATTTTATGTCCATTGCGCCATCATTAAGATCAATACACGAATAACATTTTAATAATCGAAATGTGACCATAAAACTTTATTCATAAAACAACTTGCTTGTTCCATTACAAATATGAATAACTTGTCTCATCGAATATAAGACACACTGATTACAATCACTCTCAAAATCGATTACAAAAACTCTTATTCAAATCTACTAATCAAATGATAACTATGGGCTTGAAACTCTTTGGCCATCAACTCTTTTGCTTGCCATCATTCCGCAATATCATGTCGTACTCTGCAGCTATCCTGTTATATTCTGGTGCTGTTTCAATAAAACAGGACATAAGCATCAAATACTTAAATATTAACAAGTGTGAGAAATAACATTTATAACTCGTATATCAAATATACCTTGCGTGTCATCAATTTCTCCTTCAATGGGTTCCACCTTCACATCTTTGATTTCGACCAGGAAATCAATGAAGAGGAGTGACTCACTTTTAATCACATACTCATCGACAAGCTCTTTATAGCTAGGAGGTAGAGAACGCAACACTGCCTGTATCGCAAAAGTATCCGCCATCCAGTAGCCGCACATGTTTGTGAGATCGTTGTGAATGTCAAACACCCGACACAAATGTGTTTCCAAGCAGGTATGTTCTTCCATCTTGAGTGAAAGAAAATTATCCAGCTGCCTGAATTGCTCAAGTTTCACTCGGTTTACAAACCAAGTTTTAAGAGCATTTATCATCACAAAAGGCTCCATGTGGCGAAAATCATTTTTCAACTCATGATCCATGCAGCCAAACATCGTGTATTGAACACTTCTGAAAATGTCACGACGTTGACGAAAATCTTCTTTCGCCTCTGCACTTGCGGAGTTTCCTGGGTTATCTCCTAAGAATTCTTCTATCACGTAAGAGATGTCGTTTTGATAGAGGACGCCTTTCAGGTTTCTGTACCACTCCATGAAGTTGGATCCATCGTTTCGAAGACTTTCTTTGTTAATGAAATGATTGAACTCAAGACTTTCTTCCTTAGGATAAGGCATGATCTACAGAGATAATTCGCAAAGAACGTATAGGGCTAAGTTTATAAAATATGAGCTTAGTTTATAATCATATTATCAAACATACTCCACTAAGATAATCATCCCTAAAATCATCTCAGCGATTACACGATCCCAATTCACTATACCACCCCCGATCGTCACGGCCGGCGGCATAGCTGCAAGGGTGGACATCGAAATGTCGATCACAACATTCATGTGACTCATGCTCGATCTTTCAATCTTCACGTGTTTCGAGGCTATGTCTGTACATACTAGGCTCGCCAATTAAAACCTTAGTGTATTGCATGTGCAACGTGGCTTACACCCACTTTATGTGAACGCAGATACGTCTGACACCCGATCGTCACGGCCTGCCTCGTAACGGAGAACTTTCAGTGGTGCACACTAAGGGAGAACACAACTTTGGTATTTTATTTAGGGATCATCCTATTATAGCTACCGTCGTATATCTAATATATAAGCACAATAGGATATACACACAACAATACAATATCAAATAATGAATGAAGTGCGATATGACATGGCCCATGCGCCTTGGTCTTCATGGCGCGTCCCGGCGGTGCTCCGAGTCTACGGTGCCACCTTTTGCCTTCGATAACATAAAACTTACCGTAACCATGTCATATTAAAATGCCCCACTGCAAAACAAAGTTAGACGCTCTCTACTTTTACTTTTGCATGTTTTACGTGGCTGCTAGGCTTTCGTGGAGAACCGTTTCTTACCTACGAATATACAACCACAACATCGATTAAATAATTGTCTCTATTACACCCTTTTCAGGGCCCTCCATTGAAAATGCTAAGCCATCTAAAGAGAGAGAAACAGACACCCGCTAGCCGCATATATGGTACAAGCCATATGTCAGTTGCGGAACCAGTCTCGCGTAAGCGTACGCGTAAGGTCGGTCCGGGCCGCTTCATCAACTCGATGCCGACAACATTAGCAAGTGCACGCGAGAGGGTAACAATTATAGAATCGATGCCCACATTCAACATGTGTTCTAACCGTACCAGCAATACTACGCATAGATCGGCTCTGATACCACTGTTGGGGTTCGTAGCAGAAAACAATAATTTTTCTAACTATCGCAACACCGAAATACTAGCCAAGGATCTATCTATCTAGTAATGCGGTAACGGAGGAGATATCGACAACATACCCTTGTAGACCGATAGCGGGGATTACGCTCCCGCAACAAGCGTTGTCGATGAAGACGACGAGCCGACCTCGAGGTCGCGTAGAACTTGGCGCGACGAAGACGAAGTGGCGCGACGATGACGCCCTGGCTCCACGTGGCGCCTCCGAGTACTCACACACATGCGGAGCTTGACGACGACTCCCGGGCTCTCCGATCCAGCCGAGATAGCGGAAGTAGAACTTTTGGGTGGAATCCCGCAGCACGACGCGTACTGCGGTATAGATTTCTCACGCGCGCGTAGTCCTTACAAGGGACCGCGCACAACGGGAGGTGGAGAGAGGGTGGAAGTGGGCGGAGGGCATCCTCGGCCAATAGAAATAAATACTGAATTTATTCTCTATTTTTTTATATTTTTCCCAAAAATATGCCCTTCTTATATAAGGGGAGCCAGGCTGCCAGAGCAACTGGCTCCCCAATGTGGGACTAAAAAGAAGCAGCAGGGGAGCAGCACCGGCCGGCCGGCCGGCCTGGCCATGCGTGCGTGCGTGGTGGCCTTTGGCCCCATGTGCATGCATGGTGCCCACATGGGCCCAATTTGGCCCATGTGTGGGCTGCACCTTTTTTTCTTTTTAATTATTATTAAATTAATATAAAATATATAAATTCATAATTAATATATTTATATATTATTTAATCTCCCGTGACTCCGAAATAATTTTCGGACCACCCGAACTTTCTTCGGACATACCCGGAACCTTCCGATTCCACCGGAACCTTTCCGGTTCATTTTCTCTCTCTATTTCTATTATTCCGATAATTCCAAAACGATCTCTAAGCATCGTCAAGACCTTAAGTGTGTTACCCTACGGTTCGGAAATACTCCAGACATGGTCGAGACCCCTCGCTCGCCAATGACCGTCAGGGAGACCTGGATGCCTATGACGGTCCCTGTGCATTCCAGAATAATCGTCGTTGAACCGTTAACATGATATGTTCATTCCTTTTGTTCTTCGATACTACCCTAGTCCGAGATACGATCGTCAACATCCTATGTTGTGTTTTATCTCGTTACCGACAAGGGTTACTTAACTCGTTCCGTGATATTATATCTCCAATGACCTAGTCATACGCTGCGCAGCTTTATAGATATAATTTCACCGAGTGGGCCCAGAATATCTTTCCATCACATGGATGAACAAATCCCGCTCTTGATTACTCGCCCCGACTACTTCCTTCCAATACCCGAAAGTGTCACCTTTATTGTCACACTATATAAGATATGACGTTTGATGCGATCAAAGTATTTCCAGAAGCAGCGACTTGATATAATCTCACGGTCTGAGGAATAAGCTATCACATTACTTTCCTATTGCAATGTTGAACTTAGTGATACGATCCTTACGCAATACTTTGGTGGGTAATGTCCATCAAATTATTCTACTAATAAAATGACTCCATCATCAACTGTTATGAATCAATATGATCGGGAAATCACGATCATCCATTGACTGATGGACTAGTTTATATAGAGGCTTAACTAGGGACTCTGGTTTGTTTCACATATCACACGTGTATTAACAATTCCGATTAATACAGTTATAGCATGGTATAAAACTAATTATAAACTTAATGAGATAATGCAATAAATCTTTGTTATTTATTTGCCTCTAGGGTATATCTCCAACAGTTCTTGTAGTCAGAGTAAACGATCCAATTCTTTTATTTTACCCATGCACCTTCTAAAAACAAACTCAAAGAGGCATTGGTTTGGCTCATAGGAGTAGATGCTCGTATTATAAAAAATTGTATTTTAAATTGTTAAACATAATCTGGAGAAACTCAGATGTATATCAGGACATTATATGTTTATGTACTGTATAAAGAAGAAAAGATATCAAGTGAAAAGTCATTTTATATAGCTGTCAAAATGAACTGTCATGGCCAGGTTTACGTTTCCGTTAAGCAAGTCATGTAACCAAATCTACCCGTCAAGCAGAACCAGTCACCAATAATTACTTGGCTTCTCGTTTGGTTTCTCCAAAAGGGCAAGGTCGACTTTCCTGCATTTTACGCAAACTTTAGTTTCCCTGACCAGTCTCCGAATCTTTCCATCAGATCAACCATTTACTTTCTCCGGTCTCGTTTTTCTCCGCTGCCACAGCTCTCTGTTCTGCCTGCTACGCAACACCAAAATGCAAGGCAAATCTGACAAACTGTTGGCACGCTGCGCCTCTCACACGGTCGTATCTTTTGTTTTTTTTTAACGCTGCAAAAGATTCGTCTGCCAAAGAAAAAAGTTACAAAAAGGCGTTTTAAGAAATAACCTCTCCTAAATGCTTATCTCACGCGAGAATCCAGTTTTTTTCTTCGTCCTTTCGTTTAAGAACCGCCAGATGATTTTTTGTTGAAGACACCAACGAGTTTTGTTACTTAGTTTTTATTTCGAAATGGGGAGCCCAGCCTCTGCATCGAAGAGATGTATACGACTTTTTTTTTTTGAAAGGGATTACAGCTGCATAATCAAACAAGATTACAAAGGAAGAACAGAAAACACAGCAGAACGAAACACTGACACCCAGCACAACAGCAGCTTCAGGGATCGCCGCTGAACCTCCGCGTCGCCTGAACAGGACCTTCATCGCCGAACGCCGCCGGAGAAGAAAGCGCCAGGCCGCCGCGAACCCGAGAAGGGGAACACCCCACACATGTAGACGACCGCATGTGCCGTCCGCCGCAAGCGACGGAACTGAAGAACGCTTAACGCGCACGGCCATGGCGCCTCCTCCCCGCAGCCACCCCTCTTCCATCGAACCCTGCACTGAGCACCACCGTGTCTCGCCGGAGTCCCCACCAGTAGCACAACTTGCACCCACCTTCTCCCCTCGCAACCTCTGCCGGCCAGAGAAGGAGGAAGAACATACCATGTCGAAGCTGAGCACGCCGCCAGAAGAGCTCCTCCCCAAGCCACCACGGCCGGCAGAAGAGACCAGAACGCCGCACCAAAAGGCAGCAGAGACCACCAGAATCCCAGAGCATTTTCACCTGTACAAGCGACGAAGGCAGCTAGCCCGAAGCACCAGCTCCCCGCACCGCCGCAGCACCCCCAGCACCTCCTCGATGTGGCCAGGAAGAACCACAGCAAGACGAAGAAGAGGCCGAGGTACCAAAACTCGCCAAGACGGCCATCGCCTCCGCCACAACAGCCATCCTCCGAGAACCAAAACTCACCGGATCCAAAGATCCGGGAGCACACCACGCCAAGAGGCGCAGAGAACAAAAGCTCCACGCGAAGAACAGCCACTTCGCTCCGCCGTCCCCGCCATGAGCACCTAACCTCACCAGATCGAAGGATCCGAGAGGAGCAAACTCCAGCAGCCCGCCAGCTCCGCCATAGGCCTCGCCGGGAAGGAGATCGGGCTCCGGCTACCTTATTCCAACGCGGAGCTCCCATCCCCTTCACGAGAGCACCCGCAGGACACACAGCCCTACTATCTACAACCGCAGACCAGAGATCCGGGGTTCCCCTGCCCTCCCGCCGCCGAAACGGCCGACGGAGGGGAGAGGAACCCGCGGTTCCGGCCGCGGTGGACGAGGGAAAGGTGGTCGCCTCCGGTTTCGCCTCCTACGCTACAGTAGAGAGGGGAGGGGGGAGGAGACGGCTCGGGAGATGTATACGACTTTTGTTCCTTGGTTAGCAGAATAACTGCCGATTTGTGACATTTGGGTGGGCAGTCGATGCCTTGACGATGGCTTGCCAGTAGTGAAAAACAGCTGGACGGACCGAGCCCAGAACCTGCACCAAGGAGGGGCAGGAGAGCCAGGACGCCACCGCTTGCCAAATGCGACGAGAGAACCGACATTTAAAAAGAATATGTGTAGCGATTTCGACGGGTTTTCGCATAGTAGGCAGAGAAAATTGTGTGGCCAGCCCCTAACCCGCCAAACGATTTGAAGTCCAGATTATGTTCTTCACGGCTAGCCATGCGAAAAACCTGCACTTTGGTGCAGGGGAACCGACTGTGTAGCAGGGGATGGATGGATCCATGGAATTGTGGTTTGTATGCTGAACCGACCGTGTAGCACCCACTCGAGGCAAGGGTCCAGATTATTGAGTCTTGCCATCTCCACTTTTAAGTTTTGTCGCAGCGTTGAACATCTCTCTATCAGATTTGTCGTTTGGAACTTCCAGGCCAACCACTCGAATCACAACCAGCACAGACGCAAGGCACATGCGAATTTCTCCAGATCCAGAATCCCTAGCCCACCCAAAAAAATTGGACGACCAACCTTGGTCCAACAGACTTTGCACTTTCCGCCGCTAACAGTGTCGCTTCCAGCCCACAACATGCCTCTACGAAGTTTGTCAAACGCCTTTAGAGCATCTCCAGTCGCGGCGCCCAAATGGCCGCCCAAATGCCTTCCGGACAGGCCCTTTGGGCGCCGTCCGGACTACCTTGCCCATTTGGGCGCCGTCGACCCCCACTCGCGGCGCCCAAACTAAAAAAATTTAAATTTCGAAAAATTTCATTCAAATTTTAGGAAATTTTACAGATTTGAATGAAATTAAAAAAAACTAAACCTAAATCTACTGGCGGCCCCGGTAGCGGCGACTGAAGGGGTAGTAGGGGTCTTCGTCCTCCTCCTCCTTCTTCACGCCGCTTGCTCCTGCGCCGTCGTCTTCCTTCTTGACGCGGCTAGGGCCGACGCCGCCGTCGCCGGTGAGGTCGACGAACGACACGCCAGTTTCAATGGCGTGCATGTACGCCGACCAGGCGCAGGCAGATGGCCCGTCCATGGGCGGCACGTCCTCCATGGACGCGGCCTCCGCGGCCCGCAGGAGCTCGTCGTCGTCCTTGGCCGCCTGCGCCGCCAGGAGCTCGGCATAGAGCGTCGTCGGCTCCGCCTTCACCTTCATCGGCTCCGGCTTCGGCGAGAGCAGAACGCGGGAGAGGGAGGAGGAGGAGCGCGATGAAGACGCTCGCGAGGACGACGCCCGCGACGATGACCCTGTCGAGCGCGAGGACGACGTGCGCGGTGCCCACACGTTGGCTGGCGGCGCCGGAGGCGGAGCGTGGGGCCACTCCAGCAGGGAGCCGCCGTTGGCGATGTGGTCCATGACGGCCTGGAGCGTGCGGCCGTGCACGCTCCAGAACGCCTCGCGCCCGGCGACGTTCTTGTCCCTGGGCGCCAGGCCGGGGCCTTCCCACCGGTTCATCTCCTCCTCGAAGAGGCGCTGGAACGCCTCCTCGTACCGGGCGGCGTTGCCCGGGTCCTCCGGGTTCCAGTGCGGGTCGTCGCGCATCTCCGGCGTCAGTTCGCGCCAGTAGTGCGCGATCTGGGCCGCGTGGAAGTCGCGGTTCGACCGCGTCAGCGGCCGCGGCACCGGGATGTCGCGGACGAAGATGGCTTAGCCGTGGCCAACGCGCATGTCCGGCGGCACTGGGTAGCCGTTGTCGCGCAGCGCCTCGGTCTGCTCCTTCAACAGGGTGCGCGGCGCGAAGCCGTTCGCCGCGGCGCCACCGGTACGCCTCCAGCTGCTGCCGGCCATCTCTAGGGTTTGCGGTGGCGGCGAGTGTGGCGTGTGGGGAGAGAGGGGAGCGGTGGCGGCGAGTGTGGCGAGTGAACGCGGGGGCGACGGCCTTTTATTGCCGCCGGAGAGCGGTGGCATTAACGCCGCTCGCCTCGAAAAGGCGCGCCGCATTCACTCCGGCGAGCAGAGGACGCGACGGCTCACTGGCCGCCCGCCGGCCGTGAAAACGAGGAGTCGCCACGCGGCACGCGCCTTTGACGACGCCTTTGACCACGGCGGGGCGTGGCCGTGTCACTGCCAGGTGTGGCCCGCGCGTCAGAGGCGTGCGTTTCCTTCCGTCCGGGGCCGCCCCAAGCCTCCCCAATTTGAGGGCGTGGGCTGGGCGTGCCGGACACAAAACTGGGCCGCGCCGGACCGAATTCGCGTTTGGGCGCCCCGAGTGGGCGCGATTTTGTGTCCGGCACGCCCCAAAGGCGTTTGGGCGGCCGTTTGGGCGCCCCGACTGGAGATGTTCTTAGGATGGCCTTATCTGCTTTGTTAGCATTGAGAAGGAAGACTGACAATGCGGTAAGGACCGATTTTTTTAGTAGCCATAGCGCCTTTATCAAGACTCGAAGCATCCGCGATATTAAATATCTTATTTTAAAGGACTCAGCGTGTGACATTCTCAGAGTCCACTCAGAAATCTCAGAGGATCTGAGGTTGCAAAAACACCATATCAAATAGCTTATTTCAAATGATTTAGCCGTTTTTATATTTTGTAGTCTCATAAAAGCCAACACGAATGGTGTATTTTGATTCTCAGAGCCTCTAAAATTGTCAGAACGACTTTAAGTCTGTGGCGTTTTATAAAAAGGACCGGATCCGACCAAAAGTTTTTTGAGAAACCATTACTGGCCGAGAGTCTGTAAAAGAGCCATTTAGGCAAAGATAACACACGGCCACACCTGCCACGAGCAACTCAATACACACCCAGAGCAGCGCTACACGCATAAAAATACAACATGGTCATCCCCAAGCTCCAAAAAATATTTCTCAACAAAACCTACACAACCCGCCAAGGGCATCTTCAACCCGACTGGTCTAATTTGACCTCAGATATGTTTGCAAGACGTGTTCGCAGATAGGGGCTGGATAACGGAGGCGGCGATTTGACTCATAGGTGTAGATACACCTATTATGTAATTGTTTTTTAGTTTTTTTCTCAAAATGTCAAAAATTACAGAAAAAAATTGGATGCACATTAGAACATTATGTGTTATCCCAAAAAATGGCGTGGTGAAAAAACATTTTTTGTGACCTCCGGATTTGTCTTTTTTGCACAGGTCACAAAAAATATTTTTTTTCACGTAACTTTTTGTGCTAACATAAAATGTCTTGAACTATATGCAAAAAATTTATTTTGAATTTTTTGATATTTTCAAAATTGTTTTTTGGGTAGTGGGTGCATTTGCACCTACTACCCGTAATGGATTTCCCCTGGATAACCTCCATTCGTTCTCTCCCGTAACCACACTCCACGTATCCACATCGTTAAAATATTTAAACACATGCACGTATAGTTTTTAGAAAAATGTCACAAATTGATCGCAAAGTCAGCACAAATAAGTAACTACAAATTCGGGAATGAAATCAATCACAACTTTTGTTGGCCGTGGAGGATCTACTATCACGAGATTTGCCTTCCTCTCCGCTTCAGTATGCTCTAACAATGTGCCAATCTAAATGGCACTGTATCAAGTTGATTGTACAATGTAGTGGCCAACTCCATCTAGCAAATAAAGAATCAAGCAACATTTGCAACAAGTAGAGGAAACGACAAAAGTGAACAAACCAAATAAACATTTTGCACTTGGCATAGCACCCGACAAACTTGTTTAGGTTGGTATGTGTATGTTCATTGAAAACATGACAGATTTTTGCCCAAAAAATCAAGGCCTTTGTTTCATCAACCCAATCCTTGCTTGTGGTGAACCAAGACTTGCACAACAACTCATTCCTCATGGATGAGAGTAAAAATTCTGTCTATATGGCTTTCGATCCGTCATTGAACCAATAAGAACCATAATTAACTGACGTCCAAAAAATTAAAACCGAGACTGATAAAGGAGATGCAGAGGGATAAACCAGCAGACGACCAAACACTAGGACGGATCCCCCATGCCGGGGTTGTCCGACTCGCGGCTGCATTCACCCCGGTAGCACGGATTTCTTGTCCTGCAGCAAGCGGGCTCTTCGTCGTCCGGCGCAGGCTAGAAATCCTCTCCACCACAAGCGCACATCCCAGTAGAGGTCAGATTCAGACCTTGGTTCAATGCCGAGGCCCGCCATAGTCGAACGGAGAGGACAGAGAGGGAAATGGAGTGCAGTGGAGCGCATCGGTTGAGAGTGAAGCTAGGTTAAGTGGGGTCAAAGTGGGTCAGTGGGTCATCCTGAACCAGATTTCACCACGGTGCGTCGCTTAGAAATCGCTCCATTGAGCAAGTCCTGTAGTATCTTAAGGATGATACTGATAAATCCAACTTCTACGTTATTTAGGGCCTCTTTGTAAGATTTTTGTAAGATTTCAATCCTTAGAATTTTTTTCTATGAATTGCCTTTGGATTAAAAGAATGGTACTACCCAAATTGCTATGGATTGGATTCCTATGTCTCAATTCCATAGGAATTGGAACATCCACTCCAACCTCTTTTTAAAGACTCAAGCGCGTAGGACCGAGGCATTTTTCCTGTGTTATTCCTGTGTTTCACCCAAACGACTATTCCTGCAATTTCCTGCGTTTTACAATTCTCTATTTTGCACGGTTAAACTTGTAAGATTAATATGTTTTGTCCATTCCTGTGTTTTTCAATTCTGGGATCCAAAGAGGCCAGAGATTTCAAGTTCGTAATTTCAAACCAGTCTAATCGTCGAGCAGAACCACTCACCAATAGTTCACTGGCTTCTCGTTTTCACCAAGGGCAAAGTCAACTTTCCTGGATTTTACGGCCGGGTTGCCGTGTGCAGTATCTCTGTCTCTCTCTTTCCATCAGATACTTGTCGCCGGTCGAGTTTTTCTCCGCTGTCACAGCTTCTGTCCTGAGCAACACCAAAACGCAAGGCACCTCCCTCTAACGCTTGCGGACCTGCCACTGTCAACTCAGTACTAGTCAATACCGCCATACTACAGGGCCGCTACAGCATGCGTCAAACATATTAGTACAACGCGGTCTTCCCCAAGTTTTAATGGCAACCTGCGCCGGGACGCAAAAGTCCGACCACTGTTCGCCATGGAGGTACAAGCATTCATCACTTTGGATTGGACTGCGCAAGAACCCACTGCCCCGCTTTCTTTCTCCGTCAGTGCAGCCCTACGACGAGCTTACTCCATCATGACCTGCAGCTCCCGACCTCCCTATGCCACGTCTTTTTTTTTATTTATTTTTAGATAAAGGGCTTTATTACTCAAAAGTTTAAGTATTATACCCGGCCTCTGCATAAAGAATGCACACAGCCACAATCCAGGCTAGAAATAAAAGATAATGCGACAACAGGCGAATTACAATCAGCAAAGAATACAGTAAAAACGCCTATGTCCGAGGCAAGCTCGACGGCCTATGGAGGTCCAATCCGGCGATCAAGCGGCCACCCATGTTGTGATAAAATGTTCCTTGCCACCTCCTCCAGCCGTGCACACGCCTCCGTAAAGAGGTCTCGATGTCCCACACGCTGTAAGGTGGACCACGTACGGAGAATACCTGTGCATCGGTAGAGTACCTGCATAAGAGAAACATTTTTATCATTGAAAAACTTGTCATTTCTACTGAGCCAAAGCGACCATATAACTGCAATCGCTCCCACCCTAATAATCGTTCTAAGCTTTTTATCTATCACATTTAACCAGTTGCCAAAAACATTGGCAACAGACTTGGGTGGATAAAGATTAGACGCTATTTGGATAGATGACCATATAGAACGTGCGAAATTACACTCGAAGAATAAGTGTTTTATTGTCTCTTGTTGTGGACAAAATACACACTTAGTGCTTCCATGCCAATTCCGTTTGACAAGGTTATCCTTGGTTAAAATGACGCCCCTACGAAGATACCACGTAAATACTTTTATTTTAAGTGGAATCTTCATTTGCCATATTTTTTTATTATCATCGACTGGAATATCAGAATGCACAAGCGCCCTATACATAGAATCTACTGAGAATTTTCCATTCCCGCATAGATTTCACCGAAATTCATCGGAACCTTGTGTAAGTTGGACTGAGGCCAACCGTGCCAGCAAAGCATTCCAAGATGTTAATCTCGGACCGAATAAATCACGTCTGAACGTCACATTGGGTGGTGAGCACTGCATAACAGTGGCTATAGTATCCCCTTTGTGTCGAACAATATTGTATAGGGCAGGATATTGCTCCCGGAGGGTGGTGTTTCCTAACCACTTGTCCTCCCAGAATCTAATCTCCGTGCCATCCTTAATATTAAATACACCAAAGCGAAAGAAATGTTTCTTAGTCGCCATTAGGCCGGCCCAAAAGTGGGAATCACCAGGTTTCCAATACACCTGTGATATCGCCTTTGAGCCGATGTATTTTCTTTTAAGGAGTGTTTGCCACATCTAATCAAGGTTTCTATTATCTCAAGTTAAGGTCGGCACCAAACAATCTTTTAACATTTTTGCCTCCACGCTGTTAATCAGAAGTCTGTACGTGATGCATGTAATCAATTATCGATCTTCTTCCAGAATACAAGTATTGATCACCGGTGGGTATACTACCTACCGGTAAATATTCTGCATACATGTTTGTTACAAGTGATCAATAATATTATTTGGGGGAAGCGCATGCACTTTCCAAGAACATGTTCTTATTAGATTCTAAGATTATTTTCCCCGCCGTCCTGATAGACTTTCTCATAGGGCAAATAGTGGTCCGGACATGAAAACGGTACTCAACGACATCCAATACGTGTCCGACATCTCTTTGTTCGGACCCAACTTTCGGGCCGGTTCGAAAGTGTCTGACGCACGCGCCGCATTGTTTTAATGGCGTCACTCACCTTCTTGGATCCCGACACGTCGTCTCCCAACACCTGCCGCTTCCCGCCCTCGCCAACATTTCCCTCTGAGCTCCAACCCCCTGTGATATGGAATGTCGAGTCGTCATCTTCGGTTGTGTTTCTCGCATTTCTCCTCGCGAAAATGATCCACCAGTTCGCCACCACCTATGCCACCTTTACTGTGGCCGCGCACAGGTCATCGCCGCCATACCCGTCGGCCTAATCGAGCAAAGAACTCGAACGTGCTCCTAGTGAATTGCTACATGTACTACTAAGGACTGCATTTTTTAGGGATTATAATCCTTAAGCCTTTTTTCTACATTGGTAGTTTGATTTGTCATGTTGGATCCTATGGCAACTTTTTTCTTAGAGTTCAGTTGTACTATATTTTATAGGAAATCTAGCATCCACTCTAAGCCTTTTTAGATTTTTTTTTGTTTTTTCTATGGCATCAGACAAGCCATAGTTTAAATCCATGTGATTTGCTAATCCTATAGGATTAAATTTGTATGCCATTCAAATCCTATAGGCTTCATGTTCATGCGCTTTGAAAGCACTAAGATTTTTCATTAAAAGTAGTATTACCGCCCTTTTGCTCTCGCAATAAACAGTACACTACACCTAGCAGTAAACTATAAATAAAATAGGTAAACATGCAAATAAATTCGCCCAAACGTCGCTCAACGGCTCCAATAAATTCCCTCCACTCCAGCTGTTGACAGTATATACAGGCCGGCCTCCCCCTTTCACTCCCAAACCCTCACACTCCATGGCTTCTCCCCTGCCCACGCCTACCCACGACCAGGTTCCGATGCCCGTCGGTGCGAGCCTCGCCGGAGATAGCCAGGCCTCCGCTGATGGCTTCCCCGCCTCCCTGCTTCTCGCCGAGCAGGCCACTACGCACTCAGTAGTAAGTCGTAACCCCTCCTTTGCTCCTTTGTCTGATTATCTTCATCTAGGGCTTTGGCCGGTTGAAAGAATTGATTCTTTACCTAAACTACATTGATTCTTTACCTAAAACTGCAAGTATGTATGAAAGCTTGGCCACGATGCGCACATCTCGGTTATTCTGCATGTTCTTGGGGTTAGGGGTGTGGCCTTTTTGTTATTGTTCCTGATTGCTACTTTGCCTAGTCATTTTTTTGTATAAAAGTCGATCCGAAATTTATTCTTGTTGTTGATCAAATCTTGGTAATGAATCTTTTTACATGATCTAAAAGCTACAAATGTGTGGTAATAATTACCTCAGATGTTCACGTATCGATGACATTTCAGCTTGTTCTTGAATAAAATATTGGCAACTACATTGCAGATAGCTAATTTACATAACCAAATTTATATGTTCTAGCTCATCTAAGCTAGGTAATGGAAAATCTTTAGTAATACGTACTTGAATAAAATGTCAGTTTCTGTTCAACATTGTTTATTTCACCGACCACTCTCTGGCTTTTCAGTAATACGAAGCAGAGGGCTGCTGTAAGTAGCATAATAAACTTAGGTTATTACACATGGGATATCAAGAACATGGTTCATTGTTAGTTCACCGTACACACCTGCTGTTGGTGTTTCTAGTTATAGGACATGATTATTGTTTTCCCTTTTAGCGTACCTTCAGTTCAAAAACATGTGAGCTTTGTTCTTGTTACCATGAGAAGTAAATAGTCCATTGCTGCCTGCTTGTGCTGCTGTTAGCAGATGCTAGAAGCTTACATATGATTAATGTGAACTGCAAGGCAAGTTAGTATTTAAGATATAGTGCTTTTACTAGTTTATTTCTCGTCTAATGGATCCCTTTGCTGGTTTCCATGGCATCTTTATGTTTTGATTATAATCTGAACTTCTAATGCTTTGTTGTGGCCTTGGTTCTTGAACAGTACAAGAAACATATGCATTTCAATTTTCTTACTTCCTGAACTATGAATCAAGTGTCTTATCTTGTAGACTTGCGATCAAAGCTCAATAGTTTGTTAGTTAACTGTACACATGATGCTGCTGTTGGTATTTCTAGTTAGAGGAAATGATTATTGTTTTCTCTTTAGTGTACCTTCAGTTCAAAAACATGTCTGCTTAGTTCGAGTTACCGTGACAAATAAATATTCCATCGCTGCCTGCTTTAGCTGCTCTTACCAAGTGCTAGAATCATATATATATGATTACTGTGAAATGCAACGCAAGTTAGTATGGAAGATATAGTACTTTTATTAGTTTATTTCTCGTCTCATGGATCACTTTGCCTGTTTCCATGGGCCTTTATATTTTTATTATAATCTGAACTTCTAGCCTTGGTTCTTGAACGTTACAAGAAGCATATGCATTTCATTTGTCTTACTTTTCTTAACTATGAACCATGTGTCTTGTCTTGTAGACTTGCATGATGGAGGCTCAACAGTTTGGACCTTGGTCAGATCTTCCACCGGAACTCCTGAGTCTTGTCCTCAAGCGCCTCCCGTCCCTAGCTGACCGTGTTCGTCTGAGAGCTGTCTGTCACCCATGGCACTCTAATAGTACCTCACAGACTCTTCCACTCCCATTCCCTTGGCTCACCCTCCCCGATGGAACCTTCCTCAGCATCCCAGGTGGTGAGATTCATCGCATGCCTGTACCAGATGGTGTTTGTTGCCATGGCTCCATTGCCAACTGGCTATTCCTCATGAGCAGTGATGGTGCATGCTCATTTCTGAACCCTTTCTCCAAGACCACATTTGAGCTTCCTAATCTCGTCACGGTTTGGCAGACCGAGATAAATCGCCATACTGGTTACCCAATTTCCTATAAGCTTGTGGCGCCCTCGCCCCTGGAATCATCACCAAAGTCCCTTGCTGCTGCGTTGATCATTGGCAATGGTTATTCTGACGATCTTTGTCTTATCCAACCACCTGCTGCCACTTCCTCGTTCAGTGCTGCTACTGCTGAATATCTATCTCTGTTTATGGACCTTGCATTCTTCAATGGAAGGCTGTACATTGTGTCTGAGTATTACAAGCTTTTCATCGTTGATTTCGGCGCGGACCTTGGTAGTACTCCAACCATCAACTGCGTAATTGACTCTATTGGTGGTTTTCTTGGAACGCCTCGATACTTGGACCCAAAGGGGAATTATGAACTCAAGCAGTATCTAGTTGAATGTGGTGGTAAATTATTGATGGTGCAACGCTTTATGGGCGTCATGGAGGGTTTTCTCACGGAGGGTTTTGCTGGTAATCCTCAGACTGTTGGATTTAAGGTCATTGAGGCAGACATGCGCACCAACCCTGCTCAGTGGAGAGTGGTGAGTGATTTGGGTGGCCACGCGCTCTTTCTTGGTAAACAAAGCTCCAAGTCCCTGCCTGCTGGAGAGTGCAGTGGATCACAAGAGGATTGCATCTACTTCATCTGTGACTATCCTTGCCCACAGTCTTCTGCAAACCCTCTACACGATGCTGGCATATACAACGTGAGAACCGGGACTTTCAAGCCATTGCATTCAGGGACTCCAGCAGTACCGCAACGCCAAGATGGCCAGTGGGGTCTAGCATGGGTTTTCCCTCCTGAAGCCATGTGATCAACCCAGCACAGCATGGGTGGTTAATCTTTATGATGAACCCGCATGTCTGGGTTCTGCTTATCTTTATCCTACTAGTATGTTATTGTTTGATCTTAAATTAGTACTATGATGGTGTGCACTTTTAAGTCCTGCGGACGACCTTTATTTGATAATGTAATCGAATGCTTAAGACTTCTGTTGTGAAAACATAATGTTATGTCTGTGTGGTTATGCTTTTTACTCGACCAGAGTTGAATAGTTTTCGAATTAGATTAGTTACATGCCTACAGGTGGTCAGTTTTGTACTGCTGCTGCAGTGTATGCCGCATAGGGGAGCTGCAGTTTATCTCTGTAGTTGGAATGTTGGATGCATTTCATCGGTTTTCAGAAAGTGCCATCTTTGCTGTTATATCTTTTTCTTTTTGCTATTTCTTTCAAAACATATTTCGATTGCCCAAGATCCAAGCTTTGACAAATCTGGTACTCCTGGATTCGTACTAAAACACTCTGTTTTCTGTTAGCATATTCCAGGTGAGCTTATACCTGGCAATAAAATATTGAAATGTTCAAACAGAGCACTCTGTTTTTTAATTAAAGCACTCTGTTTTTAATTTTGTTTTTTTTTTTTAGAAATGGGGCAGTCCCGGCCTCTGCATCGATTGATGCACACAGCCATTTATTGAAAATTATTGTAGGTTCAGCTTATTACAACTCAAGGATCACATAAGGTTGAGACATGTATCAACCAACGAAAGAATAACATAGTATCAACTACCGAAGTCGACTAAAATGCTGCCACGTATTGCGGGAGAAAAACTCCTGTGCCACCAACAGGAGCCGTGCGCATCCAGACACCATAAGCTCCTGCTGGTCCGAAGGAAGCAGTGCAGCCCATAGTTGGATCCAGTATGTAGCCATATTGATAACCTGTAAAACATGAAAATTGGTTTTCCTGTTAAAGACGATATCATTCCTACAATTCCAGATAGACCAACAAATAGCCGAAACGCCGATACGAATTCTAGCTTTGGTCTTTTTATCTACCCCATTCAACCAATTCCCAAACATATTAGAAACATTGGATGGTGGAGGTATGTTGTAGGTACAGAAAACCACCCGCCATATCAATCTAGCAAACGGGCATGAGATAAACAAATGATCTACGGATTCCTCACACCCACAAAAAGAGCATTTTGTGCATCCATGCCAATTTCTTTTAGCTAGATTATCCTTTGTGAGCAAGACCTTTCTATTTAGGAACCACATAAAGATTTTAATTTTGAGAGGAATTTTTAACTTCCACAAGTATTTACGCAAAAATATAGTATGTCCATTCATCAGGTCCTCATACATTGATTTTACCGTAAAAACCCCATTAGTGGTAGCTTTCCAAACAAAAGTATCTGGATCTTCATTCAAATTGATATCCATTAATCTCAGACATAGGTGACACCAACTATCCCACCTATCTCCAATCAGCGCCCTCCTAAACGATATATTTATTGGGGGCGCCCCTCTAAACACATCATGAACCAGCACATTCTTTTGCTGAACAATGTTGTATAGAGTTGGATACTGTTGCTGTAAAGGTGTATCCCCAAGCCAAGTGTCCTCCCAAAACCTAGTAGTTTTACCATTATTGACTTTGAAAAATCCTCGACTAAAGAACTCCTCTTTAATTCGCATGAGGCCTTTCCAAAAGGGCGAGTCTGTTGGGCAAGCCTCTACCTGCGCCAATGTCTTATTTGACAAGTATTTGTTTCGCAACAATTCTTGCCATAGCCCATCTTCATTTAATAACTTATAAAGCCATTTACTAAGTAGACACTTGTTCTTGAGTTCCAGAACCTCAATGCCGAGCCCCCCTTGGTCCTTGGGTCGACACACGATGTTCCATTTAGTTAACCGATATTTCCGCTTATTCTCATCACATTGCCAAAAGAAACGTGATCTATAAAAATCTAGCCTTTTACGTACCCCTTTAGGTATCTCCAAAAAAGACAGCATAAACATCGGTAAACTAGATAAGACAGAATTTATTAGAACAAGCCGATCTCCATAAGATAGTAACTTGCCCTTCCAGCATCCCAATTTGCCCTCGAAACGACATTCTACAGGATACCATTCTGAATTTCTAAGTTTTCTGTAGTGAATTGGCACTCCAAGGTATTTGAAAGGTAAAGAACCAGACTCGCATCCGAAAATCTGCTTGTATTGTTCTTCTACCTCCTTAGCTTTGCCAAAACAAAATATCTCACTTTTGTGAAAATTGATCTTGAGGCCGGATAATTGTTCAAAGATGCATAGAATTAGCTTCATATTAACCGCTTTAGCTAAATCGTGCTCCATAAACAGGATAGTGTCATCTGCATACTGCAGAATGGAGACTCCCCCCTCAACTAAATGCGGAACGAGACCTCCCACTTGGCCGTCCTCCTTTGCCCTTGCAATAAGGACAGCCAACATATCTGCGACAATCTTAAAGAGCATCGGGGACAACGGATCTCCCTGCCGCAGCCCTTTTTTTGTTTGGAAATAATGACCGATGTCATCATTCACCCGTATGCCGACACTACCTCCCTTAACAAATTGCATAATCCAGTCGCACCATTTTTGTGCAAAACCCTTCATACGCAAAGCTTGTTGCAGGAACGGCCATTTTACTTTGTCATATGCCTTTTCGAAGTCAATTTTAAACAGAACCCCATCCATTTTCTTCCGCTGAAGCTCATGAATGGTCTCATGCAAAACCACCACCCCTTCAAGGATGTGGCGGCCAGGCATAAAAGCAGATTGTGTAGGCCTAACAACCTTATGGGCTATCCCAGTAATTCGATTAGTACCCACCTTCGTAAAAATTTTAAAACTGACATTTAAAAGGCATATTGGTCTATATTGTTGAATTTGGACCGCATTTTCTTTCTTGGGTAATAAAGTAATGACGCCGAAGTTCAGTTTATATAGGGGCAAATCCCCTTCCTGAAACTGAACAAACATAGCCATCAGATCATCCTTTATTACAGACCAGAAAGTTTTATAAAATTCCGCAGGGAAACCATCAGGGCCCGGCGCCTTGTTCGTCTCCATTTGGGAAATTGCCTCTAAGACCTCCTTCTCCGTGAAGTTAGCCGTGAGAATTTCATTTTCCTCGACGGAAAGATGCGGTATATCATGAGTAACATTCTCATCCAACAGAACATTACTTGGTGCCGATGCCCCAAATAATTTCTTATAGTATTCAGTAATATAGACCTTTAACTCCTCATCACCGACAATGGTTCCTTCGTCCAGGCTTTTCTGTTTTTAATTTTGTGGGAGCCAGAAAGGATCTTTTGTTATTTGTCTGAGCTGCTAGATGCACCAAAAGCATCAGAGATGTAAAGCCTGGACGAAGTTGATGCGTGCTTGTGGGTGGTTGAACTCTCTTTGAGTGAGGAACACTCTTGGTTGGCCTGGACTGTTCTGTTACCTTTGATTGTGGAACTCACAGCATGTTTGGGTTTGCATGAAAAACTGACAATCTTTTGTCACGTGTGTAGTTTGGGTCGATTGCTTCAGATTTAATTTGAGCAACTGTTTTGTTGTGTTCACTCTTTTTTGCCGTGACAGTCTTTTTCTAGCAAGTTTATCATGATTTTGGCCCAAATTTCGTGTGCGTGATATCCTAGACTAGAAGCCAGCATGTAGAGCACTCACCCATGTATTTTTCTCCCCCTTTGTTATATTTGTTCTCTTTTGCACATCACGGTAGGCTGTGTTCTTCAAACTAGAGCCCACGACGCGTTCCATATCTTTGTTCCAGGCAACTCCAAATGCAGTCTACAATGGCTGCGAGGTGCTTCCTGCTCCTGTCTATCTTCCTTTTGGCGGGACAGGCGACAAACGCCGGCGAGGCGCGGCCGCTGGTGCCGGCGGTATTTGTGTTCGGCGACTCGCTGGTCGATGTAGGAAACAACAACTACATCCGCACCATAGCCAAAGCCAACGCCCCTCCCTATGGCAGGGACTTCGAAGACCATGTCGCCACAGGGAGGTTCTGCAACGGCAAGATTTTCAGCGATTTCATAGGTTAATTGTGGTATTATCCGTTCTCGTTAGACAGATCGATGCAGTATTTCAGGCTTAACCTTGTTAGACGTGTATCTTGTCTTTTTTTACAGTTGAATTTGCATGTGGTTGCAGCTGAAAAGGTTGGGTTTAACAGTTCCCCTCCTGCATATCTCAGCCCGCAGGCGTCAGGACAGAACCTTCTGCTTGGAGCCAACTTCGCATCTGCAGCGTCTGGCTACTACAGCCACGAGTTTCTATTTGTAAGTATCACCGATGAGTGGCCTCTCTGGTGCCTACAGTAGACTTATATCAAATTCTCTATCTGGTGTAGAACTCTGTCTCTTTCTATGAACAACTGAAGCACTTCGAAGAGTACCAATCTAAGCTGGAGGCGGTCGCCGGGAGCAGCCAGGCTCGGTCCATCATCTCGGACTCACTCTACATCATCTGCGCCGGTTCATGTGACTTTGGCCTCAACTATTACATCAACCCTTTCCTCTTCATGATGCGGAGCTCTGAACAATTCTGCGACCACCTCATCAGCATCTTCAGCAAGTCGTGGCGGTAATACATAAACACCGAACCTAAGCCTCTTGCTAGCTCAATCAACATGCATGGGTGATCACATGATCAAGATCATGTGATTTCTCAACCTTGAACTGATTGTATATGTAGCAACTTTACTTTATGGGAGCCCGGCGCATCGGCGTGTTTTCCTTGCCACCCTTGGGTTGCTTTCCTTCGGCTGTCGCGGTGTATGGCCATATGAAGAGCGGGTGCGTGCCCAGGTTAAACAACGATGCCCGGTATTACAACATGAAGCTGAACGCTACCGTCAACTCACTACCGGAGGTGTACCATGGTCTCAAGATTGCTGTCCTCGATATGTACACACCTTTGTACAAACTTACTACCTCTCCTGAGTCACTAGGTAGGACCTAAAGTCTACTAAGCCATGATATGCATGGCATTATTTGTTTAGTTTTGGAAACATTACAGATGAGTTCACCACATCCAACAAGTGTATGGCATTTTTGGTGTAGGGTTCACCGAGGCGAAGCGGGCATGCTGCGGAACGGGCACGCTGGAGACATCATCATTCCTCTGCAACCTCTCTACGCCTGGGACATGTCCGGACGCGCAGACATACGTTTATTGGGACTCTGGCCACCCGTCAGAGGCAGCGAACAAAGTGATCGTGGACTACTTCGCAGATGATATCCAAAACCTGGTTGCATAAACCCGCTAGATTGAAGACGTGCACGCTTGATGCTACATTGCTTCAGGTGCCTGAGATGAAAATAAAGCTTGCTGACGCAAAGGTTCTTCCAAGCGGATACTGCTCAGACGTGAAATGTACATCAACATTCGCCCTTATGCATTTCCGGTCAAAAGGTTGACAATTTTCTCCGATAAATTGACATTTTAGTAACTCAAAAGTTGCATCAATTCGATACAAGCAAGAGAATTTTACACCCGGCCTATGCATAATAAGATGTAGACAACACATAAACATAAAAAAATAAGTTTGAACAAAACTCTTATTCTTGCGACAGAAGAAGAATAAACAACCTAAGACAGGAAGACCTAAGACAATGGAGGACCGATGTTCTTGAAATAATTTGGAAAAAGGTTATTTTTCTAGCCTCTGATATGCTCACAGTTTTACCATGTTCTTGAAAAAGATTTGGCACCTCTTTGGCAGATTGCAACCTTACCCAACTAACATTATTTTTTCTAGCTGTTCTAAGCTGCTTAATCGAGTTTATGGTGACAGATTTTACCAGCATAGGAAACTATTGGCATTTCCGTCATCTACTTCTCACAATCTAAATCGCCGCAATAAAGACAACACATGGCATGCCTTGTGAAAATCGCTGCAATATGAGTAGAGAGGGATATTTCATCTACTTACCAGCAATATGAGTAGCGAGGGATCCATCATTCAGCCGTGGAGCTGCTGCATTTTTCTTGATATTTTCAGTAGAAGAAGCAACCAACTCTTGTACATGTTGAACACCAACCATCCGTCCTTCCAGTCCAACCATAAGTGGAAAACAACCTAGTAGGCACCTGTCAAGCTTACCAAAAATAACTACCGGAAAAGTATTAGAGAAGACGGATGCTCGGAGACAAACCTCAATGGAGCTGCAGAAAAGATGGTGAATCAGGCGTAGAAGCTCATGTTGCCATTGATCAAGGTCCCGCATACGGATACACCTAACTCGAATAGCCAACACCCTGCAAGCCAAAGAAGAATCAGAGCTTCCAAGCTACTTACAAAATAGATATGAGGTTTCAAAAATAATATATGGAACAAACTCCCATAGTATGTAAAAAAAATCTCATTAATTGGGAACAGGAAATTCAAGTGGTAGGAAGTAGTGACATAACTATACCAAAGAGAAATTATTAGATCACCTCATAGAGGACTCCTCATATACAAAATAGACCTATTAAGTTAGCCGTAGATGGGCAGTGGCGAGCGACTAATGTAGAAACCCACTGTGTGACTGAATTAACCAGGGCATTTACAAAATTCAGTAAAAAACATAGCAGGATCCTCCAATTAGAGGAACTTCCATGGATAGGAGTGTCTGAAGGGTAATTGCAACTTCTAACTTTCAAGAAGATGTAAACCATGACCGAATAATTTCATAAGCGCCAGCCTTATGCGAACCAAGAACTCGAGCAGTGACTGAGTATTAGTCAGTTGAGAGAAATAACTTGGAATGGAACTTGCAGTATAATAATAGGGTAAAATGAAAGATTATTGAAGTGAAATAACCAATAAGATAATACCAGTTTTTAATATGGATATTATTGAAAAAAACAGAGTGGGAAAGAGCATAACTGTATTACACAATGCAACAATTAATAAATATTAAGCCATAAGAGAACCTGAGACTTGGCTCATCTGATATACAATGAAACGTTGTGATCTTACTCTTTGAAAACTAAATGCACGCCTCATCTTATTGAGTTACATTCAGGCGTATATTCACCACAAATTTGTCATTTGATCTAAAACATGTAGTTGTGCAAAATATCAAAATTAAAATCAAATTCAGAACTAACAGGGTCTAAATGAATGCAAAGCATAAAGTCTACACCGATTTCCAGTTGACAAATAACCAATTATTCAGAGAAAATTAAAATAGCAACAGTTTGAAGAATATCATGATCGTATTATTCTAAGCAATGTATTCATCATAACAACCTAAATCACATGCAACAAAATATGAAGAAAATCTAAAAACAACTTTCCCGAAACATTCTGCCAAAACACATACATTGCTGTAAAATGAAAATAAAAATGAAGAAAAGGCTAGCGAACACACACCATTGGTGCCATAGAACCGCAGAGCAAAGGGTCTGCACCTCCTAGGCATAGATTAAAAAGCATCTGAACAGACAAAAATAAGAAGCTATGGGGATTAAATTAAAAGAGAGGAGAGGAGGAGGCAAATCAGGAGAAAGAGATGGGTCTGGGTACCTAGGTGAGGTGCAAATGCAGCGCAGTCTGGTATACCATGAGAAATAATCGTGGAATTTTTTCCAGAAACACAACTGATGGTAGTTGCAAGAAAGAAACACTGGAAAGAATAAGAAACAAATAGCAGGACATTGTGCACATTGTATCATCACACCCTAAACTTTAATGATTAATTATGGCATTATCAATGTTCATGTGAGAATAGTCTGACAAAATTAGAAGACACCAAGCATAAAGAGAAGCTGGTACTACTGGAAAACTCTTTCTTGTAATTGTGATCTCGCTGTTAGCAAAATGCTGCTTATATTCAAATCCGGCCGAGTCAACAAAATGTAGACGTCTTATATCACATCTAACTTAATATTCAATATCAGATGTGTTCTCTAAATAAAATCTAGATGCACGGTGCAATTATTCAAGCACACATCATATACTAGGACCTCGGTCAAAATCAGTTGATCGAGGAATTACATTAATAAAATGAAGATGCATGGTGCTATTATTCAAGCACATCATATATTTTAAGAGTTTAGGAACTGAAAATTAGTTGATCGAGGAATTACATTAAACTTTGACAGGAAAAAACCATGCCGGAAACCGCCAGTTCTCCCACGGCAGCAACGGTGTCGACTCCAGCAGCAGCGGCGTGAGCTCGTCGTCTCTGAAACTGTACACACCGGAGTCGCCGAGGGGGGCCTTCGGTTCCTTCCAGACGCTGAGCTTATTTAGGTAGTATATGCAGTCCTCTCGAACTCCATGACAAGCGGGCAAAGTCTTGGAGCACGGTTTGCTCATAATGGTGGGGATAGGCAAAAAACAATTTCTACCAATATAAACATTTATTATATTATTTATAACGTAGTAAACAAGTTACCAACAAGGGTTAAATTATGAACAAGGGTTGAATGAGAAAAGAACTAATTATTTAATTATTTTAGTATCCCTCATATGATAACTTTTTTGTCATATGATTGGTAATATCTTACTATTTCTCTCTCATCAATTGTTAACATCTTACTAGTTTTCTTCTCGTCGATAACTTGTATGTTAGAGTCTTAATAATAAGTTATTATAATTTTTTGTTATGTGACTGGTAACATCTTACTAGTATTTTCTCATCGGTACTTTGTATGTTAGAGTCTTGGTAATATTTTTTTAGTATCCCCACCTGATAACTTGTTTGCTATGCGACTGTAACATCTTACTAGTCTTTTCTCATCAGTAACTTGTATGCTAGTGTATTGGTAATAAATGTTTAGTATGCCCCACCTGATAACATGTTTGATATGTGACTGGTAATATCTTAATTGTTCCCCTCATCGGTAACTTGTATGCTAGAGTCTTAATAATAAGTTTTAGTTTCTCATCGATAACTTGTATGCTATAATTTTGGTAATAAATTTTTAGTATCCCAACCTGATAACTTGTTTGTTATGCCACTGTTAACATCTTACTAGTTCTTTTCTGATCGATAACTTTTATTCTAGAGTCTTGGTAATAAAGTTTTAATATCTCGCACCTGATAACTTTTTTGCCATGCGACTGGTAACATCTTACTAGTTATTTTATCATCAATAAGGTGTATGCTATTGTATTGGTAATAAATTTTTATTATCCCCCGCCTGATAACTTATTTGATATGTGACTGGTAATATCTTAATTGGTCCCCTCATCGGTAACTTGTATTCTAGAGTGTTGATAATAATTATAGTATCCCCCACTTGATAACTTGTTTGTTATGCGGCTGGTAACATCTTACTAGTTCTTGTCTCATCGGTAGCTTGTATACTATAGTCTTCGGAATAAACCGCCAGATGTAGTCATGCCACCTCCACCAAGTTGTCGCCGGTGAGGGCCGCCTACCCTCTTGATCCAGGTCATGGTGCGCCGATCCTGCCAGCGAACAACAAGGACGGAGAAAGGTGAAGAAGTCACGTGTATAAGATAAGGGGGAACCAAGAATGCTCCATGCCAGCGCCAAAAGTTCCTTGACGCAAGATTCGAACTTGCCCACCGATGGCACCAAAATGAGACCGAGAGGTAACGAAGCTCGACGATGATGCCCCTAAGAGGGACGACGCCATATGCCGCCGTCGTCGAGACCTAAATCGGGGGATAGCTGTAAAAGCTGAATATGCTCAGTGTGTTGATGGAAGGACAAGATTCATATCTGACTGGGAAAATTCGCTACATCCAATGATCTTCAACCTAGCATGCTTGTGTTGATGCTGCTTAACAGCAACAGAACACAATCAACAAGCATAGTGTTCATCGTGCTCTAGGAGGTTTCACATCAACGGAATCCACAAAAACAAAATACATTTGTTGTCTTTGTTTCTTATGATCACGAACTCGAATAAGCAGCGTGAACCGGATCCACCCTTTTTCCGGCTTTTTTTTCTTTTTCGCTGTAAAACTTAATTAATTCCCACTTTTTTCTATCACCGCATTGTCACTTATCAGTTCGATTGTTTGGTTTTATCCATTGTGCTTATTACAATTTAGCTTGTTTTTCTTTTAAAGCAACGGAAGTTGATTTTTTTGGCAACAATAAGTTTTTCTGTGATGACACAAAGTTTAGGTTCTATGTCTTTTGACATCGTTTTATTTCTCCTTCTTTTGAATCAAATGTTTTTTTAATAATAGTTGGTTTTAGTTGTTGCACATGGATTTTTTTTTGCTTTTTCTGTTTTGTTGAAATAATTGTTTCCATTTACCAGAAATTGGATTTTTATTTTTTCATTTTTTTGTACTGGTAGGAAGTGGCCGCTATTATTTGTTCCAAAAATTTATACTAGTTGGAAGTGGAATTTTCTGATCTCCCACCCATTTATTTTTATCCCAAAATATCACTAGCCCAAAAAGGGAATTGATTTTTCATTGAGTTTTGTTGAACTAAAAAATATATTATTTTTTGTTTTTTCACCAAAAGGGAATAGTTTTTGCTACAATCCTGTTAAATTTTGCGCGGTAAAATTTTATTGGCCCCGAAAAAGCACGCGCGGAAAAAGGGAATAGTTCAAATTTCGTACGTTTGCATTGCCCGCGGTTCTCACGCGTGAAAAAACGGAATAGGGACATGGATCAGCGGAAAAAAAACTGCAGCAAAAAAGTAACAAAGATGGCCCTGCAATTAAATACTCCCTCCGTTTTTTAATATAAGATGTTTTAGCATTTGTCTAAATGTACATGTATGCAAATGTATGTAGACATGTGTTGGTGTGCATGTTCACTCAATTTAATATGTATTTAGACAACATGTGCAACACCTAAAGCATCTTATATTAAAAAACGGATGGAGTAGCAATGAGCTTGTAACGACGGAACCAAAAAGGAATTGACGTGAGATTTTTATGGGACGTGCTGGGCCAACGGATCTGTCCGTAAGGGAAAAGTAAAAAATAGAATGGGGGACCATTTGCCATTTAAGGCTGGTCAGAAATCGATGGATGGATTTCTTTCCGTTACGCGCGCAAGATAGCCCAGCCCGTTGCTGCATGAATTGACGCCGCCGCTGGAGGCCGAGTTTCCTCTTGGACCTAAGAACAACGGGCGATTTCCGACATGGTTCTCCCCAAATAGTGCTACACCTGGATCTTATGGAAAAGTTAGGCATAGCGGCGAAGGAAGCCGGTTGGTGCAAAATCAGGGAGGACCTGCACCACATTTTCCTCTTTTCCTCCAACGAATTATTTTTGCATGTCACGATTGGATCCGTAAGTGGGATTCCGTAGATTAAGCAAGTGTAGCACTATTGGGTTACTACTTCATGTTGAAGTTTATTGTGACTTAAATTGTTAAGTATTTTTCTTTTATGCCAACTTTGTTATCTATTTGCCTTCTGCATTGAATATATAAAAAATCAAATACGGATAGAGTTTCAGTGTAAATTAGAAAAATTGTATATGATTATATTGTGAGTACACAACCAAACTAATTTTCAATCTATATAATGGCTAAATCAGTCATGTACTCATGTCTATAGTTCCGCATGTCAATGTGAAAACCCCCTTAATCTCAACTGCTTCACGCTATGTTAAGATTACATCGTGAACGAGTAATTATCCACCAAAGGTAGAGGTTTTGTAAAGATATTATCAGCAGGCTTATCCCGAGAATGAATTATGAGATCTCCAAGGTTTTTAGTGCCACACGCATGCAGATAAAATGGAATCGAATTAATATGTTTGGTACAACATGGAAAGCTGAGTTTCCTGAAAGGATGTGGCTTTATAACACTTTTACAACGAGGGGTCTTTCAGTTGAGAAACACCGAGTTTCTCACGTTGATTGTGTCAAACTAGTTCAGCTGTGCATTCGCGAGTGCATTAGACTACCCATAGTGGGAGTAACATAGGTAGTAACATAAGTGACACATAAGCACAAATGATGATGTGGCATACAATTAAAGAAGAGAGAGATGGTGGTGGTATCATAGGTGGATATCGTAACATAACGGATTTCGAGGCAACATGAGTCTATAGTCTAATAAATACATGATTATATGATACCACACATATGTTACTACCCACTATAGAGGTAGTAACATAGACTAGTATCATGTGCATGATACTAGTGTATGATACTCCCCACTATAAGTAGTCTTATACTCTCATTATGTAGACGAGTGAGACAGAGTGGACTACTTTTGTGCACTCCGTGACACAGGATTAGCTCCAAAAAATATGGCAAAAACCGCCCATCGACCGACGATAATCCAAACAACGAGCCCAAGATCGGCAGGACGCTGCACTACTGTATACTCTATTGAAGGGTATTGTGATAAAATATAATCAGCGGATGAAAAGGGGTTCTGGTGTGCTTTGACAGCTTCTCCTTGCTAGACACTGGGTAAGACATGCCTGAAACGCGCCAGAGAAGATTACACACATATTTGCGCTGAGACAAAGAAATACCCTGGATATGAAGTCACCTCGTGCCCCAAAAAGAAGTGCAAGCGCCGTGTATACGACGCATTTGAGCAATAACCGAATGGGAGTATCTCATGATGATAAGATCATATCAACATAGAACAAGACAAAAAAAAATTGTTACTCATGGAGTCTAAAGAAGAAATAAGAATGTGTCAGCTGACTGAGGAGGACTGTAAACTCAAGTCATGTAGTTTGGCCGTTTGGGTTTTACCGTGGGGTCAAAATATTTGAGTAATGTAATTTTGGAAGAGTAATCCCTTATTTTTCTCGGGTGTTCGGAGCCTTTCTATCTCCTTGTAATCTTCAGACATTTTGCTTAATTTATGGATAGCGGCAAACCATTTGCCTTTGTTTTAATTTGTTTATCCTATAGCTCTTTGTATGTCGGTTATTTATCTGGCTAGGTAATAATATTGTCCTTGTTTTCGTAGGCTTGACTGAAAAAGTTAGTCTTCCAAGAATATGATTTGTTCAGGCTTTGCAGCATGTCCGCTCAGCCAGATCACTGCAAGGTTCGTCACAAACATTTTTATGTAGCTTTCTAATATGCTGAATTGTTAGATCTTACATGCTTTTTTTGTTGTGTTGGTTCGTGCTCTTTTATTTGGTATTGTAATTTACTTAAAGATTGTTTTATGAGGTCTCCAATTCTAATGATGTCAAGTGCTCATGGGGTCATGGCTAGTCAGTCTACTTTTAAAATCTAGAAAGGTCTATAGTTTCTATATTGGTCATTACTAGGAAAATTGGCGCGTCGGCATGCCGCGTCCATGGTGTTAATTTTGCTGCATAATTTGAAGTGTATTTTATGACGGTACGTAAAGTGTTCCTTCTAAACTATGGTCATATACATAGACATCTAATTTGGAACGGAGGGAGTAGATAGTAAGATATATCTATACTATAATATTGAAAGCTGCCGTGATGGTAGGTTCAATAGGATCAGGTGGTACGTCCTTGGAGTCGATCGGTAAAAAAACCTGGACGCGTACGGAATCGGTTATAAGACCGGACAAGAAACGTACGCGTACGTCGCTAGCACAGCCCATCCAAAGATAAGTGCGGATGCGGTTTAGGCCTAGCTAGCGAATTGTGAAGCAGGCAGCCCGCAACCTAAAACGCAAAAGGAAAAGGCAGCCCGCAACGGCAATCCCCGTCATTGTTGACACCGTCATTGTTGGCGAGTCACGTGGTGATCGGATTGGGAAGAGAATCGTGCTTCCCCGTACATTTCCTGGTGGGGACCGTGACATGCAGCGCAGGTTCCTGGATGCGATGGCAATAGTTCAACGGTGGGGTAAACCGGATTATTTTATCACGATGACATGCAATCCCCACTGGGAGGAGATAACTAAGGAATTGTTGCCAGGACAGTTGCCTCAAGACCGTCCGGACCTCGTGGCAAGAGTATACAAAGCTAAACAACGACATCTGATGGACTTACTGACTAAGCGTAAGCATTTCGGAGAAGTTGCGGCTTATGTACATGTCACGGAGTTTCAGAAACGAGGTCTCCCACATGAGCATATACTTCTAATCATGAAAGGAAAGAGCAAGTTAAGGACACCGGATGACTATGATCGGGTGATATCTGCAGAGATACCGGACAAAGCGGAATATCCTGTTCTCCATGATCTGGTGGTCAAACACATGTTGCACGGACCATGTGGTGAGCTAAATAAAAATTGCCCTTGCATGATAGATAAACAATGTCGGTTTCATTATCCACGAGAATTTTGTGATGTTACATTACAAGGGAATGACTCATATCCCATCTATAGAAGGAGGGAAAGATAGTAAGATATATATATATATATATAGGGTAGGTATATTCTACAACCGGTAATCTTTTTTTTGCAATTTTCCCATATATTCAACACAGAACGAAATACAGAGTACGATTACAATATACGAGGAAAAGAGAGCAAGCAAGAACCGCTGCTTCGCCGGCGACGAAGACGAAGGAGGCCATCCACCACCTTGCCACTTCCAGGGATGACTTTGCCCTATGAGAGACGCCACCCAGCTGATCCGCCGCGCCGCGACGGATTTGACGATGAACGGACACGGCAGACGTCCCCCCGCCCCACCAACACCGCTTTGCCCCGGCCGCCGTCGTAGTCGTCGCAGGAAGAAGAAGCCGAGCTCGAGCAGCTCCAGGAACCCGCCGCCAGATCCGCCGCCACCTCAGATCTGACGGGGGAGAGAGGGGCTCGAGCACCACGCCGGGCCTCAAGCCCCTCCAAGCCGAGCGCGACGGCGACAGGTCCCAGGGGACACCACCGCCGGAGAAGAAGCCGAACTCGACACCAAAACCACCGCCGTCAGCGCCATCTCCTCCAAGACGCCGCCGGCGAGCACTCCACCCCAACCTCCCGTATGTACAGGCCGGAGGCGGGGATCCCTCACCCTCCCGCCGCCGGAGCGGCCGGCGGAGGAGAGGAATCCCCCGCCTCAGCGGCGCGGACGCGGTGGCTCGGCGAGTCTTGTCCAAAAATCGCCTTCTTCTTCGCCTTCTTCTACAACCGGTAATCTACAACCGGTGGCTCCTATAGGGACGCGATATGCGACTTGATTCCATTGAAAAAATACCTACACCCACCTCATTCCCCACGACTCAACCCACTCCACCTTCTTCCCCACGCGAGCTAGCCGGCCTTGCGCCGCCGGACGGTGGCCCGCCGCCGCGCACGGACCTCCCGCGCCGGCGCCCTTCACGCCGCCGCCCCTGAACCCGCGCGCGGACCTCCCGCGCCGGCGAGCTCCCCGCATCCAAATCCTGCACGTCCCGCATCCCCCTGCCACCGGCTGGCTCCGCCGAGCCGCCGCGGTTCCTCACCGCCGGCAAAGCTCGCATCGCGCCTCCTGGTTCACTACATCGAATCGGTCGCCGGCGATCCAAACTTCCCGTCGTTCCCCATACTCCCGCTGCTATCGGCCTGGCTCCTGGTGCCGCTGCCATTCGTCTCCCGCGAGTTGCCTCACGCGAATCGGGTCACCGGTACCGCGCGCCGCCGCCTGGCCTGGTTCCCCATCGCCGCTGGTCCAAGGTCTGTCCCCGGAGCAGTTGAAGACGAGGGTAGCCAGCGCGCCCTGGCCCCCAATCCTCCACGCTCTCCCTCCTGGTTCCTGCACAGGTCCGGCCGCGATGGGCCTGGGGAACTGCTGGAGCTCTCCCGGCAGGACGAGCGAAGAAGAACATGGGCGCCGGCCATCCCCGCAGCTTCGGCCATCCTCAGTTGCCCCGGTGCTCCTCTTTGGCGTTGCTTGGGCTTCCTCCGCGCGGCAGTCAGCAGTGTACTGCGATTATGTTTTCCTTTTCAGAATCGATTTGGGATCCGGCTGTGTGTACGTACGTGCCTATCAGTCTGCTGTGAGTCAGGCTGCAAACGGGACAACTCTTTTTTTTTTTGAACACATCCAAAACTTCCTTCATATATTCACCTCAAATCCACGTACACAGTACATAGAAACAAGAACAAAGCAAGAACAGAGCGAAGAGGATGAAGAAACGGGACAACTCGCGGGAGGCCGCGCGTACGCCGCATACGCCACTATCCGTACGCGGTATGCCGCGGAGAGCCGTGTATGCGCCGCGGCTTTTCGCGGCGCCGCGCGCGCCGGGATACGATCGCTAGGCTAGTACAAATCGTTAGCAGCTAGCTCGCTCGCTCGCGCTATGTACGATCGCTAGCAGCTAGCTAGCTCACGCCGTGTATTATACGAGATCGCTAACATCAGCTGGAATGCATACACACAAATGGCTGACGGCATCAGCTTGGGATGGTGAACTGCATCAGTATTCAGTACTACCTAAATGCCGATAACGTAAACAGAGAGCCCGTCAGCAGACATTATGATAGCTAGCTAGCATGGCGCAGAAAGAGCATAAGCAAGTAAGCAACAACACACGGTACCAGAAATTAGAAGATTGCACAGTGCTACCAACCATGATTTAGTACAAAGTCAGATGCCGTCATTACAACATCGATCAAGCAAACTAATAAACTTCTTAGAGAGAACTAATTTACTTAGAAAAGTAACCATGTAGGACAAAAAAGAGTTTCATGCATGCGAAGCGGTAACTACTCAGGTTTTGTGAATAGAAGATTGATCATCAGAGTTTCACAGCCTGTGAGAATCGATTTTAGTTTAGATTTTCGTTTTGGAAGTCCAAGTATTTTCTTTCGCGCAGTACACTAAGTTGATGTCGAATTGTTTTGCCCATACGCGCACGTACAGACCCACGAGCAGGGTCTTTATTATTTCCTTCAGCTAACTCTTACGTACCCAGGATTTCTTTTTGCCGAGGCAAAGCACACACCGACACACGCATGCGTCGACACTTATTGAGCTCCGCAAGTAAGTTACATAGACGTTTTTTTCTGTATTGCTCTGCTACTTTGATTACTTGATACAGATTAAGGGATCATCTGGACCTGAGTTCTAGAACGAATTTCCGATACAGATACAGCTATCTAGTCCGATTCTTACACTAATTAAGGATTAATAACCTTAATTCTTATTACACTAGTCCGATTGAATTAAATCGTCCCTAACTTTAACATCTGGACGCACGGAGCAGTACAAATGGACGCACGGAGCGGTACATATGTACATTATTGGAAGTACAACTGTACTTCAAGGTAAAAACACAGACGTAATCTTGAAAGTAGGTAGCCTCTCACTACGTCTTTCCAACTTAAAAAGAATCGCTCGATTCAAAGGTCGGATAGGTGGCAATTAATTTATTAAAGGGCAAAAGATGTTTGACCGAACTTTGACCGTGAAAAAACAATTTAGAAATCAATTTTTCGATTACGATTTACCGATGACTTTAATAGACGTGTTTTCTCAGGACGAGCATTTTTAGTGGTCATATATAAGAAACAAACACCGTATGAAAAAATTGTCTCTTTTTTGTTAACACTAATCCCGAAAACTCTAGCGGGCAGTACAAACGCATAAACCAAGAAGTTCAGACATGTGTCACGCGAAGTCCAGTTACTTCGTTTTATAGGAATTACACGTTGTGACTTCAAAGAACACCAAATCGCGGGGAGTGCGGGATTTTCCCGGGAAGTACACATGGTTGCATCATGAAGTACACAATTTGGGTTTATTAAGTACACATCCCGCTGCAAAGTTAATAAAAGGATTAGAAAGTCCTCTAAAAGTACACATACATAAGGTGGGCAGTACACACTTGAATAACGGGAAGTACACGCCCAAACTGAACTTATTTGTTTAGTTAATACGGGAAAACCCGCCGGCAGTACAAGCGCATACACTGGCAAGTTTTCCCTCAGAAAGAAACCAAGGTTATCGAACCAGTAGGAGCAGCAACTCTTCAGAAGGTTGTTGGTGGCCGCACGGCGCAACACGATCACCAACGTGGAAACTGCACACAACACAATCAAAGTACTTTGCCCAACGAAACAGTGAGGTTGTCAATCTCACCGGCTTGCTGAAAATAAAGGATTAAACGTCTCGTGTGGAAAATGAGTATTAAATTGCAGAGAATGAAAAAGGAACAGTTTGCAGTTTGTGGTTGTTTAATCAGTGTAAAAGAATGGATCGGGGTCCACAGTTCACTAGTGGTGTCTCTCCATAAAAGATAACTAACATGTTGGGTGAACAAATTACAGCTGGGCAATTGACAAATAGTGAGCGCATGACAATGCATATATATGACATGTTGACTACTATGATATTTAATTGGGCATTACGACAAGATACATAGACCGTTATCCAAAGCATCTATGACTAATAATCCACCGCCGGGTTGTCATCCGAGTCCCCCGTTGGTATTAAGTTGCAAGCAACGGATAATTGCATTAAGTAAAGCGCGTAATGTAAACAAACACATATGCCCGTAGACATAGCATCGTTAGGTTATCCCTAGTGGCAACAACACATCCACAACCTTAGAACTTTCTGTCACTATCCCAGGTTAAATGGAGGCATGAACCCACTATCTAGCATAAATACTCTCTCTTGGAGTTACAAGCATCCACTTGGCCAAATCATCTACGAGTAACGGAAAGCATGCAAGATCTTAAATAACATATAAGATAAATTGATAATCAACTTGACATAGTATTCAATATTCATCAGATCCCAGCAAACACAACATGTAGCATTACAATAATATGATCTTGATCATGTAGGGCAGCTCACAAGATCTAAACATGATGGCACAAAGTGGAGAGACAACCATCTAGCTACTGCTATGGACCCGTAGTCCAAGGATGAACTACTCACGCATCACTCCGGAGGCAGGCATGACGATGTAGAAGCCTCCGGTGACGATTCCCCTCTCCGGCAGGGTGCCGGGAAGAGGTTCTGAACCCTCCCGAGCTAGGGTTGACGGCGGCGGCGTCTCTGAAACTTTTCGTGGATATTTGCTCAGGTACTTAGGGTTTTCGCGTCGGGGGGAATAAGTAGGCGAAAGGGCGGCGGCTGGAGACCCCCGAGGGGCCCACACCACCCTAGGGCGCGACAGGGGGGCTGCGCCCTAGGTGCGTGTGGCCACCTGGTGGCCCTCCTCTGTTGCTCCTTCGCTCCGTCAGGTCTGTTCTGGAAAAATAGGGACCCCCGTGTAGTTTCGTCCAATTCCGAGAATATTTCCAGACTAGCTTTTCTGGAATACAAAAACAGCAGAAAACAGGAACTGGCACTTTGACATCTTGTTAATAGGTTAGTCCCAAAAAATGTATAAAAGTGATATAAAGTAGATTCAAAACATGTAGCAATTGGTATAAAACAAGCATGGAACATCAAAAATTATAGATACGTTTGAGACGTATCAGTAGGATGTTTATATTTTCAATTGGTCCCGTAAACTTTAAATACCTATGATCAATTATGCTCAACTTCGTATGGTGCACCTGGCCTTGCTACAATCTATTGTCCTAGCGAATAGGCACAACGCGCGTCTACATGATATAGTTTTTTTTTTTTTTGAACAGGGGGTGGGCACATAAGCGCCCAATTTCATTAGCTCAAAAGCACAATACAGAGATTATTACAATGTCCTGAATGTTCATATTTTGAAAATATTGCAAAACAGGACAACATATGCCGCTATGAGCTGGGTTCCTGCATGAACGAGTAGGGCGCGAGTCCGAAGATCGCAACGCCTGATGAGCACAATTATGAGCTATCATGTTCGCATTCCTGGAGATGTGGTGCACGGAAGCTTGAATAGGTTGAAGAAGATTTTTGATCCGAGCAGCCAGAGGTCTAATCTCCCAAAGAACCGACGGATGATTGGATGTAGGCGCCGAAACCGACGCAGCTACATTGCTGTTGTCGGTGAAGAAACCTGCACTCATGATATGAATTTTTGCCGCCAAATATGTTGCCAAGAGAAGAGCCAGCGCCTCTGCGGTAGGGACAGAGGATGTATTAGGTGCTACTGCAAAAATGAAAACATCATTACGTCTTTGATGAGATGGCCATGTTGCAAAAACTCCTAGTCCAGCCGAACTGGATGTGCCATCAGCTGGTCTCTTCCAGGCAGCATCAACATAAAAACGAGGACCTGCAAAGAAAGCAGCATCGTTATCCAGATTTGGTGATCGCTGAGGCTGCTGCACCATATGCACAGATGTGAGATCATTCCCCATTTCCTGGTCCTGCAAAAGAGCATTGGAGGCAATTGCAATTTGATATGGATAAGATTGTTTTCTTTGAAACAAGTGGTCATTTCTAGATTTCCATAAGCACCAAAGAAAGGTGAAAACTGAGACAAGAGTAGCATGAGGATGATGGTTTTGCAGCAGATTATTGATTATTTGAGAAACAGAGTTGCAATTTTGAGCAATTATATTGGTTCTAATGTACCAAGGGTGTTGGAACCAAGCTGCTCTTGCAAAAGAGCAATGAAAAAGGATATGTGCATCGTCCTCTTGAATTCCACACCTGCAACAAAGGGAAGATATATGTTTTGATCTGCTTGCTGCTCTTGAACCTGATGGTAAAGCTCGACGTAGTAGTCTCCATGCAAAGGTTTTCACTCTTGGAATCATTTCCTTGCACTTCCAGATAGAATTGAGTAATTGCAGTGTTAAATCATCTGGTTTTCGTGGTAATGGAGCACCTGCATCCTGCAAAAACTTTAAGCATAGACGGTAGCCTGATTTCGAATTAAACTTACCATTAGGTGTGAGTTTCCAGCAGAGAATGTCATCATCCGAGGAGTGTATGATGGGTGTTGATTTAATTGCCTCGGCAGTAGGCTCATTGAAAAGCTGATTAATCAAGTTTTCATTCCACTTATTTTGGTTCGGAATCATAAGCTGATTTACTGTGGTTGGGTAAATAAAAGGAGAAGGTTGAATTATGAGATCATCATAAATGTCTCTCCAAGCCGAACACCAAGGAGTACTCCAGATTGATATATTGCCATTTGAAATTTGATAAAAAGCATTGTTTTGTAAAAGAGGAATAACTTTAAGTATAGCAGACCAAAAAGAGATTTGGGAACATTTGGTTTAGGTCTCCAAATAGATGAATCATAGAAATATTTAGATTGAAGCACGCAATGAATTGACTATTGGGCTCAGATGCTATTCTCCAAAGGGCCGAAAGAATAAGACTGTAGTTGACGGCCTGTAAGTTTCGAATACCAAGCCCACCTTCTTTTTTTGGCGCGCAAATGTCTTTCCAAGCTTTTAAACAAAGAGGCTTAGAAGCAGAATTAGAAGTGACACCAGACCACAAAAAGTTCTCATGATAGAGGTTATTTTAGCAACAAACTTTTTGGGGAAAATGATATTCGACATGTAGTAGACCGGAATAGATGCAAAAACCGATTTTATTAATTCTAGGCGTGCTGCATGCGAAAGAGAGTTTGCTTTATAAGTACCAAGTTTAGCACTAAATTTGTCTAGCACAAAATTGTAAGCCTCAGATCTGTTTTTTGAAGGAAGAACTAAAGGGTGTCCTAGATGTACAAAAGAATTATCAATTAAAGGAACAGGGAACACCTTTAGAATTTCTTCCTTATCCATGGGCAATACAAATTTGCTGAAAAGTATACCTGATTTGCTCCAGTTGGGAAGTTGACCTGATGCTTGACAAAAAGCATTTAGAATCTGCTTCATTACCTGTGCCTCCTGTAGATTAGCTGCACCACAAATAATTAAATCATCTGCAAATAAGAGTGAGTGAATAGGAGGACATCTGGGCCCCAAAACAATTCCATGAAGATTGCTAGCTGAGAGAGCCTCCTGTAGCAGCAAAGACAATTCATTGATGGCAAGGACAAAAAGATAAGGCGATAAAGGACATCCTTGTCGTATTCCTCTGTCTGAAACGAATCTCGCAAACGGTTGACCATTAATAATAACAGAAAAGGTGGGCGAGGAGATGCACGCATGTACAAGCTTGATAAAATGACCATGCAGCCCTTTACGTGCGAGAGCCTGAAGAACAAAGTCCCACTCTAATCTGTCGAAGGCTTTAGCTAGATCAATTTTTAAAAGGAAAGCCTTTTCCTTCCAAGAAGAAAGTTGAAAAGAGTGCGTGATTTCCTGAGCAATTATTATGTTATTGCTTATTCTACGACCTTCAATGAAAGCTTGTTGGGAAGGATGTATATAATCAGGAAGATGTGGTTTGAGTCTATTTGCGAGGCATTTGGCAATTATTTTGTAGATTACATTACAAAGACTTATTGGACGATAGTCAGTAGGAACAGTGGCCACTAGTTTTTTTGGAATTAAAGCAATATGAGTGTCATTAATATGAGCAGGAAGTAAACCAGTGGTAAAGAAATTGGAAATAAGCGCTAAGACATCGTCCCCTATCCAATCCCAAGTAGCTAAATAAAATTCTACATTGAAACCATCAGGACCAGGAGAGGCATTTCTCTTCATTTCCTTAAGAACATCCCAAATTTCCTGTTTTGTGGGAATAGCATAGGTGGGATCATCTGGAATAGCATTATCATCCGCAAAAGTACAACTATTCTGGTGAAGAGAGGAGGAGGAGAAAATAGATCTAAAATAGGAGACAAAAGTATTAGCTATTTGATCTGGCATGAATTGGATAACATTGTTTTCATCTTTAATCGAGAGAATAGTATTTCTCCTCCTACGTTTTGCTATAGCTTTGTGAAAATAAGCAGTGTTCCTATCTCCATTTTTTACCCAATTTTTCTTAGCTCGTTGCATCTGGTAGTCATTTAGTTTAGTGACAGTTTGCTCGTACCTCTGAACCAATCGCTCTTCTTGATTGTGATCCTGCTCAGCAAGAGGTTTAGTCTGAATGTCCTTAATTTGCTGTTCCAATTCCTGTAGCTCATCCTGCAAGGGCTTCTTTTTCCTGCACCAAATCTTGAGTTCTCTAGCAAGTTTATTAGTGCGATTATGAAAAGCAGAGTTGGTGGTATTTGTCCAGCAGGTCTTAGCATAAGATTGGAAATCTTGCTCCTTTAGCCACCAATTTTCAAATTTGAAATAGTTTTTCATTTTCCGAGCATTTCCATCAGTGGAGCATAAAATAGGCGCATGATCGCTAAAACAATGAAGCAGAGGCATGTTGTAAACATTTGTATTAGGGTAGACAGCACACCATTCAGAATTAGCCAAGCATCTATCAAGCCTTTGGAAAAGGGGTTTGGAAGAAAAACGCCTATTAGTCCAAGTGAAAGCAGGTCCACTGAATCCAAGATCAAACAAGCCACAATTTTTTACAAAAGAACGAAAAGCATACATACGGGTACGGTTAATATTAGTAGTGCTTTTATCAGTATCATACAAAAGATCATTCAAGTCTCCCATACAAAGGATAGGCAAGTTGCTATTATCATACACAAAATTGGCAACCTGGCTCCATATCGAAGCAGTCTGACGGTGATAGGGATCGCCATAGACACAAACTAACCCAAACTTTTGATTCCTAGATTTATCAACTACGGTAGCTAGGATAAGATGAAAAGACGAGGTATAAACATCGAGAAGAGAGTCGTCAGACCACATAAGCCAAAGCCCTCCCGAACTCTTCCGAGAAGGCACTACAAAAGCATTAGACATATTAAAACGAGTGGCAATATCATCAGAAGAGAATTTGGAAGATTTTACCTCAGACAAAAAGACTACCTGTGCTCTGGTGGAGACGATCATGTTGGCAAGATGGCACATCTTAGAACTGCCCAAGGTCTTGCCAATGCCTTGGCAGTTCCATCCCAGGGTCCTCATGGCGCCCGTGGCGCCTGTCCGGCGGCGCCCAAGCCTCATCGATATGTAGCGTTTCCTGAGTATCCAGCATGTTATCTCCACCATTGGTTGCAGATTCAGCTTCGGCTCGATCATATCGAGAGAAGGAACCAGCAACAGCAGTACCAACATCCCCAGTCACATAGGGTTCGCCAACCACTCGAGGAGGAGAGAAAGCACCCCTCCTAGAATCATCAGTACCTTGCGACGAGCGCGATAAAAGCGGGATGTAGTCTGCAATTCCGGGAGAGGTTGCGGGCGAATGCGAGCGGCGAGGTGAAACAGCATACGGCTGCACACGAGATCCCAGGCTATGGCCAGTGCAGTGGCGCACAGGCCCGCCAGCAGCCATCTGAGGGGAGCCGCTGCGACGGCGCCAAGAGGTATGACGATGGCGACCGAAATCAGCGACCAGAGGATATCCGCAGTTACCTCTAGCAGGAGTCGTTGACTCAGGCTCCCACCGAGTCCGTCGACGGCGATCTCGACTCTCTGTAGTGGCGGCCCATAGCTCAGCTCTTGTTGGTGGGGGGAGTTGGATGAGCTGGGTCTGACTTGCAGCTGCGGAGTCAAGATGCTGCTGGGTTGCCGCATCCTGGGTGAATTCGACGACGGCGGTGTCGGAGTCGGCAGCAGTGAAGAATCCCGGATTGACTCGGTCTCCTGTTGCTCCGAATCGATCTCCCTCTCCCTCCACCATCCCTGCAGTAATAGCGGCTCCAAGAGTCGCCGGAGCAGGGCTCCCCACCTCTCCGACCTGGGAGCTCGCTGGCCCGGGAGAGACCACGCGCGGCGGCTCGACATTGGTTTGGCCTTGGTTGGGGAGTAGGTCAAGAGTGGTAGCAGTGCGCTTTTTGAGAGGAAGAGCATCAGAAGCTTGCGCCGGCCTCTTCATATTGGGGTGATTTGCTCGAGGAGGAGAGTTCGAGGAGGGAGCGGCAAATGGAATTGCTGGGGATCTACCAAGTGTGCAGTGGAATTCGGTGCCTCGATGTTCCCAGGTGGTTCCATAGCAGACATTTGCACCGGTAGAACTATTGATTGTGGCAAGCGGATGGAGTGTTGGTTCTGCAAGTTTTGGGGAAAGGTGGATTGCAGGAGACCGCAGTGCAGGGGATAGTTTTGTTGAAGACCAGCTGGCGTTGAAGACGAAGAGACAAACGGCAGAGTCCTCTGTGCTGCTTTCTGGGCTGTGCTTTCCGGAGTCTGAACTTTTTCCCCTTTGTCGTTGTAACTGGGCTGCTTGTGGGCTTGAGAATAAGGCAACGCATCCAGTGTTTCTCCGGCAGCTTCATGGGCTGATGGCCCAGTTGGAATCTTGGGCCCCGTGTTGTGGTTATCCTGCTGCCGCTCGACACCAGAGTGGGTTTGCCAGTCTGAACGGCTGACTCGCTGAGCAAGCTCACCGTCGGCACCGCTTTGAGTCTGTGGCATACCTTGGTGCTGCGTCACAGCCTGAGGGTGGACGTGTCGAGTGTGCATGCCTCCATGGGTGAGTCATCACCTTGTTGCAGAACTCCGCGTGGAAAAATGACGCCGGATGGAACAGTGACAGGATGGAACAGTGACTTCTCCAACAGTCTGTGGCATGGCCTCCATGGGTGAGTCATCACCTTGTTGCAGAACTCCGCGTGGAAAAATGACGCCGGATGGAACAGTGGCAGGATGAACAGTGACTTCTCCAACCTTCGGTCGACCCACCATTGCTGTGCTCTGAAGCTGAGTATGGCGATGGGCTCCTCTGCTTCTCTCTAATTGCATAAGAATGTTGGTAGAACTTTGTTCATTGAGTCTGGTTCCCATACCTTCACTTAAGGAAATACCACTGAATGTTGCTGGAAATGCTTGATCATACATGAAACGAGTAGAAAGTTGTCCCGGCTGCTCTGCATGAATTTCAGGAATTTTCTCTGCATTGATTATCCAAGCACCATACCTTTGAAAGGGAACTCTTTCTGGATCCTGGCTAGCTCTCAGCCTGTCCGTGATGATGCTCTGCCTCAAATGACAATTCCCAGCTGTGTGAAACATAACTCCACAAAAAAGACAGATTCTTCCAATCTTTTCATAATGCAGATAGACTGTACGCTTCATGTCTGAATCAAGCTGGACATTAATCTTATCGAAAACTGGAGTAGGCACTTCCATTTTAACTTTTGCCCACATATACTCAGGATGGCCATGAAGCATGTTGTCCGTAGGTTCATGGAATTGAGATTCTGATCCAACTATGCTGAGTATGTCATCTAAAACTTTGAATGATCTCTTCCTCCAAGGTATTCCATAGACTCTTACAGTGACATAGATATGTCGGAAAGGATATCTTAACATACCTCTCTGGATTACTGAGTTGTCTTGGTCCTTTTGGTAACCTTCACCTTCATGATCTGCCAGCTCTAGAAGTAGAGTGTCTGTTCCAACTTGCCACGGCTGACGCTTGTAGACCCACATCATGGCCTCAAAAGACTGAAATATGGCTTTGAAAACAAACTGATGCACCTGATCTACAAAATAGTAATTCCCTCTCCAGGCTTTCTTAAGTGCATCTTGAACTGTGGTGAGAGAGATTACTCTAGGAGTACCTGCTGTACAAGCTATCTTCATATAAAGAGCAAACTGATCCTGCGGTCCTGCTTTTTCTGACGGTTCCGCTGCTTCTGCTAGACTCATGGACTGCAGGCTGATCTCCAACGACGGAATCTCCGGCGGCTGAATCACCGGAGGACTTGGTGACCGAGTTGGTTCTTCTGTTGTCCTGATCATTGGAGGCTGGGGTGGCGCCAAAAGCGCCTGTTGGTGTTGGTCTTGCATGGGAGGGTTTCCTCTTGGTCTGCAAGAACCAAGAGAAGGTTGGGGAATGATGTTGGATGCAAACGGAGTGTACTGTGAGGGGAATGGTGTTGAGTGGGTTGGAATGGAGTTGGGATTCATGGCGCAAGGAGATCTAGATGTGAGGAAAAGGGAGAAGGAAGAGCGGCATTACGCCATTCGCCACATGGGACCAGTTCTCCGCCGGCAATCGCCTAGATAGGTGTCACATTCACAAACACAAAAGTCAGACATTACATGATATAGTTTGAGTTCAAACAACTTCAAAACTCTACGAGTCGTGAGTTTCAGGCAGTAAATGTTTATATTTTCAATTGGTCCCGTGAACTTTACCTTGATCAATTATGCGCAACTTCCACCCGAAAACGCTGTATTTTTTGCACTTCTGCTAATACGCCCCCCAGAAAAGCTGTATCGGCCCAATACAGTATTGCCCGTCCTCTCAGAGAAAAAAAAAACTGTATTCCTCGCTCTCGAGTCTCGAGGCCTCGCCGCCGCCGCCGTCTCCTCCTCGTCCCCACACGACGACGCCGCCGCCGCCGCCTCCTCGTCCACACACGACCCCGCAGACCGATTCCGCTTCGTCTCCAGTTTAGCTCCGCTGACGATGGTAACGGAGCAGCCGTCGGAGAAGAAGAATCTGCCGGCGGCGCCGGAGAAGAAGGCCCCGCTCCCGAAGGTGGTCACGCTCAACAAGGCCCTCAAGCTGGTAAGTGCCGCATCCTCCCCCTCTCTGTTTCCTCCTAACTTTCCAAAAAAGGGTGTTCGATGTGATGTTAGGTTAGAACTGTAGTGCTGTTTATCCACTTTAGGTGAGTATTAGGTCTTCGAAGCAATGTATACTTTGCGGTCTGCGCCGAGAAGCATTCACGGTGATGGCCATCAGTTCTGCATATGATTTTGTCGAGCGTTTGATAGGATTGTGCCATACTCACCCGTTTCATATGGCATTATCAGGCCCAGACATGGGTGAACAAAATGAGTGGACCGGAGCCTGATGAACTGAACGATAAGGACTTCGAGGGTCGGCCATCAGGGTATAATTCGTTAAATGTTTCTTGCTATCAGCGTCTGTTCCTGGATAACTTGTTCACGAGGCTGACGAATTTGTTGTAGGCTTGGTCTTGGTGCTAAAGTGGCACCTAATGCGAAGCGTGCGGCTCCCACGGATCCGGTTGAGAGGAGGTTGCTCGGAAAGGTGAATGCGCAGAAGAGGAAGTCTGCGGAGGAGGAGAAAATGAATACGAAGGAGGTGGATGAGGAGAGCAATGATGATAGCGGCGAACCTCAAGGTAGAACCAGTGCTTGTAGCAAGAAGAGGGAATTGCCTTCTGTTACTTCAATGCCATTAGGGAAGAAGACCAAGTGAGTAGTGACAATTTGTATGCTTCAACCATCTGAATATTCAAACATGGCTTGATGTACTAGTCAGAGTTTTACAAGCCCCTAGGTGAATAGTACCTGATTTTTCATCTGATTCCCTGATTTTCTTTTTGCTCCACCTATTCCAGTATCCTTTCAGACTTGCACTTATTTTATATCTCTTAGGATTTTATTTCGTTAGCTACACTAGTTTCGATTTTACTTTATTCTATAGGGGGGAAAGTGAATCCTTATTTCTCAAAAAATATATGTTTAAAGGTGCGTCCAGTACATCGAGTTAATCATTTGTTCTTACGACTGTTTTGAGGAACAATATTGTTAAGGTTTTAAGGCATCATGCTCGTGATATGTGGTATGTACCGCAGGTGTTTGTTCTTCATTTGTAAAGGAAAATGAAGAAAAAATGGTTTTCTATTTGTCATGTCTTATTTCCATGGGAAAATGAAGGATGGATGGGTCCTTCAAAGTAGATACCTCTTAGAGGTTATTAGTTTCCGCACCATCTTGATGCAGTATGGTCGCGGCTGGGGTGTAGATGATTTAAGGGAACCAAGAAGAGTAAATTGCCAGATGGTCCTCTTAAGTCTAGCAGTACAACCCTTCTGAATATTTTGAGTTTGGACATAGTATATGAATCTCAGGCTTCAAGTCTATGATTGAGCTAATGCTGCTGCATTGCGCAAGACCAATTCCTGTAAGTAACAAAAGTTCTGAATACATTTTTGTAAGTATTCCCTTAAATTTTTTATTTTTCTGATTTCATAAGTTGCCCAACATCCTTGTTTTTCTGTACTATTTCATTAAATCGTATTCTTTTCCTGGATTATTCATAGTCAAAATAGCTGAAAGTTGAACAAATTCTACAGATTGCAGTATCCAGACAAGCTAGATCTGGTAAGTAGTGACAAGACCTTATGAGCTTATTACAACAGTCTTAGTTGCATGCCTACATAGATGAAATAGGGAACAGGGAGGGATATGTGAGTCTAGGGAAACTGTGAGTACTTAGTCAGATTCTTATTTGAAGTAGTGCTTCTGTCCCTGGTAACAATCGACCATTCTGATCAATAAACCATGTCTTAGCATGAGAGGATGCTGATATGACTTGAAGGTGCTGCCATGGCCAGCAGACATATCTTATTCTTTTGCGAGCACTCTCTCGCCCTTTTCTTGCATGTGTATCTTCTTGCTCTATCTGCCTTGTCAACTCATCTATTCTTTGTTGTAGTCCAGCAGATCTACTGTCTGCAAGCTTAAGGCATGCATCTGCAGCAGCTTGTGCTGCCATTGCACTTGCGGCTAATTTCTCTTTTAGCTGTATCTTTCTGTTTGCAGCATCAAAGTCTGCTTTTACCCTTCGCAGTTCTTCTCTGAGCAAGGTCACCTGAAAAGGTACCTCATTAGAACATGTGCAGCTCCTCTGATGAATGACTAGATGAGTTTGTTACTGTGCACTATTAATTGTATTGTCAGAGATGTTTTCTCTATTATTATTACTGCAAACTCAAGGATTTTAAACATAAGACTCTTTCAATTAATGAAAGTTGGGCGTGTTTGCCCCTTTAAATTGTGTGTTTGATTACTTCAAAGGTACATCATATAAATGCTCAAATGACATTATGCCCAATTGTCATTTATCAGTCCGAGAAGCTCATCGCATGAACTCAAAAGGGCCATTTTAGTGAGGCTTAGTGCTAACTTATTTCTCTTAGAATACCTCTTGGTTTAGTGCTTTCATGGCAACTTTTCCAGCTTCTACCTCCAAAGCACATGCCTCTCTCCATCTTGTAGCCTCCTGTTCTACTTCCTTTATCCCCTTGATGAGCTCTTCCACCTTAAATATTGAAAAACATACTTCGAATCCTTTTCAAATACAGGGCTAACAAATAAAAGAAACTGCATTAACAAATAATAGATGTGTTTATACACTGTGAAGTAGGAAAATTTCTCGTTCTCTCAGATCCTGTATGTGCAACTCCTGTTTGGTTATCTTCTGAGCCTGTTCAGCAGCGCGGAGATGCAAATGATCGCAATCTGACCTATTGGAGCAGTTCGATATTGTCACTTTATCAGTTAGCACAGGTTACAGGAAGGCCCTCAAGCCGTCCATAAACAAAAATCTTTGTTCGACTTCTTAGTTTACCTGGACTCGTTTAAGGCCTGTCTGAGATCATTTATCTCATGATGCAGGTTTTTTAGTGTCTTACCAACTATTGAAGCCTGAAAGGAAACAACTTGAAGGAGTTTATGAGCTGCAAGTTTTCCAGTAGACAGCTATTTCAGTTGACAACATATAAACATAACATGATCAATGGATTCTAGTTGCATTGCATGCAGGATCATAAAAAAGAGATTACCTGACAATTGCTTCACACATAGCAACTTATATATAATCTAAGAAAATAACAACTACATATTGTATTTTGTAGTAAGTGTTTTGGATAATTATCTAACCAACAGAACTATTGCAGATACTGAGGAGTGTTGTAGAACTATTTACCAGACTGTCAACATCCTGTTTACTTTCTCTTACACTCAATGCTGCACTGGGACCGGAGCTGCTCATCCCATCTCCTTCCGATTCACCCCTAATCACCTCCATGATGAAGCCAAAGGCAACCTTCTGCAATCCCTTCCCAGCAATCTGCAGGATTCCACTTGTTCTCTTGTCACCATCGCCCTTCAACACGCGAAGGCTATTCTCCGCTGCCTCCTTCTCAGCTATTGCAACTTCCAACATGGTTCTAGTATCCTGGTTCTCCTTCATTAAGCTTGATAGCATACTCTCCATCCTGCTTTTCTCCTTCCTTCCCTTCTCCTTGCACTCTGAGATCTTGATCTCGACCTCCTTAGCCAGATCATGAATGTTATGAGCCTCCAACTCCAGGAATCTCAGTCCATCCTTCAGATCAAGATTCAGTCGCTCGGAAATCATTTCTACTTTCTCCCCGGAAGCTCTGTCCAGGATATCCTCTAAGATCTCATGCACCGAGTGGAGCGAGACAACAATCTTCTGTGCGGCAACCTTGGTTTGATGATCCATAGCTGGTATCTACAGGTATCTGGTGCAAGGGAAGAGAAGGGATATTTTTTCTGGAAGGAAAGCAGTACATTGCTGATAGCTAACAGTTAAGGTGAGCCTTGAACGGTAGTTGGCTGCTACACTGCCTGTGTTCTTCCTTGGCACGTAGTAGTATTCAGTGTTGTACCATACACGCCCTGAGTACGTCTCCGACTTGTTCTTTGTTGCTTCCAGATGTTTCATATTTCCCACCATACTCGTCACTGGGGGGTTGGGTTTAAACACCATGGTTCGGAGCTCCACTGTACAGTTTAGTATTCTCATAAATTGTGTTGTCTGATTTTGATTCTGATATTGGATTGCATAGAGCTGGCGTGCAGAATGGTTGTCTTCAACAAAATCGTGAAACATAGTATTTTCCTTCGAGGAAAGAATTATGTTCCCAGCTTGCTTTCATTTTTGTAATGATTACTGTATGTCTGAATATTATACAATAAAATTTGCCACGGAGAATTTTGCCATGATAGATCTTCGTCCATGAATTAATTGTGTATTCCAACTTGCTCTCGTTTTTTTTTTTGAGGCTCAAGCACTTGTTTTTTGTGATGGTTTCTGCCAAAATAAATTGCCAAAGAGAATTTGGCTAGATACATCTCCGTCGATGAATTAACTATGCTGTCGTCCAACTTCTTGCAATTTCTTGTAATGGTTACGGCTGATGGTTGCCTAACAACTTGAATCCAGCAGCCTTAAGTTGGATGCGACATGGAATGCTACCGGGGAGTACCGGTACCGCCTCCAATTCAAAAGTTGATGATGTCTAGAATGCGTGGAGTACGTTTAACTCTCCTAACTACTGTGATTGTTGCTAACTACTGTGATTGGAGTAGAAAATATTTTTGCAATTCTTTTCACTTCTTAACAACATGTTTGTAAGACGATGTCGGGACGATCGAGTAGTATTTTGTCGAGTGAATTTGCAGCTGGTAACGGGTAGCCTAGTGCTAATGAATTTCTTCGTGTCACCATTTGGCAGTTGACGGCTGAGCTGGTGGTATCCACAATGGGAATATTAAGTAACTGGGCGGGGTACATTTATGGACTTCCATCACTTCGGCACGGTCTTGAATTACGGCCGACTACAGAGCTCCATGCGTGTCTGACATCCTCCAAAAAAACAATGCAAAGAGATCTGGATCTCTGTCTACCTGACATAATTGCGCGATGAAGAACATTCAAAAGTTTTTCAATCGTATTCAATAGTAGCCTAGTGGAGAGAACGGGTAATCATCAATTACGAAGTGAAAGAGATGGCGAGTATTATTCTCTCTGAAAAACTAGATTCCACACGTTCTTGCGAAATACGCAGCCCAGGCGTTAACATGCATAATTTCACAAGAAAAAATTGCAGATCCAAGTGTATATCTAGTTCTCCACGAATAATACTCACTCCATTCCAAATTATAAGATGTTTTAAATATTTCAATATGGACTATATGCGGACAGAAATGATTGAATTTATACACTGAAGCCTGTCTAGACGTATGCCAATCATTAAAAAAAAAGGTAGAGAAACATCTTATACTTCGAAACGGAGGGAGTATTATACAAGCATGAATTACATGAATTTGGTGAGACCATTGCAAGTGCACTTTCTGAATATTCCATGGAATGGACACTGTTGTAAAATTGATGCGTGTCACCATTTCGCGGTTGGGTGTCACAGTAGGATCGGACGTGTATTCACTGGATGGATGGAGAGGGCGGACCTAGCGTCCATGTTGTCCGGGCAGCTGCCCGGGCTTCCGGCCGGCCGACACAGGTAATTTGTTGACTAATTGATCAATAATTAGCATCATAAGATTTGGTATCAAGTGGTTGCCCGGGCTTTAAATTTTTACTGGGTCCGCTACATCAGCTAATTTTTTTAAATAATACACGAAAATTATTAAATTATGGAAATAATACGTAGTTTTTATTTTTTTTCAGAAATATTCCTCAGTCGGTCCCGTCGAAGCCGACAGGGCCCAGTCGGTCGCGACGAAGACGACAGGGGCCAATCGGTGTCGACGAAGCCGACAGGCCTGTCGTCCCTGGGTGCATGCACGTAGTCGGCTTCGTCGAGGACGACAGGGACTAATCGGTTCTGTTAAAGCCGATTACGCCTAATCAGCTTAGTGGAAGCCGACTACTGCATGCTTAGCTCCTGTCCAAAATTGTTTCGCGCCCTTGTTGTCCCGGCTTTTTTTCCCGCCCTTCTTCTCCCGCCATATTTCTCCCGCCATAGTTCTCGCGCCATTTTGTTCCCGCCATTTTCCTCCCGCCTTTTTTCTCCCGCCATTTTTCTCCCGCTCTTCTTCTCCCGGGTGAGCCTATATATACCCCATTAGATTTTGTGATGGAGGAGGGGTGTGGTGCGTGGTTATTTCCTCAGTCGAATAGGAACGATGTCTGGTAGTTCGGGTCCTAGTTCGGAGCATAGGTCGTGGTGTGTTTTGTATCACGCCGCAATATGGACTGAAGGTAGTATTAGGGAGGGTAGGCCCAAGAGCTGTTATAGGGAGCTAGTTAGTGAGTGGGGCAACATTCGTGAGCTGGGAGAAATTATAGCAAAAAAAACAAAATCCAGATGACCCCTGAAGAAATTTCAGATGAAATTGATGGGTGGCGGTGGAAGTGGCAGAGAATTAATGAGCTAAAAGCTATTGAGGCGGGGCTTAGGGACATGCCTATGACACCTAAGTCAAAGATAATCCATTTTTCGCCGGAGGCCTATGCATTTCACGTGAAGGTAACTGAGTACCGAATTTATATTATGTTAGAATCTAGTGTTATCGTACTAACTTTTTCCCCTGATTTTGTGAATGTCCAGCACTGGCCTGCCGATGGACAGTTTCTGAACAAAGAGATCCCTCATTTTGGTTGGATGGAAATGCTTTTTGGCGCATGTCGTGATGGGCCTGGAAATCTCCTTCACGCTGAAGCAGTGAAGAGGGCTATATCAAAGGCGAAGAGTGGTGGATCATCCAAGAAAGCCGTTCAAGATGATAGTGATGATGATTTCATGCCTCCTAAACGAGCCAACTCTAGACGTAAGTTGAAGAGTGTTGGTGCATCCAAGGCTGTCGTCGATGAAAATAGTGATGACGACTTCATGCCTCCAACACGAGCACGTGGCAGAGGGAAGTGAAGTCGTTGATTCGAATTAGTTATCGTTGAGTTGCATGTAATATTTGTACCAGTAGTTGTTCTATGCAGTGTTTAGAACTAGTGAAGTTGTAACGTGGACGTGTAGTGCTGTATGTTAAATTAATTTATGCAATGTGGAATGTTTCGTACATAGATAATAATATGTCTCGTACATAGATAATAATATGTGCATAAATATGTCTCATACATAGATAATAATATATCTCGTGCGTAGATAATAATATGTCTCATACATAGAAATACGGATATGTCTCATACACCTAAGTACGAATATGTCCCGAAGATATCACTGACCCCTACGTGGCCGAGCCTGACGAGGAGGGGGCTGGACGGGCGTCGTCCAGTTGAGCCTGTGAGGTGGCCGGATTTGACGAGGCACTGTCATGTCCACGTCATCCTGTGTATCCTGTGTGGGGTATGGTGGAGGAGTCTGCTGAATGGGACCATGTGTCTGCTGCGTGGGGTAAATTGGCGTGTCGAAAATGCTCAACCAGCTGGACATTTCCTCCCCGCGTGTATCCGAGCCTCGTGGTCACTCCCCCACCCTGATCCAGATCCTGACCCCTGGTGTCCGGACGTAGCCGTGTAATAGCCATAGTGTCCTACAGATGGAATCATTAGTACATAAGTAATACGCAGTCCCAATTGAAATATGAAAACAATATACGTACCATAATCCGGGAATTCCGGGGCGGGACCTCGGTACTGAGGAGGAGACTGTGGCCGATACCCGTAACTGGAAGTGGATCCCTGCCACGCCGAACCTCCTGCCTGGTCAGGAGGAGGTGGCCTCGGCTGAGGTACTATACGTGGACGCGGCTCATGTCGGCGATGCGGCTGCTCCACGTGCTGCTGCTCCTCCTCGTGCTCCTGATGCATCTGCTGCTGCTGCCGCTGCTCATGTCGGCGATGCTGCTCCTCCTCGTGCTCCTGATGCATCTGCTGCTGCTGCCGCTGCTCATGTCGGCGATGCTGCTCCTCCTCGTGCTCCTGATGCATCTGCTGCTGCTGGCGTCGTGTCGGGGGGTGCGGGGGTCGTTGTGCCACCGGGTGGCGAACAACGTCCTCTGTGCGGGTGCACGTGAGTGTCGCGTAGATGTCCCGTAGCTTCCCCTCGAACCTTTTCAGCCAGGATATCGGCTCCTCCCGTGGTACCAAAAGAGGGCCAGTGGAAAGAGAACGTCCATACTCAGCGACATCATCCTGAAGCTCGTGTGTCAAATTAGTCTGTCAATAGAAATACAAAGTATGAGACACGTGGTACCAAAAGTTAGATGAATTATTGAATGGAATTAAAATATTACCGCGTACTGTCTGGACCCAGACGTATCATAGATCGGGTATGTATCCCACGTAGTAGGGGCAGGTATAACCTCCGGGTGAGAGTGGCGAACAATATGCCGTGTTCCGGACATGTACCTCTGCAAGTAGGCATTGTATAGACTGATATCAAACCCGAGAGTCTCGACCCAGAGCCGTGTCGTCGCAGTGTCCCAGTCTGTAACGTACGGTTGTAGCCTCCGCAGCCACGTCTCCGCGCTCCAAGTATTCCCCTTCCTTGTGGTCCTTCAATTTGGGTGAGTGTTTTATCAGTACAAATTGATTTAGTATGAACAAATTAGGGAAAATAACAACTTTAGACATACCTGTGGTGCATATCTGGGAGGGGATGCTCTATTGGCGGAGGATGTACCAACTGTCGAAGACCAAATTGCCTCATAACCCTCTGTTGAGACATCTCCTCCACGAAGACATCGAAGATGATCTTCGATTGTGTCATCCAATACGCTTGGTCACGTGTGCAGAGATCAGAAATACCTCCGGGGTATCTTCGGTGAATGACGTCGTCCGTGTACGGCTCCCAGATCACCGAAGTGTACACATCAAATTGCTCGTTAAAAGGATAATAGCAATGCTTCGTCTGCTCAGGATGATGTCGTCTCTGTGTACAACAAAAGTTAGTTCCATACACAGTTCACGGGATGTAATCACAAAATTATAACAAGATACGTACCTTGTAGCGTGTATAGACGGTCGCAAAAGTAGGCTTGTCGATGTTGTCAGCGTCAACGATCTCAGTCACTGGGAAAGAGGCATCCGATATGGCTGGCCGTCCAATAGAGAACCTCTCCCACGACCAGAGCTGCAGAAAAAGAGGGCATCCGAGAATGGCTGACTTAGCTGTATGCAGCATGCAAGCGTTGCACATAGCTCGGTATGTAGCCGCTAAGACAGCGGAACCCCAACTCCTCTGTCTGATGTGCGCCGGCTGAGTAGCATCAGCGATCTCCCGTGCGAAAGGGAGGTAGCGCGCGCTAATAGTGTCGACATGGTTCTCGGTGAACATCACCTTACCAAGAAGCCACATAACGTATGCCTCCAAGCTGCGATCGAGTTGTATCTGTACCAACTCATCTGGGTACTCTGGAAACTTGTTGACCTATATTCATGGTAAAAATATAATTAGTATCAAAAAAATGAGGAAATAACAGATTATGAGACACGTGAACTATAAATGAGGAAATGAGAAATATAACCTGAAAGGCAAGCAACCAATCAAGCTTGGGACCGTGAGAATCCGCCTGTAAAGTGGGAGCACCGTGGAAAATACCCTCAAAGCGGTCTCTCAAATCAAGCTTCCAATTTTCCGGTGCCTCCAAAGGTCCAACAGCCTCACCCGCCAAAGGTAAACCTAGCAAGAATGAGACATCCTGTAGAGTAGGAGCCATCTCTCCCCAGCGAAAGTGGAACGTGTGGGTCTCCGGCCTCCATCGGTCCACCAAGCAGCTCAGTAACGATCCGTCGATCGTCATACGCGAAGAGGTATCAGTGGCCTCTACTAGACGCGCGAAAGGTAAGAGCCCGGCCCATTTCAACCTGCGTATCCAAAAGAACATAACAATCTAGTTTAGCAGAATAATATACATACGAAACATGCGTCTGTAAAATAAATACAACCAATACCTCTGTACCCACGATTCGTGAATCCTCCAGTTTTCCTTCGGCGTGCGAGTGATTAGGGGCTTCAGTTTCTTTGGATCCCCCTCTAATACCTTCGCACGGTGCCCACTATCAATTGCAGCATCAAGCAACCACATTCCCTCCATCACTGCAGTTATTAGAATTTAGTTGCATACATACAAACGTAAACATAGTTCCATACTTAATACAAATTTAAACATAGTTCCACACTTATTACAAATTTAAACATAGTGCCAGACATAATACAAATTCAAACATAGTTCCATACTTAATACAGATGTAAACATAGTGCCACACTTATTACAAATTTAAACATAGTGCCTGACATAATACAAATTCAAACATAGTTCCATACGTAATACATATGTAAACATAGTGCCACCTAGTTTCTTCCTCTCGCTCTTCGTCCTCGCCCACGCCCGTTACCCCGCGCACGCACGGGAGGTCTCTCTCCAGGATAAGTGGGACAATCAGCCTCCCTATGGCCAAATCTGTTGCAGTGAAGGCATTGAATTGTGGGGCCTCCGGCTTCAGATTCATCCATATCATTCCTGATGCGACGACACTGCCGTCTGCCTACCCCATCACGCAATAGCTCAGGAGCTGGAATGTACACCCTCTCACCAGGGGTTACAGTGTTGAAGTTACCCATTGATCGAAATCCCATCATCTCACCTGTCCAAGTATTGATAACTGCCTCTTTCATATAATATGGAGACACGAAGGAGATTGCGTTCAACCGTAACTGCCTGCAGGCAGCGAGGACATGGGAGCAAGGAAGGTGAAGCAATTTTGGTTTGTTGCAGGTGCACTCGCAAGTTGGCCAAACCTCATTACCAATCTTCACCTCATGCGTCCTCACCTCGTTTGCACATCCGAACTTGTTGTGGGCTAACCGGACCTCAAATCTCCTTTCTTGATTCCCAACGGCAGTTACACTGTGGGAGCAACATTTTGCCAGCTTCTCATTCATGTACTTCGTAACCTTCTCACAATAAGGCGAGGTCGGGTTGTCCATCATATGCTTCTCAGCTCTTTCACGTCTTTCTCTGAAATATTTCAATGTGCCATAGAAAATACCCTCCACGATGGCTGTTAGTGGCAACGCACGGTTTCCTCTGAGGACAAAGTTGTATGTTTCAGCCAGGTTCGTTGTCATGACACCGTATCTTGCTCCATGTGTGTCGTGCAACAAAGACCACCTCTCCAAAGGTTCATGCTCTATCCACTGCTGAAAAGTTTTAATTGTCCTCCCACCTCTTCTCCTAGTTCCAGGCGGGTCAAATCCGGGTAGGTCGCAAAGACCAACAGGCTCGTCCTCCTCGGCAGGTGGTCCGGTAGCTAGCTGTGCAGCAACAGCTTCTGCATGTGCAAGAACAGCTGCTGCTCGTGCCCTCTTCCTGTCCCGAACATGTCTCTGCGTGCACAAATCAAGTCTTTCACGTATCTTCGTGTACTTCCATTCTTGGTTCTGCTTGCAGAGTTTCTTGAATAGGTTCATCAGGTCCTTATTTCTAAACTGCGAGTAGAAGTTGGCACCTAGATGGCGCATGCACCAACGGCTCTGCATGTCCTGCCATGGAGTCTGTTCCTCAGGCACAGGATTGGTGAGTGTCTTTATCGCGTTGAGTATACCTGCATGCCTGTCATGAAGGATGCACACGTTCGGCTTATCCTTCACAACTGCTATTTTCAGTTGCCTGAAGAACCAAGTCCAACTGTCAATGTTCTCGCTCTCCACAAAAGCAAATGCGAGGGGCACAACCATATTGTTACCGTCTTGACCAATTGCAGTCAGGATCTGTCCCCTATACTTGCCTGTGAGAAAGGTGCCATCTACACATATCACCGGACGGCAATGTCTGAAAGCCTCGATGCATACGGCGAATGAGAAAAACACTCGATGCAGCACCCTCACAGTTGGGAACTCTGGCCTGAACAAATCTTGGATATCTACATAGGTGCCTGGATTCCGGTACTGCAGAGTATGCAGCAGCCGGATAACAGAGTCATATGCGTCCAAATATGAACCAAATCTGTTCTCAAGCGCCGTATGCTTAGCCCTCCAAGCCTTGCCATATGATATTTCGTACTTAAATCTGACAGCCACTTTTGTCTGGAGGGCACTCACTTCCATCGCTGCGCAGGACACTATCTCGCTGTACAGCAACCGAGCTATAAGCGTGGAAGAAAGATTACGGTGCTCTGCAGGGATATTTTCAATTCGACAGGAGTGAGGTACGAAGTCACTTATCCTCCAACTATAGCCATTCTTTGGGAGATGTCCATGCACCCTGCCGGGACAAGTTATTGTCTCGCATTCCATTGTCAAATATTTTTGACTTGACACGGTAGTTTTCATAACCCTGTGGGTGGACAATGCCCATTTAACGACTGCATCCCTCAAAGCTTGCTTGTCAGTATACAAAGCACCCTTCGCAATGTTGTTCTCATGATATTGCCATGCCGAATCATGACCATCGTTTACGGTCATCGCCGAAGAGTGGTCCTGATTCCATGCTGCAGGATTAGGTACCTCATCTGCGTTCTCTTCCCCGTCTGACTCATCGGAATCATCGCCTTCAGCACTGTAGCCATCTGCATCTTCATCTTCCATCTCGTTCTGCATGTGCCCGCCTACCTCGTCGCCATCCGCCTCCCCACTGTCAGTGTCCCCTCCTTGTACTTGACTGCTCTGCCCCGACTCGTTACCACCACCACCAAAATCAGACCCATAATTTGACAAAGATATGTTCATCTCTTCACTTCCCTGGCCAGGCTCATAAGCACCCTCACCTTCATGGGCACTAAACTCGTACTCAGGGGCACTGACCTCGTTCAAGGCGGGAAGAACTAGGGCACAAGGAAAGCAATTCCTTTTTGCGCAGCCTTTTAACCATCGCACCCAATCAGAATCACACTCTAGTGGTCTCAAAATGAAGTAAATATTTGTCCTTGAATGGCTCCACCAAGCATGAACACTGACGGTCTGTGTCCGACTATCAAACCCTAAACTTTCAGTCAACCAATCTTTAACCTGACTTAGAGACCATGTTTCAGGAGCTGGCATGTCGACATCTATAGAATCAAACTCACTCAGATCAGCTCCCGTATCACACATTTGGACTCTACCAGGACCATAGAAAAATCGGATCTTCACTAAATCAGACATCTCCGCTGACATAAATAAATATTGACCATCGTTAATATTATTCCGCATATAACAGCACCAACTATATATAGCTACCTACACTATATATACCTCAGAAGCGACTTCAAATATATATCTACCTACACCATGTTTTTAAAATTAATACTACACATATTTAATTAAACTACATAGATACCTACATTATTTACTACCGCCACAACCAATATATAGCTACATTTATTCGAATGAACCTACAAATATAGCTACAATATTGACTACCGTCACAATCTGTTTTATAACAACACATGTTCATACATGTAACAAATATAGCACTACAATTTTGATAAATCGAATCATACCCTAGAAGCGTGAGAGGCGACGGCATCCGGCAGTCTCGAATCAACGGCGCACCAACACAGCAGCACCACCACAATGCAGCCCTCCAGCACGACCACCACGCAGCCCTCCAGCACCACCACCACCACCCGCCAACCATCACCACCACCACCACCACCACGAGCTATCCCATCAGAGATCGGAATTTCCCTAGCCTCCCTCTATCTTCTAGCACCGATTAATGGTGGCAAACGTGAAGATTGTTGGTCTAAATCACTGGTTTAATTCAGTTCGTGTGAGGAGTGGAGAGAGGAAAGGAAGAACACGCAGGGGAAGGAAGAAGAAAGAAGGAAAGAGAAGAGAGAAGAGAAGGGGCGCCCGTGCGTGATGTCGTCCAGGGCCTTGTCGGCTTCGGCGCGACCGACTGGGCCCGCCAGTCGGCGTCGGCGAGCACGACTGGCCAGCCAAGACGACAGCGTCGGTGGCGAAGTGGTCGATCCACTAATCGGTCTCCACGTGGACGACTGGGCCCTGTCGGCTTCGTCGACACCGAGTACGCCCCTGTCGTCTTCGTCGCGACCGACTGAACCCTGTCGGCTTCGACGGGACCGACTGAGGAATATTTCTGAAAAAAATAAAAACTGCGTATTATTTCCACAATTTAATAATTTTCGTGTATTATTTAAAAAAATTAGCCAACAACAGATTAGATCATTTTCACTAAGGCCTTGTTTACTCCTAGTATATTTGGAGTGTATTATAGCGGTTATCTCACAAAAAATCACAATGGTACGCACTCTTCATGTCATAGTTGTCTTTTTTTTTTCTTTTCTCAATATTCTTTTCGAATTTGGACCTGAAAATATTGGAGGTTGTAGACACATACCTTGTGAACACTAACACTTTTTCATAGGAATTTTTAAAATTATGTTTTTAAGGGTAGCACGGGGAAGAACTAAGGGGTGGTAGCATTAGATACTTCGTCCGGGAGGGGCATGGCACATCAGATGATCGGATACGCTCTAGAAAATAGATGATTGCTGGTGAGCAAACATGGAAGGGTCATTATAAAAACAAATAAATATTATGGGTGCCTTTTGAAAACACACGCACATACCAATTATGGAGGTGTTGCAACTTTGCCAGTTATGGCTCTATATATACGACACTCTCGGTGGATTGTTAGCCACGGTTCAGGCAAAACTAAAGACCATGTCTTCGACCAGGGGCTCATCTGCGACGTCGCAACGGAGGCTCGTGCGGCTGGCACTGTCTCTGGTCCTCTTCTGGGGCGGCGTCCATGCTCAGGTGGTGCCGGCGGTGATCTCGTTCGGCGACTCGACCATCGACGTCGGCAACAACAACTACCTGCCCCGCGCCGTCTTCAAGGCCAACTACAAGCCGTACGGGGAGAGCTTCAGGCGCCACAGGGCCACCGGCAGGTTCTCCGACGGCAAGATCGTCACCGACATCACCTGTACGTCGTTGCATTGCATGCACACTCATGCGTACTATCATCATGCAGCTGTCACTCTTAGCTGTAGGTTGTGAAACTTGTAGTTACTTGGTGTAACGTGCACGTGTTTGTGTGTGTTGTTTCTGCAGCTGAAACGTTAGGTTTTGAGGGCTACGCGCCGCCGTACCTCAGCCCGCTGGCGTCGGGGAAGAACCTCCTCGCCGGTGCCAACTTCGGCTCCGCCGCGTCCAGCTACGACGACGACACGGCGGCCATGTATGTAAGTATATACAATCATATCCTCGAGCGGAGCAACTATCAGCTTGATTTGGAGTTGGACTAACCATGAGATGAGAGTGAGAAAGAACGCAGTGGTAAGTTAACCCGACCGTGTATATTTCGTAGAATGCGATCACGTTGTCGCAGCAGCTCAAGTACTACAAGGAGTACCAGTCCAAGCTTGCGGTGGTGGCCGGGCGGCGCGGGGCGCGGTCCATCCTTGCCGACGCGCTGTACGTCGTCAGCACCGGCACGGGCGACTTCCTCCAGAACTACTACCACAACGCCTCCTTGTCCGCCCGCTACGACGTCAACCGCTACTGCGACCACCTCGTCGGCATCTTCTCCGGCTTCACCGACGTAAGTACACGGAATCACCGACGACATGGCCCGTAGGCATCTCACAGCTGTAAGTGACCTTGTGGTTGTGGATCATCGCAGGAGCTGTACAGGCTGGGAGCTCGGCGGATCGGCGTGACGTCCATGCCGCCGCTGGGGTGCCTGCCGGCCGCCATCAGGCTGTACGGCAAGGGCCGCAGCGGATGCGTGTGGCGGCTCAACGGCGACGCTGAGACCTTCAACCGGAAGCTGAACGCCACCGTGGACGCGCTGGTGAGGCGGCACTCCGGCCTCAAGGTCGCCGTCTTCGACATCTACACGCCGCTCCGGGAACTCTCCGAGAAACCGGCGGCGCAGGGCTTCTCGGAGGCGAGGAAGACGTGCTGCAGGACGGGGAAGGCGGGAACGAGGGTCTTCCTCTGCGACCCGCCACGGCGGTCGGGATGTGCCGGAACGCCAGCAGCTATGTGTACTTCGACGGCGTGCACCCGTCGGAGGCGGCCAACCTGGTCATCGCCGACTCCATGGTCTCGGCGGGCATCGGCCTACTCACGTAGTAAGCGTACCCAAGAAGAGCGTGCGGCTGCTGCAGATCAACGAGCCTACCAGACCTGAGGGAGCTTGTCTTTGGTTCATTTTTAATCTCTTCTCTACTATATAATACGAGTAAAGGTGATGGTTGGCGGCGGTACGTCAAGATAGAACTGCCCCTGAAGTTGATAGAAATTACGCACCATGCCACCTATAAGTGAAAAAACAGTTCGTGCCTGATACGACCGTGGTACGTCGTGGTTAGTCGGTGCGTCAAAAAAAAGAAGCGAAACGGTACATCGATCCATCTAAAAATACTGCGATCGATACAGACCCGGTCTCCCGATCCAGCTCACGTCGATGCACACCATATCCACGCAATTCCACTGGAGGCCCATCTCTAGGCAGCGATTCGACTGGAGGCCCATCTCCAGGCAATCGTCTGGACAGCGTCCGCCGCTAGCGACCGCTCCCTCCAACTCCCAGTTCCAATCCAGTTCCGTTTCTCCAAACGAGCGATCAGATCACACGGTAGAAAAAAAACATCAATCCATCCAGACCAGCGATCGGTCTGTGTAAATGCAAAAAAAAAACAGCAATCCGAGTACATCACCAAATCTAAATATTTAGCATCACCCAATCATTATTGACGTAACCATCTTAAAAAAAAAAAAACTCCTACCTAGCCGGCTACGTGCCCCAAGGAGAGGTAATCTAGCAAAAAAAAAATTTGACAACTCATCTACACCCCCGCAAAAAAAAAACTCAGGTAGCATTTAGGCCGAATATTCTTTCAGTGGGAGGCGACGTTCCCGTCGACAGCGAGGCGCCCGTGGTGATTTCGTCAATCTCAAGACTTGATCTGCCGGCTCAGTATTTCGGAGGTGCTCATAAGGGTAGGGTGTGCGTGCGCGCGTTCATAGGAGTGAGTGTATGCGCGTGTATGTGAGTGTCTGTGCTTGTACTGTGTTTCTTAAAAAAAAAACCCGTACCAACGCACGAGATTTTTTAAAATGTTTTTATGTTACTGAATCAAATCATCAAAAGTCTAAAACAGTCTAGAGTTTCGGCTTTCGATTTCTCGGTCAAAATATCTCTTATGTATCGCAACGTCCCCCAAATCCGGCGCCGCCTGAGATCACAGGGATGAGCCGCTCAACAGCCCAAGGACGGAAGCCCTTGAAGATGTTGTCTGCTGGCCGCCCTCCCCTCCCTCCTCCAGATCCCCTCCTCTGGCTCGGCCGCTCGGGCACGGTGAGCAGGGCGTCCGGCTCCACGGCCACGGCGAGCAGGGCATCCGTCCCCTCCTCTATCCACGAAAAGGGGGTGGCCGTCTAGCGCCGCCGGCTTAGCTTCCCATGTGCGGCATCCTCCACGGCTTCAACTTCTCTCCCTTCTGTCCGGCTTCATCTTCATCCTCTGAAGTGGCCGGGATCCATGGCGGCGGAGGGCAGACGTGTCGTCGCCGGGACTGGCTTGGCGGCGCCGTCGCAGGGAGGCGGAGGAAAGAGGATCGAGCAATTATTTTCGTTCGGTCAACAGAAGAAGCGAACCGGTATTAAGGGAGCGCGGGTTGTTTTCGCAGAACCTCAGGGGCCAAAATATAAAATGACCACGACGCACGACGTACCACTGCCACGGTCGTTTACTCGTATTATATATCTTCTATTGATACCCCTACGTTGCTAGAAAAAAGTGCTAGAAAAGTCATGTTAAACACCTGTATAGAAAATAATTTCTTTTTTGTTTTCTTCCTTCAATTGCTCAAATTTCGCAGCTTATATTTCTTATCGCTTCCTATCAATTTCCTTGTACACAAACGCAAAAAGAAGATATTCGCTTAAATGACTCGATAGTTCATATTTTCATTTTCGTCGCCCGTTGCAACGCACGGGCATTTTGCTAGTATCCCTAATTTATGTATCAAATGATGATTTCAATTCGTTTCTACGTACAAATCAATGTGAGCGGTTGTTGTGTTAAGTAATAGTATCACGTCCCGAAAAGCGTATAGTTTGCATATGTAGCACATGATGATTTCAGTTTGTTTCTACATACAAATCAATGTGAGTGTTTGTTGTAGATCGAGGAGCCCTGTGACGTTTCATAAAAAAAGATAATAAGGGGCGCACCCCCGGTTCCATTGATAAAACTCAACGAAACCTGGCGATAGGCAGTCTGATACAAATAAAACTAAAACAAGGTCCTGGAGACCTGAGCCCTCGGCGTCAGGTGAAAGGAACTAAAAGGATTGCATAACTGAAAAGGTAAAGCTAAAGATTACAGGGCAAAAGGCAGAGCTATATGCAAGTTTTTCGAACGGCAACAGCAAAGACAAACGCGAGCATCACGGCACAGCGTGATCCTCCACGTCTAAGCAACTGGCGACTGTGACGTTTCATTAGAAAGAACCGTGCAACATCAACGAAATTGCGAGTAAAGAGGACTTAAAACTCAGGTAGGTGAGAAAGCATCAGAGCCCCTCACTGCCGCTAAGCTATGCATGAGTCTGCCATTCTGTGGGGAATGTCAACTATTGTAGCATGGTTGGATTCTCTACTCTTTTTCCACCTAAAACTAGAGTTGTGGAGTTTAAGGATTGACAAAGTCATCACGGATCGACAATTATCATGAGGTTTGATCCCTAGTAGTGGGTCAGGGGTACAACCACCCATCTATATATCCAAACGGCAACAGCAAAGACAAACGCGAGCATCACGGCACAGCATGATCCTCCACGTCTAAGCAACTGGCGACTGTGACGTTTCATTAGAAAGAACCGTGCAACATCAACGAAATTGCGAGTAAAGAGGACTTAAAACTCAGGTAGGTGAGAAAGCATCAGAGCCCCTCACTGCCGCTAAGCTATGCCTGAGTCTGCCATTCTGTGGGGAATGTCAACTATTGTAGCATGGTTGGATTCTCTACTCTTTTTCCACCTAAAACTAGAGTTGTGGAGTTTAAGGATTGACAAAGTCATCACGGATCGACAATTATCATGAGGTTTGATCCCTAGTAGTGGGTCAGGGGTACAACCACCCATCTATATATCCAATCAATCAATGGTTGGTTGCTAATAGGTGTTCCAATCAGTACATCGAAGTTTTCGCGTGAAATTAGGTGCAAATGGGAGTATCATTTTTCTTCAACTCACAATCAAAAGGGAATTATAGCTACAGGCCATCCGGTGAGAAAGGGGAGTGCTCCATAATACAACTTCTTTGAGAGAATACAAACCACAAAGAGCGGCAGGGTTGTTTAGGGGAGAGGTTTTTGGTTTTCAGGAGCCAATCCTCAACTGGTTGCTACATGGAGATTAGGCCACAGAGAGGAGTTGTCACCTCTGTTGACAGCGCAGATAGCCGTAGTCCCTACGGTGTTGTAAACTTGGCTTCTTAGCCCTCCTTCTATGTTATCGATGCACCCCTTTCTAGGGTGTATCCCTATAAAAAAATACAAACCACAAATTGTCCACTGGTCATGTCTCGATCGACAGCGGAGACATCTCTAGGGCGCTCGTGTGCAGACCAGTAGATGAAATTAGCTAGGGCCTCCTGCAAGAACCATCCGGCCCCCTCGACGTCGCTTGAGCCAGCCACCGGCCATAGCAGGGCCTCTTTTCTATCTCTCTAGATCTGACAAATCACTTTGTCTCGTTGCTCCAATTGCCCATATTGGTGTTTACGTGTTCTATGTGGAAAATAAATACTAATATGTTCACTGGGTACTCTTTTTTATTTCTATGATAGGGCATATATCTTTTATTCTTCAAATTTGGCAAGCGATGTATTTTTCCTGCGTTTTCCCTATTCATCAAATGTTCATCTTCGATAATGCACTACAGAATTGCATGGACATTTGACTGCACAGGAAGAACATACTAGTATTATTCACAAGAGGTTATTGTGGATGGAATTTTCCTACGAAATCTAGTGCAAAATTAATCATAAGAAAAAATCCTAAGGATCGGAATCCTTAAAAAAAATCTTTGAATCAAAAGAACCCTAAATCTTTATAACATGTGCCTTGTTTGTGCACAGACAAAGTAGCACGGGGTCGGGTCCTGACTCCTGAGGACCCGTCCAACTTGGAGCCGTAGGCAGGCTCGAATGCCATTGTATTATGGATCAACTTGCTATGCCGTACCATTCACTGTAGATAAATCTGACTGCTACGTGTGAATCTCCTGATCCTAAAATCTAAGATTTTTATACATTTTGGTGGTTGCCACATAGTCACATTCATGACGCATTTAATAGATGATGAACCTTAACCAGCCGATACAGTCTCCTGCATTGAACTGCCTCCCAGTCTGAGGCCCGCCCAGCGTTAAGCCGTCAGTGGTCCCTGCCTTCCTGGTCTTGTGGACATGATCAATACAACGGAGCAGTTGTATTGATGTATACAGTTACTGGCACCGATCACTGCGTAAACTAATTCGCAATAGATATTTCTTAAAAATATTTGGACTTTACTATTTCTAGTCCATGTCTAATTAAAGTAACCCTACAGTTGAGATTGAGATTGAGATGTTATTGAATGGACCAACAATAACAGATTAACTAGTGTTAGGACTCTCAAAGCCGGCCCAAAGTTAATGAACTGTTTCCTAAAAATATACAGTAGCAGTAGCAGAGGATGCAACTTCTAATATTTTTGTGTTCTCTCTGCATATATGTATAAACAGAATGAACATATACACACGTGTTTTTTTTTCTCTTTTACAGATGTAACAAGAGAAGCATATTAGCATACCAAAAGGAGGTTCTTAATATGGAAGGAACCTTGAAGTCTGAAATTAGCAGGAAAATGTATCAGTCGTCTTTGTCTATCATATTCAGTTCAGGGTAGCAAAGTTGAAATGTAAAATTAAGAGGTACATTGTCTCAAAAAGAAAATTAAGAACTAAAATTACCTGAAATTGCTAACCCGTCAGAATTATTTCTCTGGTCTGGCAAGGGTGCAAATAACACCAATAGACCAACTCAAACTGTTATATCACTTGTTAGGCCTGATATTGTATAGACAGTTTTCTGAAACATAATGATTTTTTGCTTCCCCGCGGTCTGCGGTCTGCATAACAAAGAAAATGATGAAGTACAGCTATGGACCCAGAATCGCTTCGTACAAATAGAAAAGGCACGAAAAAAGAGTAAAGTAAAATAGTAATGCACATTGAGATCATTTCTATACAACAGCAGTTTGATCAAAGCAGAAATACTGCAACACCAACTGTAGCACTGGCACGGATAGAGTGTAGCAGTTAGTGCACATAAAAAATAATTGGCCAGAAACAATGGTGCAGCAGCAAGATAATCAGAAAATATATGGTGCGCCTCAAAGTAGCATGTCATATAAAATGTCCCACAGTGGCTCAGTCTAAATACAAATATCTCCTGCATGTGGATAAGATAGGTGCTGTATGTGATGATACTTTATGACATAAACTGGTGATTACAACCATTTTGGTTCAGGATTCAAGCACATTGGTTTATATCAGTCATGACGGAAAACGGAATGGAAACGTAAAGAATGGAGGCAACAGAAAATTTTGCAACTGAAGGCATGTTACTAATTTGTCTGTTCCAGTGTCTGCTCCACAGAAGTTAGTTTACACTATCTAGAACTGACAGATGTTAATTTACACTATCTAGAACTGACAGATGTTACCTTACATTATCTACAAGGCTAGAAGTGATCACAGCATGTACAGTTGCACTGCTTAAATAGCTAGGACTTGTGGTAACCCCAGAACTCTTGTAGGAAAGTACCAAGAGCTGAATTAATATGTTTCAACTCAATAGTTCATGTCCAGCAACATAACCACTGAAAGAAGACCAGGAATGCACCGGGACATTTCACAACTACATATAATCCCTGATCGCTGCTATGACGGAAGCAGGATAGTTGTGTTCATTTGAAGGATGACGTCTTTGAATGCCTCGCAACCATCAAAACTCTGCCCTTTACTAGTCCAGTTCAGCAACCTGTCACGAAGATCGATTACAAAATCTTTACTTTGACCTGCCTGATTTAGCAATAAATCTACACACTTCAGCAAGTATGGGCTTGTCTTGGTTCTGAGTTGACTGACAAAATGACGATATGTGTCTTCACATTCAAAGATCGCTGCGGACACATCATCAATAATGTCAAGCCAGCCAAAGATGAGACATGCACCACTTAAAGCCCATGTTTCAGAAAGACCTCCAGGAGTTGATGAAAACCCATCATAACCACCATAATCTTTCCTTTTTGTCTGCACGTCCTTTGACTCCAGAACCAAACCAGTGCTTGTGTAATGCAGAAGCATGTTACAGTCCTCCTCACTAATACTAGAGGACACAAGCAACACTCCTAACGGAATCCGTAAATGCAGAAAACTGGAGCATGAGAAAGGGATTTCCGATCGGTCTTCTTCTTGCACTTGTCTAACGGCAGTTATGCTACAAAACTTCACACAGCGACCATCAAATTCTTTAAGAAGGGAACTGACAGGGTTGGTTGACACATGAAGTTTCTCTGGATCCCCAACTGTGGGTATTCGTAGTTTCCTCCTGTGATTTACAGTACTAGTGCTGGGTCGTATTTTGTTGTTCCTGGCCCAAGAATGTGATAACTCCACCAAAATGTTAGCTAGCATCTGGCATTCATCTACATTTGAAGGGCATAAGACCCACGAAAGGTAAAATGCCGCCTTCTGAGCCAGACTGATATCACTTATTGATTCAACAATTTTCTCCGTGGATAATACTTCTGATAAATAACCATGTGAACCTTCCTGATGAAAAAGTAAAGCAGTAGCAAAACTGAACCAGATAGGAAAATTTGTAATCAATGACCTGCAACAACAAAGAACAGGAGCAATTAGCTTTGGGTTGGACAGAATGCTAAAAACCGGATATTATTGTTTGCATATTAATAAGCATACCAAGCAGAACTATTGAATTTGACCAAGCCCTTTGATGGTAGTTTTACGCCAAAGTTTGACCACTTTGATGGTTGTGATTGTATGTCTTTCAATGAAGAGTTACCGCAGCTTGTTTTACCCAAACAAACCACAGATTCTATGTAAGAAACAACATCCAAAAATCTTCTGCATGATATGGGTCCAGTTAGTATGGCAAGCAAGTCCCTTTGTTGGCTTGGGAAATAAGCATGTGCAAAGGGAAATTTCTGTCCCAATTCCATGGATATTCCCCATCCCATAGGCTCGAGAAGAACATCTAATACTGATGATACCACTGCCGTGCAAAGTCCTAGCACAGAAGCCACACCCCTGCATACATAAGGAAAAAATATAAGAGAGATCAATACGTAGAACCCACCTAACATCCATAATACTGTTCTGGGTATTCCATTTAGACCAAGAGGAAGGAATGCCACAGAAACTTAAATAATTAGCTTGCCAGTCATTAAAGTTTCCATTTACAGAAGACTAAATAATTAACAGAAGATGAATTTTAAAATGAATAAGAAATAATGCATCTAGTGATTTAGTTATCAGATATTTTGAATCCAGGAGTTGCACTGTTCACTTGGCTATGTTCATGATCCAGTTTTTAAAAACGAACTTCAACTTTGGTGGTTTCAGACTTGAGACACGACGCCTTTAATTATTGTTTGTGCACGTTTATATGTAAGTATAAGAATACTTGGAGAAATCGACTGGCATAAACATGAAACTGAGTCAGAAACAAAAATATAGAGCAGTGTGAACTTACGTTGCAAGAAACCAAGAAAGGAATAATGATTTCATCTCCAAAAATGCAGGTGGGGAGCAAACCAAGCATATTACAATCACACGCCATGCTAACCGGTCATGTAGTTCTTTTCTCAGACATAGCAAGGGCCTTGAGGTTGCTTCCCGAAGCATCGCCGAAAGATCATGCTTTAGAATTGACGGATCGAGATGCCACAGAAGGGCCCTACAATACAAGCACAAAAGGCAAAGGTAAGCAGTAAAACTGTGTAAAAGAAATGGCATACCGGTTTTTTTAAGTGAGGTAACAGGAAGAATCGTTTTTTAATGTAAACACAAATAAGATAACAGTACAAATAACTCAATATTGGTATAAATTTATGAGACGACAGGGTTAACTAAGGAAATGTCAATACCAGGATTTCTGTTGCATTTTAGCATGCATTTCTTTATTTTTCATATATCAATATATCATGTTCGTGGCCAAAACAATAAATGTGTTGAAACATACTAGAAGAAAGCACCGAATATTATACCCCATCTTGAAATAAATAGTTCATGAATGCTAGCACTATGTTGGCCCATTTATAACTGTCCCAAGCATACCTCGGCGGGATGGAGTCATCGCTGAGAAGCACTTGATAAGATGGATGCATTGTTAAATCCATAGGGATGGTACCCATTTCATAACTGTTTTCTCCATCTTCTCTGTAATATGGTAAAGGAAAGAGAGACTGGTACCGCGGAGATAGCAGCGCCGTTTTCACCGCAGTATGCAGAAGATGATAAGAGTGACCGGCAACTGCACAAGAGAAAATGTCGGCATTAACGAAAATATAACATTACCTACAGCATGAGAGGAGGGGCAAAGATAAATTTCATGCGGTAAGCACTGAACTGAAATGGCAAGTTCGTTCAAGGAGGCGGTCCGGGGGTGGGGATCTAAGATCTAACCATCACGATCCCCAAATTTCTGGAGGAGGGCGGCAGAGGAGCGGACCAGCTCGCGGCAGTCCCCTGGTGAGACGGAGCTCCCGACGCAGAGCATCTCGCCGCCGCCGATGCGTTTGTCTGTCCGGACCACTCGGCACGAGACCGAATCGGAGAGCGCGGAGACGATGGTGCGGACTAGGCAGTCCAGGCGAGCCCTATCCACCTGCAATGAAAACGCGCGCTCGCTTACACCACGAACCAAGCAAGGGTCACGGAGAGGTGGGTTACTGCAGTGGTCGAGGACGGAAGGCTTGCCTCGTGTGGGTCGAAGCACATGAGGGAGAGCGCGGCGTCGAGAACCCTGGTTCCGGAGGCGGAGGCGGAGGCGGGGGGGGGCGCTGGGGTTGAGGGCCGCCGCGAGGGAGGAGATGGAGGCGGAGAGTGAATCGCCGCCAGGGGAGGAGGAGGGGCCGACGCGGGGAGGGCGGGAAGCTACCTCGGCGAGCAGGTGCTTGAGGTCGTCGAGGGAGGAGGCCACATTGTTGGCGGGGCGGGAGATCGCCGGCGCCGCTGCGAGTGCGTGCAAGGGCAGCGAGAAGCCGAAGTGGGGAGGACAAAGGCGAGCCAAGTGGGCTGCTTCCAGCTCAGTTAGAAATGGGCCTCCATTCTAAACAGCACAGAAAATATTTGCTCACCCCTTTGTTTTTAATTTTTCCCCTAAATTAGTTATTCTTTTTTACTTTTTGCGTAGAATTTCGGTAGTTATTAAACTATGCTTCCAGCACAATCATATTGGAAGCTTTTCATAATAAAATCTGGGCTTCTCTCGGGAAAAAGAAACTGGGCTCTCAGGAGTACTGGTAAGCTCCGTGATGCAAGCAAACTTCGTACATATGTGAGCCGGGCGAAGCCCCAAAAAATTGTCGATGGGTCAGAACAGCTAGTAACACAAATTTGCAGATGGGTCACATTTTTCTTACGCATTGTAGCAACAAAGGGATTATGTCTTAGCCATGGGTGTCATTCGACACTGGCCATTTACACTGTAGCTCTGCCCAGTGAAAAATAATCAAAAACTGAACGCGAACTCCCTAACTTCATCCAAAATAGGCGCCACAATAGAACAACCATCGTGACACGAGGCTAAACAATCAGTCTCGATCACTACATGAGAGAAGCCTCGCAACTTTGCAGAAATCACTTCGCCCCAGAAGGCTAGCACGCCAGCGATGAGGGCATCTATAACACCATGTAGGGTTTAATTCATGCACAAATGAATGAAACATGCGAGCAAGCAACAACCCCTTCACCTCCTTTAATCTCCTGCACATCAATGGTGTTGTCCATGTTGATCTTAATCCAACAGGGATGATCGGGAGAAAATTATGAGATTAGATCAACTTATCTTGCGCATGCTTGGTCTTCTGCAGGTTTTTTGTGGGATGCTAGAAGAAAAGTAGACTGAAAGATTGAGGTAGAGGCAGCGACTTCGAAAGAATTAGGTGTGGCTTTCTGTTTTACGAGAGATATATTTTGATCATATATGTTTCAATTTATACGGATGATACAATATGTTTAAGCAAAAAAATTCGATTGTTTCTCCAAAATATATTGTGCATTGCGTAAAACAAAAAAGGAACCAACACACCAAACAATAAATTTGAAAAAATAGAAAATCACCTGATTTGAGGTGATATTGTGCATTTTACTCAAGCTAGTTGTGTTATTTAACACAAATCGTACAACAATGCTGGAGAGAGCATGCAAGGAGAATCATGACTCAATACTGTATACTGAGGAAACAGTAGAAATAATTTGAGAAGAGAGGGTTAACAAACAAAAATATACAAAGTGGGCCCAAAGATCAATGAACACTTCAGGGATTGCAGTTGAACATAACAGGTATTTCCTTTTTTTTTCATATCATGCTCCCATCCAAATATTACATGTAGAACATCATTTATCTAGAAACAGAAGGTGTGGACTATCTCTACCACTGTGTTGTATGCTTTTATCTCAATCTACATAACATACAGGAGCACGATATATATGCGAGACGCTTTTATGGATTAGCTTGCGGTGAGGTCGTGTTAATTAGGCTGCTACATCCAAAATTAAGAAATAAGCAAGTGTATTTACAGGGTACTATGGTAGACGTTACTACCTTCTCTTGTACTCATCAGTGTCATAATAGATAGCAGAAAAGACAGCAATAAAATGGTAAAGATAGAAACAAAATTAAGAAATGCTCTTGTATTTGATGCGGCCTGACAAATGCATATATGCTTATAACTTCACGGGCAATACGGAATAGCAATTGAAGAAAGCATGTACCCACCAGAACCAATTGCTTGTCGATTTACCATTGCAAGTGTTTGCCATAGGGCACATGAGGTTGTGCATTTTTAGTACCTACAGTTTCAGCACAGTTCTGCTACAGATCTTCAGTTAAATAAGAAGTGATCCTGATCATTTGGATATCAGGCCAAAAGAATCAGGGTACAACGGAAGGTGAACACAACACTCTGGTTGCTGGTTACACCACTGGATCATAAACAGAGACAATTGCATGGCATCAAATCATTAATAAGGAAAAAAAACTCAGGACATTGTAATTCTTATACCCAAGTTGATAGCACATCTATCATGAAAAATTCTCTGATAAGTGCTAACTTATTTTATTATGCCGAAAACCACAATTAGTTCATGCAGCTCTTCAGCACTGATAAACTGCTGAATGCTGATCTACACTCTGGAGAGGCACTTACGTCCATTGCTTCTCCACCAAATTCACGGCATATATCATTTTGCTCCTGGCTTTTGGTTATCATTAGCCGTGTCTTTTCCGGATACAGCAGCCGTCGCTGCAGCCGTCATGGCTGCAGCCGCGGCACCAACCTTCACGCTTCCTGCAGCTTTCATCGCCCCGGCGATCTTGGCAAAGGCTGCTACCCCGCCTACTAGGGCAGCACGCAGAGCTACCATGGGTCTGATGTCCATGGTATATTCCTGGAGCAGTTGATGCATAAATGAGCAATTTCAGCACAGGTAAACGCAATCATTGCGCTTCTAAAATACATTTAAAGGAAGTTAAACTATATTTTCCAATAGTTTACAGGTAAAACCTGTAAAAGAACAAAAATGATTAATAGTCTATGTGTATATGGTGAACATTTTCAGTTATCAAGCCAATTCTCTGTATGCTCACATTGGAGCAGTGAGCATTTCTGTGGTTTTACCAAGAACAAGTACATAGCCTCTAAAAGTGCTTATAGCCTCTTAAACATGCAAATAAAACTTGACAAAATAAAAGCATGAGGAACAGGATATGGCCACAAGTTTGCATCACGCTGGCAGCTATATGAACTCATTAAGCTCGGTAGAGCTAGCCTATGTCCAGGGGCGGATCTAGGTGGTATGCAGGGTGTGCACCCAGAAATTGTGGAGGCCGGTGAAGTTTAACTAATCTGGGTGAAAACAAGCTCATACCTCAGCAGTCGACACCCAATGGCCAAATATTGCGGCCGGGGCGGAGACAGCAGGAACGCGATGAGAAAAAGGGGGAACGGTAATTAGGCGGCGATGGCGGAGACGCGCGGTGGGAGGCGGGGAGGGGGGAGGGGGGGAGGGTGTCGGCGGTGGCTGGTGCTAAGCACGGCGCGGCGGCGGCGGTAGATCAGAGGAGCCGCGTTGGGTTGGATTGGGTGGTCAACAGGAGGAAGAGGAAATCCTTAAAAGAACTAAGCTCGAGCTTCCTTGTTGCTCCACATGTCAACCTTCTATTTGATTAGACAAGGATAAAAATAATATTATATCTCTTCAAAGTACTAAACTCCCTAAAATAGAGCTCCCTTGTTACTTCACATGTCAACCTTTCATTGGTTTAGACAAAGTTAAAAAGTAATATTTTTTTATATAAAACTTATTGTCAACCTTCCATTGGTTTAGACAAAGTTAAAAATAATATTATTTCCCTTCAAAGTACTAAACACCCTAGAAAAAGAGCTCACTTGTTGCTCCACATGTCAACCTTCCATTGGTTTAGAAAAAGTTAAAAAATTAATAATAATTCTGTACAAAACTTATTTTCTATCTAACTGCATACAAAACTACTAACTACTGTGCTTCCGAGTGCTGTGTTTTGTAGCCCGGTCCAAATGTAATCCTTTATTTTGAAGTTTCGAAATATAACTTTTAAAGTGTGATTTTTTTGAAAAAGTATGTGCATATAGCCATATATCCTACAAGTGACATATTTTATATCATAACTATATTTAGGTCATTTGAGACCAAAATCTTACTCCAACAGCTGCGCTTAATGTAATTTTTGTCAATGTTTTGTTAAAAAAAAACCAAACGTTGCAGCTATAAAATAGTTGGGTCGATGCTATTTAACAGAAAGGCCAACACGGGCATACTAACTGTCAATCGGAAGTTTCATGTCACCATCACAGCTCTCCTACATGGACCACCGCCACCTCTTTTCACATCGATTTGGCCTCGATTAAGTTCTGTCACAACTCTGATCGATTCAGCTGTGAATCCACCACCACTGTAAAGGGGCAACGCATATCGGGGGGATTCGACATGAGGGATGTCGGGTGTCGCTCTCCCCCCTCCCGCCCCCTCCCCCGCATGCGGCCACCATCGACTCGCTCCCGTATTAAGTCGTTTGGGACCAAAAATCTTGCTCCAGCAGTTGTCCTTGATGTAAATTTTCCCATTTTTTTGTCAAAAAAAGTGTTGTAAAATTAAACATTTGAGCCGTTGCTATAAAACAAAAAAGCCAATGCGTGTAGGACAAATGCCAATCGGAATTTTCATGTTGCCCTCACGCCTCTCCTCCAGTGACCGCCGCCGGCTCTTCTCCCATCGATCCGGCCTCGAATCCGGCAGCTCCACCACAAATCTGTCGATTCGGCCGCGAATTCACCACTGCTCAAGGGCACCATAGATCGAGAGGGATTCAGCTGCGAGTGTTGACCTCGGTCTCCTTCGGTGCGCTGCCACCAATGACGCCATTTTGTAGCTTCCACAAACGAGCCACCCAAGCGGCCCTCCTTCTTTCCACTTTTTAAATGTGCCTCCTCCTTCCCTGCCAACACGAACATAAGTGACTCATTAAGAGATTAACAAATCCGAAGTTGTTACTTTTGTATTATACAGTTTATATTGCAGGTGCTAGACCAGTATGTACAATATTTTCCTAAAATTGTATGAATTTGTACCTGATCATGTGTGAGACACTAATCTTTACTCATACCATTCATGTTTTGATAAATGCAATAATACCCACGAGCGCAGCAAAGCGCGCGCCAACCCCTTCTAGTAATCAAATAAAGCTACACCGAACAGGCCAAAGACGGAGGTCGGGTGAGGATGGAGTGTTGATACCTTTTCTTTTTTGCTAAATAAAATACAAAATCTTCTTTTTATGCGAGGAATGTACTATCCTTTTTGCCGTGCTTTTATTGTTCTATAAGAAAACTTGTAAAATGTATCATTAGTGTATGCTTAAATACATAAAAGTTTCTCAAAAAAAACATAAACATAAGAAATTCAGTTTGGCACATGGGAGCATATATCCTGCCACCAGAAAAAGCATTTTGAAATGTCGAACCAAAATCGAACAAAAATCCGTGCGTACATCTCGACATTCTATGTGCACCGAAAAACCGAATTTTGTGTTGCCTGTGTAAAAAGCCTATTTTAACACATTTTTTGTCTTTTCACACAAAACACAAAAAATGCCCTTTTTTGTACAACTTCTTATGAGCATTTAGAATGTTGAAATGTGCGTGAAAACTTTTCTTACAAATTTTTGATATTTCAAAATATGTTTAAATAGGATTTTGAAAACCGCGAGCATATACTCTCCGGTGCCAAAACGTCACTCCCCATATATAGGTATAAGATATGATAGGTCAAAATTAGTACGTCTCCCCAAGAGGGTAAGAGGTAAGTAAAAAAATGGAGCGAGTTAATGAGTATTCTTCATTGTGAGACTCACATATATGAAGGCAAATTTTATCTCTGTAATTTACTTTGGCGCCATTCATAATTTTAGTTTAGATGGTTTTAGTTTTCTTAAACCGATGTTGACCTCGAGTGCTTCGCGATATGGTCAACCATGGGCTCATCCTATTGTCACCACTAGGTACACTATTATCACTTCGAGTCTCTTTTGAACAAAATGTTCAGTGAGAAAAAAGTATTGTTTTCTACAAGGATGATTTGTTACTTATTGTAATGGTCATTTCACAGTGGGAGTTTAACCGTCACCTTGTGTGTGTCATTACGGTATCACAAGTTGTTATCATTTATCTTATTTGTGTTTGTGAGGTCCAACTTACTCAACAGTGATGTTCCTACAGCCCTAGGCGCTTCTTGTGGGAACCTCTAAGAATGGTTGTTGTCAACAAACCAAAAATAATTAGTGTTGCATCAGAGCGCAAGGTTATTGCTACGACACTTATTCATGTGGAATGGTTTAGGAGTCTGATGAATTAAGATTGATAAAATGTTAGACACGAGTAAATTAAATGGTTCAGACTAACTACTAAGAAAATTGACTGAATCTCGCAATCTTATTCGTGACGGATTAACATGCCACTCACATCTCCATCAACAATAGCCTATATCTAGACTCCACAATCTGTCTTTCCTCAATCATTCTTGTGCTCGAACAAATTCTTAACGCGGGCAACACCTATCTACGGGCCTCCTTCGCTTTGTCTGAAGTTAGTTTTATCTTTATATGAATTTGGATCACATAAAAATAACACTGGACTGTATTTTTTTTTTTTTGAAATGGGGAGCCCAGCCACTGCATCGAAGAGATGCATACGGCTTTTATTTCATTTATTCAACAAAAGATGGCAAAAATCCTTACAACGAAAAAATACAAGCGGAAGCCGCCAAACAGAGATTCAATCGTTTTTTAGAGTAATTTTTTTGATCAAGCTGTTATGAGTTTGATTCATTATAATGCAAGCTGCAATTTGGATATTTTTCATTTCAAAATCTTGTCAGGCTATACGATTCAGTAACAAATGTCAGCAGTTCTCATTTTTGCAAATAAGTCCAGGACATTCCGAACTCTCTCCAGGGCTGGACACACCGGGGTGTAAAACGCAAACGCACTCACCTCCTTCTTATACCCCGAGGCTAGGGTTTTAGTCGACCTCTTCCTATTTCTCCCCGCCCAACTCCCGCTCCCCTAGGGCTTTTCCTCCTCTCCTCGGCGGCGCGGCGGCGAAGTCCAACCAGACCTCACCGGAGCTCCAGCGATGGGCGGCGAGAAGAAAACCGTCGACCTCTCCGACCTCAACAGCTCCCTCCCCGCCGCCGCCGCCGGTAAACCCCGCGCCACTGAGTCGTTTCCCCTCGCCCTAGCCGTTCCGTCTCCCTAATCGATACCCGTTTTCTTTGCTACAGCTCTCAGCGCCGAGGACCGCGCCGGCCTCGTCAATGCCCTAAAGGTACGTTTGATTCGGCTCAGAGGCGTACCCAATTTCCGTTCGATCCCGGTACCGTCGGCCGTTTTGCGCGGGCTGTGATGTCTGGTGGCATTTTGTTGTATCCCATTGCTACGATTGTTCATTTCTCTGATTTGATTGCAGGACAAGCTGCAGGGCTTGGCGGATCACGCCGACCTGCTTGAGTCGCTGCCGCCCAATGTCAGGACGCGTGTTGAGTTTTTGAGGAGCATTCAGGTTGAGTCCAACTCCCCCGCCTTAAATTTTAACCTTTTCTGATTTGATTATTTTTTCTTATCTCCTTGTGCGAGAATCTTCCTGGGAAAGTGCTGATATATATGAAATGAATATGTGTATTTTGTTTGTGGTAGGTGCAACCGTGTGATGGTTTGTATGGATGAAAACCCTTAATTCTGTTGTGTTAGCTAGTTCCTTTGTAACCCAATAATTTAAATTATACTCGCTTTTAGGGATCACAACTTTGTTTGGTTGTATTGTTCAGGGTAGTTAAGTTCTGATATTTTACATGAACTATTTACTCAGATAATATGTTACCCTTTGCCAGAAGAAAGCTGATGCTTTATAGATTATTAGGCCTACTGTGTTTTGTTGAGTGTGGCAAGGAATGTGAATGCTAGACTCAGTATCGTAAACACAAAATAAGACATGATATGAGTTGTATACTTAAAAGTATTTGTGGGATTTCACACTGAATATAGACTTTATACTTAATATCACCACCATGAGTATCTACTTTCATACTATCACCCTACAGATTTAGTTGTTGAAATAGAAGCATTGAACATTTTTAAGCTGCAAGATCGGACAATTCAAGCTCTGTAGTGTTTTTTGTATGTATTGCTGAATTTTGTGCCACTTTCATTCGGTCATTCCTATTGTTCCTATTACCCAGCATTTGTTTGTGCAGTTGAGCTCTGTCTTCTTCCATTTTGTCATTATCATAAAAGTGTTATGTATAATAAGCCCATTTCTAGTGCATTGTTGTTGGACTGGAGTCGCTCAGTGTCCCTTTTCCATTTAATTATTCTATGATTTTTACTGCTTCTGAGATCCAACACTTATCTGTAATAATTCAGAGCCAACATGATGAGCTTGAGGCGAAGTTTTTTGAGGAACGGACTGCCCTTGAAGATAAGTACCAGAAGCTGTATGAACCATTGTACACAAAGGTATGCTAACTCCTCACACTTTATAAGCTTTCAGGTGAATTTGTGAAATGTATAACCTCTGCCCATTTACACATCCTCATATTGATGAGTTGTTTGGGGTGCTTACAGAGGTATGAAATTGTAAATGGGGTAGTGGAGGTTGATGGTGTTGCTAAAGAACCGACCAGTGAAAAGGCTGCCGACGGTGAAGATTCAGATGGTATGAAATCAAATTACCCCCCCCCCCCCCCCCCCCCCCCCTCTTTGCATCCCATTCTGATTTGTGATTATGCCTTTTTCAGCTAAAGGTGTCCCAGATTTTTGGCTCACTGCTCTGAAAACAAATGAAGTGCTGACTGAGGAGGTAGTTCAGAGAGTTCTATATTTCTTGGTGTTCTCTTATCTGCATTGAGGTATTGCTGACTGGATAATTGCTCAACTTTAGGTCCAAGAGCGTGATGAGGCTGTTTTGAAATATCTAAAGGATATCAAGTGGTCTAGAATTGTTGACCCTAAGGGTTTCAAGCTGGAGTTTTTCTTTGATACAAACCCTTTCTTCAAGAACTCTGTCCTAACAAAAGTCTATCATATGGTTGATGAAGATGACCCGATTTTGGAGAAAGCAATTGGGTTGGTATCTCTTTACTTAGTTGATGCTTTCGTGTATAGGGTTCTCGTGTATGTTCCATTGTAAGTGATACCTGTATGTACATGTATTATTAGACTCACACATTATGTATGCTGCAGGACTGAGATTGAGTGGTATCCTGGGAAAAATGTGACACAGAAGATTCTGAAAAAGAAACCAAAGAAAGGTTCAAAGAACACAAAGCCTGTTACTAAAATTGAAGAGTGCGAGAGCTTCTTCAACTTTTTCAACCCCCCAGAAGTACCTGAGGATGAGGAGGACATTGATGAAGATGCTGTATGTTTAAATTTGTTTTTACATAGAGCATGCTATGCGCTGATCATAATTCATAGTAAACTTTTTCCTTTAATCTGTGATGTAGGCTGATGAGCTTCAGGGTCAAATGGAGCATGATTATGATATTGGGTAATTGCTGTTCAAATTGTTTTTATACAGTGCTGTATCTGTCACATTGATCCCTCTTAATGATCTTTCTGTTGCTGTTGAATTTGGACTTTTAGATCTACCATAAGGGACAAGATCATCCCTCATGCTGTTTCTTGGTTTACTGGTGAGGCTGTGCAAGCTGAGGATTTTGAGGATGGTGACGAGGATGACGATGAGGATGATGATGAAGATGACGAGGATGATGATGAAGAAGATGAGGATGAGGATGAAGACGACGATGAAGATGATGACGAACTAAGCAAACCCACGAAGAAGGTAATCTTTACCCTCAGTCATAGAACATATGTGTGCTTGTTGCGACGCTATTGTTTTTAATCGACCTTGCTAATTCATTTCTTTTGTAATTGTATGAGCAGCTGGCTGGCAAACCTAAGGTACAAATTCTACACTGATCTCACATTTTCTCGTTTCCAGTTAGCAATGCATTATCTTAGAACTCATGATGCATCGTCCAACAGGGATCTGCAAAGGGTGGTGCACAAGGGAACTCAGAGCAGCCAACAGAATGCAAGCAGCAGTAGAACTTTTCTGCACCCGGGTCGATGCAGTATTTTTCCATTGAATGAACTGCCCAGGGGGTCCTTTGCTGGCTGTGTTGTGCACGGGTGAGACCTTGTTGTGGATATTACCGTAGGCATGGTTCTATATCTGGTGGCGTGGCGATTGAGCTGGTGGATGGTTCGGGAGTTTTGTGTTGATGTTAGCGTATTATGCTCTAGTTATATGCAGTCGAAGGACACGCTTAAGATTGTGTAGAATATATTTGAACTCTCCTAATAGAGATTTTAGTATTGTGATACTATTATCTTGCGTTGATTAATTGAATGCAATCGTTGAGTTGGTCGATGCTGGATCTGGAGACAATTATTGTGTGGACGCTTGTTTACTATGGCAAATTGGTAATGGGTTACTGTTTGAGATGACCGTCGTCACTTTTTTGAACACTGAAATTGATTCAGTTGTAAATAATTCTTGATCTCGACAAACAGACCATGCTTTTATCGAGAGAGAGTTCTTCGATGGAGATAATTTTGTAAAGAAAATGTACTTTCACCACGGCGTGAGCTTCAAAATCTCAAGAACAGCAAACCAGACTGGCTTTACACTTAATTGAATTCGCACTTGTAGACAGTGTTATATAATTTTTGAATATCTTGGCCCAAGATGATATTTGATTGGGGCTAAAGTCTTGCATGCATTGGTAGGGATGACAAACAACCACTAAGGCTGATCACAATGGTGTTACTAGTCTATGTTATTACCTCTACAATAGGGAGTAACTTATGTGTGGTGTAATGTAAGCCTTCATTTATTAGTTTATACAGTCATCTTGTCTTGGAGTGTGTGATGTTACGGTAACTAGCTATGTTATCACAAGCATCTCTCTCCTCATTAACTATGTGTCACATAAGCAAATTTGTCTTAATATGTGTGATGTTACTAGCTAAGTTACTCCCATAGTGGCTAGCCTAATTAAGATGGAATTAAATACAATTGTGCATAGAAGGTTGGGGGTTATGGGATAAATAGTTTTTGGGATTATGCCCTGCGAACTAGGACGGAGGGAGTATTATCTTTTAGTGGTATCCCTAACAATTAATATTTGTATGCTTCTATAATTATGACACGATTTAAATATACTAGAAAAGTTGTAATAAACAATGAAGAAAAATATGATATCCTTGACAAGAGAAATCAAACCTCTTTTTTGTTCTTTTTTTAACTCAACAATCATATTACGTGTCATTGCTAAGATAATAAGACCATAATAAGCATAGGAACCAGACCGACTTCACACTTAATTTCATGTTTTTTTAGATAATTTAATTTCATGTAAAATACTCCCTCCGTTCCAAATTAATTGACTTAGTTTTGTTCAAATATAGATGTATCTATACTTGTTTGATGTTTAAATACATCAATGTGTAACAAAATGTGTGTCAATTAAATCCGAACGGAGGGAGTAGTGGTTCTAGAGTTCCAGTCTGCGAATGCTACGCTCCTACGGCCCAGTAAGGGACCCGCAGAGGTTAAGCGGGCCGGGCCTAATCCCGCAACCGGCGGTCTAAAGAATCGTACCAATCGTCGTGCGGCGGCGGCGGCGGCATCCCGGAGGCGCAACGCAAACTAGATCGATCGATCGAGCGAGCGATGGCGGCGGCGGCGTTACAGAGGATCAGCGCGAAGCTGTCGGAGAACCGGGAGAAGGTGACGAGCGCGCTGCTGCTTGGCGCGTTCGTGGCGCTGGCGGTGCGGTCGTCGGAGCAGCAGAAGGAGATCGACGACCTGGAGGCCCGCAGGTCGTCCATCCGCGCCGCCAACTCCGCCATGTCCTCCGCCATGTGGGCCTGGAGGGAGGAGCTTTTCGCGCTCGCGGCCAGGCCCTCCCCGCCCATCACCGCCGCCCGCCTCCGCCACATCTACGGCGAGGAGGAGCCCGCCCTGCCCGCGCCCACGCAGCCAGGTGGGTACCTCGCTGCTTCCCCGCTGTGATATAGTCATACTCTCTGCCAAATTTACCGATTTCCTGTTCTGTTTATACTGCGTTGACGCTAGTTTTAACCTGAGATTGATTGGTCAGTTGCGAAGTTAAAGTCAGCTTGTAGTGCTTGCGTCATTCCTTTATATGTCTGATTCTTAAGCATCTCAAGGCTGCATTAACCGTATATGGATAGTATATATATCTGTATATGTACAAGGATTGTGGCATGAGACTTCACATTTGTAGACAGTTTTGCTTAGTACTCCACGAAATGGGAGTAGACCACAACAGGGGTTAGACTGGAGACGCTGAGCTTATTTTAGGAGTTTCAGACAAATGGGAACGAAACGATGCTTGATTGGAAGTTTGGAACTGTGACTGTGGAACTATTTGTGTTTGCTTAACCATCATTTTCTACTTTCTAATGGTAGTCATTGATTATTCTCTCGCTGAAATTTTATGTTCGACTGGCATCGAGTCTGTAGTTTCGTTCTTCACAGTATCCCAAAATGCAGAAGGGAGGTTTCACTGTGTGCAATGTGTAGGTTTTTATGTACTGATATGCAAATGGATCGTAGTTCGAAAACTTCAAACTTGCATTTTCCGACTCTGTATTTTCATGTGACCCATTATGATTTGTTCAAGTCCACATCATATTTGATTCATTGTTTATTCTAATGATAGCCAAAAAGAAAGTACGGACTGGAAGCAAATATTGTTTTATGGCGTCAGTTGTGGATATATACTCTTTTTATTCATTAGTTTTTTAAAGCTATTGTTGAATTTGCTTTGTTGAAATCGAGCTGATCCCTGAGCATGTCATAATTTGCATTTTGTCCTGAAGTATGGGGCTGGTTGTTTTGGAAGCTTTTGTACAAAAAATGATGCCCGGATGTTTGCTGTTTCTCTTGTCGTAGTTCTCTATCGCTAGCGGTTAGCGCGGTGATGCTGGCATGTTTAGTTTGTTGGAGAAGGCCTGTAATAAACCCGTAACTCTCTCCTTTTTTCTTCTTTGCACATGGATGCTGGGTGTGGTGTGGATTTCCACACACTTGTTTCGTATTTAGTTATCCAAAAAGGTAATGAAATTCGATCCCTTTGTGGATCGCGCGGAAAAAAATGTCATAATTTGCATATAGTAGCATTTTTAACCTTTACAATGCATCTTTGATACTACAACTCTCTTACATTGTAGTTACGGGCATTCCCATTGTTGAACTGAAGTATTTGGTTGATACCTCCATAGCATCAGAAATATGCATTTTGCATACTAGAGCGTTCTTACATTGTAGTTGCGGGCATTCCCATTTGTGAACTGAAGTATTTGGTTGATACCTCCAGAGCATCACAATATGCATTGCATACTAGGTTGTTGAACTGTTGTTGAACTGAAGCATTAGGTTGATATCTTCATAGCATCACAATATCACATCAACATACATCACTTACAACAAAAGGAGAACAACCAGATTGCCTTATAGTTTCTGTGAGCAGTTTTACCGGGACTTACAGATGCATCATGGTGGTAACATATATTTGCCTTTTCAATCTGCAGGCTCAGATGGCGAGGAGCAAGCTATCACCATATCATGAACTCTTTCCCCCTCTGTTGTCAAATAGAGGAACTGGCCCTGGACTGGAAGTGATAAATCATTTGTTGGGTGTGAATCCGGTGTAATTTTGCATCGAGTTGCAAACAGTGTTTGAGGTTAACCTGACATAAGGAGCCGTGTCTCATTGGTGCTGCTTTCTACAGCTAATGAGCAGTGCGGAGGTAGTTCTTGTAGAACTCAAATGTTGTCCACATGCCTTTGCACTTTTAATTCCTACCTAAACATCTTCACATATGAACAATGATGAGATATGTATAGTTTTGGTAGGGCTCTACTCGTGTTGTGTATCCGTACCTTCCGGACTGCCTTTGTTTTGTTTCTTCAGTATCTCCACGAGTTGGTATTGGACACATGGAACGGGCCAGATCTCTATGGTTGGCTTAGGTTGTGTTTGGTCGATGACTCGATGGAATCAATAAGGGTGGGATTGGATGGTTGAGATTTTGTGTTTTGTTGTCATGATTGGTATCGTCCCATTATCCCTTTGGTTCCAGGGATTTGAGGTGGATGGGATGACTGTTTTTAGAGTTAATAGAAGATGATTAACATAACAGGTGGCTTACAGGCCATTTCCCCTTTATCTGTCTGTATTGGAGGCAGGAGGGAACGCCTCGCCGGCAGTGAGCTGAGCGTCAGAGGAACCAGGGTTAGGAACATAGGATAGGATGGAGACCACGATACGAAGCACAATGCTGGCCTCAACAGCGCAATCGTCCCACGACATCATCGGACATGTCCTTACTTGGATTGGACGCTCGTCCTCAATAAGAAAAACTTTGATGGGATGCTATGTCCATTCATTTAACCCTAGTTTTTTGTCTGGCTGGTACGATGCAGTATTATGCCGTCACCAACTTTTTTAGGGTTACCAGCTCACAGTTGTTTGCCCCACTCGTTTTCGTGGCCCTTCTGTTTATAGTCTTAAACTAAACCATCAAGAAAGTCACTCAAGTTACCGAGTAACAAGCAATCACAACACGATGATGACATCCAGATTTGTTAACGCAGTTCCGTGCTCAACACCTATATCTATCAAATTCACCCTACTCCTTTACACGTTTGAAATTTCCTTCAACAAGTTCAACCATCTCGCCGTTCTCCACGACTTTCATGTTGTAACTTTTTTGTTTTAGCCGACATATGTATACATCTAAACCTTTTATAAATCAAAACCTCACTAAGATGTATTAATGAATTTTATATCTCAACATGGAATCTATCCACATCATCTATTTTGTTAACCAGCCAAATGTTCATGTCATCCCACTATCATTTATTAAATCCAATATTTTCTTGCATGCAACATATTCACGTCATTTAATTTTTATCCATCCAATTGTCCACATCACCAATAAAAAAGATCACATAAAAAAATTAGACTTTCAAAAACTGTGATCAAGTGAATCTTGCATTTATTTACACAATAAAAGTCTTAAAGAGATTTCCTCCATGACGCGAGGGGTATCTTTCCAGCATTGTAGTATGTACATCCACCTCTGCTGCAATCTCCATCGCGCCGGCACGTCGCGCCGCACCGTTATCCCTTTCACCGATTTTTATGTGGCTGTCAGGTAGACGAATTTGTTCAAGTCTAGTGGTATGAGGTAAGTTCATAACTTAGTCAAGTGGTGAGAGTACACTAAACACATTGTACAACCAAAATCACATGTTTGCGTTTTTTCAGATGCATGCAAAAATTAATATAGCCAAGCAAAAAAGAGCGCAAATAATTGCCATATTTCTCCATACCCACAAATATAATAAGTACGAGTAACCAACCAAACACGCCCTTGCAAGTGTTTGGTTGTCCCATCTTTGAAGCGACGATTTCGCTAACTCCTAGGTATGGAGTTTCGCAAAAAAATCTCCTATGTATGGATTCGCGAGGTTTGTTAGAATGAAATATGTTAGTTGAAACTGCATATTTCAGCCGGCAATTCCCCACTATAAGAGCTGCTTTGAAGTTGTTGCCTGCGATACACCGATGGTATGGTAACGTACATGATAGAAATAATGTTGATTCTTAATAATAGTACCAATTCTACACTATAGAAGGATGATGATTGCTCAAGCGATTTACCTAGTGGCAGTCAATAGTTAGATAGTTAGTCCCTTCAAATGGTAGTAGAGATTACTAGAGATTTGCTTTTTGTTGGAGAGATTATCTTTCTACTAGAAATGCATGACATTTCAGTTAAATTGTTAATCCCTTCAAATGAAGCAGGAGTAGTTTTCTCCTTGCAATCAGGAAAACAAATACTAATTAATTGACTGTCCTTCTAAAATGTTTTACTACTTTGGTTGTTGTCCGTGTTTTTCAGATTTTTGCTTCACAATCTATGTTTCCAATCCATTCATATGTATTTTTCTTCATGTTGCAAAATAATCTGCACCGTCGTCTGCTTTGATGCCATCCAAGTTAGGATGTAGGTAAATAAGACGAGCATTCATGGTGGTGACGATGCAGAAGACACTTGTTGTTATAAAAAATATTGATCTAACTATTAGCATGTTGAATCAATAGTTTCATGTAAATGTTAGAGTATTTACCAGTTTGTTATTCTTTTTATTGTAGTATATCTAATTGGTTAAAAAAACTGTTGTAGATGAAACTATAACCATTTCATGATATTGTACTACCAATTTTGAGCAATTACTGTTCTACACTATGATTTATTTATTTGAAATCTATTTTGTCATAAATTTTGTACCTAACATTAGTCTCATAACACCCACAAGCTTGTTATAATAAAGAGAAATAATATACTCTACCTATTTGTCAAACTGAAAAACACAATACAATTACGTTAAAACGTATCATTCAAAACCACAACAACAGCAGCACAACAAAAATAAGAAACAAGCCAATTAAGGTGAGCGCGGCAAAGCACAAGTGGTAGTGGAGTATTATTCATCGTCGAAAAATCAGAGAACAACCGGCCGGCCATTGCCGTTCTCAGAGAGACGCCTGAACGAACTAGTGTAATATGAGTAGCGGGAGTTTACCTCTTTGAACTCTTCCTCAGCGTCCTTGTCAACCCTGTTGGTTAAGCAAAGGAGTTATTAGAGGATTAGTAATTACTGAGCGGCTTTGTGTTAATTAATGCTACTTAAGAGATTGTTTAATTAGTACTACTACTAGCAGCTTACATGTTGAAGAAGGTCTTCTGGCGGCTGTGGAAGGTGGTGTCGGAAATTTGCTCCCAGAACTCGAACAGCTCCGCCTTGCTGATGATGTCGCCGAAGATGTTCCGGCGCCTAGCCAGCGCGTCGAACAGCTCGCCGGCGAACGGGAGCTCCTTCATACCTGCGAAATTGTTGAACTTTGAGCATGTAGTAGATGTATTGAGAATCAACCATGAAGGAAGGAACCAAGGAATAGCTTAATTTTGACTGGGAGTCTGGGAGGATCGAGTATCGAGTGGAAGCGAGGCGAGGTTAATTACCTATGCACTTGCCGAACTTGGAGCGATGGAGGAGTCCGTCCTCGGCGAGGTCGTCGAAGCGCTTCCCGACGGCCGTCCATCCTGCCGAGCCGTCGGTCTTGCTGATGAACTTGAACTCCTTGAGCGCGTGCGCGGCCTTGTCCATGCGGATCGGTCCGGCTCCCCTCCGGTTGAGTGAGGCGAGGCGGCGGAGCTCCTGCGAGACCTGCTTGATCCGCGTGGAGGCGTTCCGGAAAACGCTGTGGCCGTAGGAGGAGGTGCGCTTCTCGAGCGTCCGCGCCAGGTGCGTCACGTCCGAGTCCTCGCCGCTGCTCCCCGCCGCGCGCCCAGGCTTCACGCTGTGCACCGTGACCGAGTCGTCCCGCACGTCGAGGGTGATCTCCACGTAGTCGTCGTCGTCGTGGGCGCGCGGCGCCGACACCCCATGCGGCGCGATGAGAGGCGCGCGGACACGGACTTCCTCAGCGGCCCGCTGTGCGGCACGATCCTCTCGTGCTGCGGCCCGCCGCCGGCCTCCACGATGTCCCCCACTCCACCGCCGCCGCCCCCGGTGTTATGCATGGCCGGCCGCCGGGGTTTCTACCAAGAAACCCAGCCAACCCAGGCTGCAAGATAGTACGCAGGTAACGCTGAGGCAGAATTGAACGCACGCACGCGCGCCGGACCGGAGGTTTCGTGTTTTTTTGAACATGGAGGTTTCTTGTTAGAAGTAAAGTCGTCGGAGGAGACGATCGTCGGAGGGGTTGGACGCGTTCCTCGAGGCCGGGAGTTTTACTGGTCGTCGTGCCTGGTTCTCCTTGCCTCTTCTTCTTCTCTTTTTTTTTTTTTTGGAATTGCTTCTTCTTCTCTTCCTTCAGACTTTGTTAGTGCTGTGAGGTGGGGTTGGTGCGCGTACACTATGAGAGAACATATTTTAGGAGCATTTTATTTGACGCATTTTTTGGAAGTGCCTCTAAACAGGTTTTTTGGAGTCATTTTTCACTAAGTGTCGCTGAAAATGTTATTTAGGAGGGGCACTTAGCAAAAAAAGCCTCCAAAAAACATTTTTAGAGGCACTTCCAAAAAATGCCTCAAATAAAATGCCCTTATATTTTAGGGGCATTTAGAGAAATATGCCTCTATAAATGTCATTTTTAGGGGCACTCTGAGAGAAATGCCCCAAATAATAACATCTTTTCAAAATGCCTCTATAAATGTCATTTTTAGGCGCACTTCTAGAAAGTACCTCTGAAATACAAGTTTTAGGGGCAATTTTTCAAATTTACCGCTAAAAATGGTGATTTTGTAGAGGCATTTCACTTAAGTGCCCAATAAAAATATGTTCGGTTGCTAGGGAATCATTCCCCACATGGAATTAACCCCTATAGGTTTTGGGTGAGACCCATCCTGTCACCTAGTTCCCTCCTGGGATTGTATCTCTGCCACTACGCATTATCCCCTTCCACCAACTATCACTAGTAGAAAATAGGCCTTTTGTCCCGGTTTTCCAACCGGGACTAGCAAATCGGGACTAAAGGCCCCCCCCTTTCGTCCCGGTTGTCCATGAACCGGGACTAAAGGGCCCTCCACGTGGGCTCTGCGGACACGCGGGGTGGAGGACCTTTAGTCGACTAAAGGTTTCTGTTTTTTTTTCTTTTTCAATTTATTTAGGGTTAATTTAGAGTTTAGGAGGTTGGGGTTTAGGAGGGGTTTAGGGGTTTGGATTTTGTGTTTTCCATTCAATTCTTTTTGTATGGAAATCACGTTGATGCGCCAAAAACAAGTCGTATACATGAAGTTCATACTACATCGAGATCACGTTGATGCATATATACATACACATGCATACAAGTTGTTTTAATGAAATTCTCACGTCGTGATCACGTCAATTACATGGAGGCATTAACTAGTACGGTAATGAAATTCTCCGGTTTCCTTTATGACCTCCTTGTTCAAAAATCCAGCCAATTCCTCTTGAATTTCTTTTAGGCAGTTCGTTGGTATGAGCTTGTCCCGCATTCTTTCCATCTAGATCATTATGAATATGTGAGTTGTGTGTATATATATATGAAATCATCATAAAATAAATTATGAATGAAACTCAACACAATTGATGGTAATAAAATAAATTGCGAATAGTGTTTACGTACTTCAACTGTTCTTTGATCTCCTTTCCGCTCACTGATACAATAGCGCATGAACTCGCAAACGTAGTATGCACATAAATTTGTCCCCTTTTCCTGCCTCAGACAATACTTTACAAAGAATAGAATTCAATCAAATAATAATCAAGCATGATAATGGTATTGAAACTAGAATTAAGGAGTTGCGCGGACCTAGATATGTAGTACTACTTACCTTGGTGGTATGAAAATACAGATCCGGTTTCCAATCCCCTTGAACCTTCTGAATGAACCGTTTCCAAACCCTGCCCGGCAAAAGAAAATGATTAAATGAGTTATTAATTACTTGATATCATAAAATGAACGAAAGAGGTCGATATAGAGCGATAATGATAGAAATTACCTCTGGAGCAATTCTTGCAAGTCGAGGTACTCGTCCATATCTCTCCTTAACGAGTTCATGACTTCAACGACTCCTTCGTCAACTCTAATGAGTAGCAGAATTCAGTGGAATCTGCGCACGTTTATGACATGGGTATGCCTATCGGGTACCCTACCATGAGGGTACCTGGTGCACGTATCGACTAGGCCTAACTATCAGAGCCTACATGAAGCCCATGAAGGGAGGCCCACGAAGATGGAGTATCCTCCAAGTTTGGCGAAACAAATAGTCGGTTTAGAGTTTCCTTACTTGTAAATCGAGTCGGTTACGAACACCCGAGACCCAACCTATTATTTAAGGACTGGGAGGGCCATCGAACCAGACAACGAACCACCAGAGCCACAAACCCTAGCGAGATCGACATCTCGCCGGGATCCTTGTAACCATCATATTCACAAAGCAATAACAGACAAGCAGGACGTAGGGGTGTTACCTCCACACGAGGGCCCTGAACCTGGGTAAAATCTTTGCCCTGCTTGTCAGCCGACGATACTTCCAGCTCTACCACATTCTCTCCCCCATATTCATAACCTAGGGAACTTAACCATGGGTCTTGATGAGTCTACCCCTCGTCAAGTGGCGCCGTCTGTGGGAAAGAATAGCGCTGGACTCGAAGTTTCGCCGGTCCCAACAGCAAACGGCAAATCGCCGATCACACCAGCAAACGGCAACTCGCCGATCTCATCTGCAAACGGCAACTCGCCGGCCATGTCAGCAAACAGCAACTCGCCGATCCAGGCGACACACGGCGACTCGCCGATCCACTCGAAAAGCGGCAGCCTGCCCGCTTCACCTGCAAAAAGCGCATCTGCTCTTCCAATGAATTTCAATCCGCACTCGCCGGAGCTTCAGGAGGCGTTTTCCGGCCTTGAATCAGGTTTGAGTTTAACTGTTGGAGCATTCAATTTTTTCGTAAACAATCTTGGCACGCAGGACTCGACAGATCCGCAACAACTGGCGCTGGGCGCACTCGAGGATCCGTCGACTGTGCTCGCCCCGTCGTCGATTCCTGAAGCCTGCTCGCCCGCAACAACCATGTCAACCGGCGAGATCGACAGTTCATGATGACGGAACTCCAAGGCGAGGAAGCAGAATCAGCATACCGCACAAGCAACGTCGACTTCAACCTACCACTCGACGAGAGTTTCGACTGCGGGATCTCCCTCGATGACTTCTACGAGCCCGCGATTCATAACGACAGCAACGTCGACTCGGAGATCTTCACCAACACCAACCTCGACTCAGAAATCCATAATGGTTTCGCCAACACCGAGATGAGCATAGGCGATGAGCACATCGACAACGAGATTCGCCTCGAAGATCTACTTGATGAACATACTGGCTCTGACATGAGCCTCGACGGCGACGTCGAGTCCATGACTGGAATCGACAGCACATACACCTGTCCACGGGTCACGCCCCATCAGGTCTACGTGGCCTTCTCCGCAGAATCATCCGCAGACGCAGCCGCTCGCAGGCCTGCACAATTCCCATGCACGGTAACCATGCCGGATGGGGTCACAACCTTGACAATCACGGAGGAGATGGCAGCAAAAGCATATAAAGTCATAAAGGAGTGCACAATGATGCCACCAAATTCCACCCCAGAGGAGATGTTGACCTTCCAGTACTTCAACTGGCAGGAGTCAATTCGACTGCAAAACTACCGAGCGACGCTCGAAGAGCGCAAAAGGCAAGCCAGCCTCTCGAGTGCCCGAAGAAGGGAGCAATCCCTCGGGTCCACAATGCAACCAACCCCACGACCTAGGTCGCGGTTGGCAAGCCTTCCAGAACATGAAAGGGTGGCAATCACTCGTGACCTGTCGTTCATGACAGAGGACGCTAACGGAATCCCAGTGCCCAAAACTGCTGCGGGTGCATTGTTCTCCGTAGGTGCTTACCTCAAGGCAATGCAACCTCCGGCGAATGACCCTAACGCAGCCCTGCATCGCCAACAACTCAAATCGCTAGCTCTAGCGGCACAGGCTATACAGCCAGAAGACAAAACTCCAGCAAGGAATCGCGATCGCGACATAGTCGACTCACGACACGCAGCACATCATCGCAGTGGTCGCAGCCACCACTCGGATGAAGGAAGGAGAAGCACGCGCCGGCACAGGTCCAGCAGAAGCAGATCTCGAAGATCCTATAGCAGCGATTCATACTCTGATCATGAGCCAGAGCCATGCGGAGCATTGTGCTTCACTCGACGCATCCGTGGGACGCGGATGCCCAAAGGGTTCAAGTTGACAGGCGAACAACCCAAGTACAACGGTCGCCAAGAACCTTCCGGGTGGCTAGAAGATTACAGACTCGCCGTGTCATGCCAGCGTGGCACGAACACCACGGCGATGCAGTACATACGACTCATGCTCGAAGGAACTTCCCGCGACTGGCTCAAGGCACTCCCTCCATCATCATACGACTCGTGGGACGATTTCCGCAGAGACTTCATCAAAAACTTCGAGCCTCTATGTGAGCGCCCGAAGACATTCGAAGAATTAAGGGCATGCACTCAACGATCAGACGAGTCGTTGAGATCATACATACGGCGGTGGACCGAAATACGCAATTCGGTTGGCAAAGTGTCAGAAGACAGGGCCATGGATGCCTTCATACAAGGTCTCGCCAGGAAGGACTTCAAAGAGGCACTGGGTCGTGAAAAGCCAACCTCCCTGGCTGACCTCATCAAAGTTGCGACTGAGTGGGCAGATGGAGAGGATTCTGTACGCAGATCCCGTGCTTCCCACCACGCGACAACTACGAAAGCGGCAGTCGAGGCCGCAGAGATTCATACAGAGAAGATCGCAGGCGCAAACGTTCCAAACGTCCTTACGACGATAACAGACCCGAGTTCATGGCGGCTGGATACACACAACCCCGGGAAGACCAAGATAGAAGCAATCGACGCTCGGATGATCGACGGGACAGTCGAGATCGCGAGCAGCGGAGCGACAGCTACAAAAGGCAAGAATGGCGCAAACGCAGCGACGCAAAACCCGAGCGGTCATTCGAGGAAAAGATGGACGACTGGTGCAGATTCCACCTCTTCAAGGGGGACGACGGAAAACTACGCTCCAATCACACCCTAAGGAACTGCAGGGAATTCGACCAAATGGCGACTGACTACATGATACGACTCAAAAGGTACGGCCCAACACCTGCTCAGCCCACGCCTGCACCCGCACCACAGCCGAACGCTGTGCCCGCTCTCATGGCGCCACAGCCGCCACCGCAACCACCACCACAGCCTGCTCCAGGCGCAAACCTCGCAGGTGCCATACAACCCGTACTACGGGCGGAAGATGATCAATATCCACAGCCCCACGGGCAGATGTACATGATACAAAAGGGTCGCCCCTCCAACAGGCAGCAAAAGCTAATCACTCGACAGGTGAACATGGCTGTCATGGCACCTCCTGCCATGCCCGAATTTCTGAAGGGATCGGAAACCATCATAAGCTTCAGCCGAGAGGATCATCCCCCAGCTGTACTTCGACCAGGGCACGCGGCTCTGGTACTCGACGCGCAAATAGGAGGCTACGCCATGACCAAGGTCTTCATGTATGGAGGCAGCGGCATAAACATCATCTTCGCGGACACGCTCCGCAAAATGAACAGTACCACACTACGCGTACCTCACGCTGAAGATGCCAGGACCAAAGGAGTCATTACTGTCCGTGGAACTTTCAAAGGTCCGATGCTTGCGACCGCGAGTTCAGCAAAATCTCCGAGATGTTCGGGGTGGAAGAATCACTCGCCGACCTGGCGATTTCCAACGACCGCACACTCCTTCCGGAGCATAAGAAGTTGGCAGTCGACAGATCCTTCAATGCTACAAATGACACAAGGTCGCATCAGGTGCACCCGACCGATCCGTCCAAGACAGTCAACGTATCTTCGAGCCTGCCTATCGCATAGGAAGGCGCGCTCGTCGAATTCCTCCGTGAGAACTGGGAAATATTTGCGTGGTGTCCAGCCGACATGCCAGGTATTCCCAGGGAATTCTCCGAGCACTCTCTCCAATTGTTTCCAGATGCAAAGCCAGTCAAGCAAACGATGCGTCGAATCTCCGGCCCAAAGCGAACCGCGGTCGAATCTGAAGTCGATCGGTTACTCGCAGCAGGATTCATTAGGGAAATCAAGAAATCACAATGGGTGGCCAACCCCGTACTCGTAGAGAAGAAGCATACAGACATCATTCGGATGTGCGTGGACTTCACAGCGCTGAACAAGTGCTGTCCAAAGGATCACTTCCCGCTACCCCGAATCGACCAGATCGTCGACTCCACCGCCGGATGCGCACGACTCTCCTTTCTGGATGCTTACTCAGGTTATCACCAGATAAGGATGAAGCAAGAAGACGAAGAAAAAATGGCGTTCATAACCCCACTCGGGGTCTACTGCTACACAACTATGCCCTTTGGGCTCAAAAACGCGGGTGCAACATACCAGCGCATGATGCAAGACTGCCGTGAAAATCGCGCCAGAACGGTCAAATCAAGTCCACGCGGCGTCATCCCTGGTCAGCTCTGCAGAAACGGGCCCACAAAACAGGGTCACGTCTTATCAAAGCCTCTCCAAGCACGCCACCGCTTGTCAGAGATAGCAGTCGCAAAATGCGTCATTGCTGACGTTGTTCTCTCTTTCACAACTGGCATAAAAATCACTCGATGATATCTTCGGGTGGTCTCTCACAAGAATTTCGATTGGTTCTCAAGCAAAGGTCATAAACGCCAGTCGAAAGATTCTCGACTGAAGCATCATACTCCCATCGGGAGCGTATCAAAAAATTTCTTTGACTAAAATGTGCAGGATAAAAGATTTTGAGATTATCCTCCATTGCAAGCAATAAAGCACAATCTCGGGGGCTACTCCCATCGGGAGCGCTGTCGCGCACCCAATAGAATAATGGCAAAGTATCAGTCGACATATTACTCGACTTAGTTCATAAGCAAAGTCATACTCGAATTATTCCCGAGTTGATCCGACGATCCTTGGATGCTGCATGCATAGTGCAAAGGTAAGACCCGCCGATCAGTCGAGCTGGGCTAAGGACCGCTCCAGCAGCGTTATCCTTAAGTGTTCTGTGTCAGCAGACATGATGAATAATCCCCGACAGACGCATTGGGTACATTCAAAATTATGCTGCAGTTCAATTCCGTAAGACCTCAACGGCCGTTTCGTGTCTGTTCAGTTTGTTCCAGATTCGAGTCCGGGGACTCGAGTTTGATTGAAAGCTAGTATGGTTTTGCCACAAATGGTAGTTAACTGGCCCCGATCCGTCGTGTGTGCCGGGCCTGCTAAGCTAATATCCCTTGACTATCATAAGCAAAAACTCATAGTCGATGAAAGACTCGACATAGCCAACATGTGCTATTTCATAAGAATTCTAAATACAGATGCAAAAAAAAATGTAACGTGCATGATGTATGAGTCCATGCCCGACTCTTCGAATCAGACAAGTACTCGGGGGCTACTGACATGGGTATGCCTATCGGGTACCCTACCATGAGGGTACCTGGTGCGCGTATCGACTAGGCCTGACTATCAGAGCCTACATGAAGCCCATGAAGGGAGGCCCACGAAGATGGAGTATCCTCCAAGTTTGGCGAAACAAATAGTCGGTTTAGAGTTTCCTTACTTGTAAATCGAGTCGGTTACGAACACCCGAGACCCAGCCTATTATTTAAGGACTGGGAGGGCCATCGAACCAGACAACAAACCACCAGAGCCACAAACCCTAGCGAGATCGACATCTCGCCGGGATCCTTGTAACCATCATATTCACAAAGCAATAACAGACAGACAGGACGTAGGGGTGTTACCTCCACACGAGGGCCTGAACCTGGGTAAAATCTTTGCCCTGCTTGTCAGCCGACGATACTTCCAGCTCTACCACGTTCTCTCCCCCATATTCATAACCTAGGGACCTTAACCATGGGTCTTGATGAGTCTACCCCTCGTCAGTTTATATACACATGCATACATAACTCATCGATTACACTAAATATCGAGTAAGCAAAATAGAATGTGTAGAAGACAGTAACACTCACTTGAAGTTTTAAGGAAAAAGAATTTCTGCGCAAGTAATTTGTTTCACTAAAAACCGGAGCAAGTTATTCTCTGTGTCCTCGGGATGGTTTCTTACGGTAACTTCATGATTGAAATATGGGTCAACGAACCCAGTGTCATAGATGCAGGCCCTTTTGCATTCGAGAATCTTCATTCTGCATAATAGCGTACAAAAGAATACAGTGAGATAATTACAGGCAATGAACAAGCTGAGCTGGAAATTTAAATTCCAGAAATAAATCACTTACAAACAATAGCAACTGACGACGGCTTTGTCGAGGGCGTCTTGATTGAATAACTAAAAAATTTCAGAAAACTGAACATACATCACGTTATCCGAGAAGTAATGCTCTTTCCTATATGCCACCCAGAGGTGGTCTTTCCCGTCCTTTGCGTCTTGCATGTACCACTGGTGCAATTGGCGCAATTGTGTTGTTAGAAACTTGACCCCCTCAGGTCTGACCAGGGACTTCCCGTGGACATATGTCCATGCAAGATCAGCTATGGGGAGCCCAGTGTCGCCTATGTGACCAGTGTCGTGATGTACTTCCATATCGGGCATCACCTTGAGCGGGGGGATCGACTGATTTGCCTGTTCTCCGAGCTGGGCCACTTGTTTCCCGCTTTTTGCCATCCGCTCCTGCTCTCTCTTTAGGTGATATGCCGCCGCCTCCTCCTTCTTCTGTTGACTATATGTCTTCTGAATACAACGGACATAGTTATCTGGCAAATCAGGCTGTGGCGGTCCCGTCGATAGATTTTTCAAACATCTCGCAACATTTTCCGGTGGTATTACCATCTTTTGCTCGTGCTTTTTCGGTGCAAGTTGTCTTTTCACATCGGCTCTCACCTCCGCGTCGAGTTCCTCTTTAGACAAGTCGTAACTTCTCTTTGGAAGAGGCTTTAGCAACTCGCGTTCCTCTCGAGTTTCCTTATTTGCACTTTTCTTCTGTGTATATGTAGACGGGAAGTTCAGTTTCCGCTTTGACGGGATGGTGCGGGCGATGGACTTAGTAGTGGGCGCAATCGGACGGGACGGCGTGGACGATGGACTCGGGCTGGGCTCCCAACCGGCGGGGTGGGATGGACTTTGAGGTGGTGGATTGCTACTCGGAGGAGTCGGTGGCCTTGGCGCCGAGTTTGGAAACACGATGTTTTTCTTATTCCATAGAACGATACCACGCTTGACGTCTCCCAGTGTCTTCTCCTCGTCACCTCCAGGAATGTCAAGCTCCAGTGTAGCAAATCCCGGCACAACTTCATCCACCCCGACACGAGCATAGCCAGCTAGAATCACGCCGAGATGGTAGCTTGCTCCAGATTGATTTGGTAAAGCATAGACGACCGCCACCTTGAAGGATATGTTCTTCATTAACATATGTAGCTCACAGTCTGTCTTCTCCGTGATATCATCCACGGGGTAGTGAGCCGCCGGCGCTTCGAATTCAGAATTTTCTAGCTGCGTGGAACCCATGATACGTCTAAAACGTATCTACTTTCCCGAACACTTTTGCTGTTGTTTTACCTCTAATTTGTGTTTTTGAATGCAACTAACACGGACTAACGCTGTTTTCAGCAGAATTGCCCTGGTGTCTTGTTTTTGTGCAGAAAGTCAAGTTTCGGGAAAATTCCCGAAAAATATCCTGAGTTCCTATTTTTCCAGAAGACACACGGAGCCAGAAGACGAGACGGAGGCGGGCCACAGGGCCCCACACCATGGGCCCGCGCGGCAGAGGTGGGCCCGCGCCGGGGGGTGGTGTGGCCGCCTCGGTCACCACCTCGCGTCCCCCTTTCGACTACTTAATCCCCTTGACCTAAAAACCCGAGGAGGATCGACGCTTTTTCCAGAAACACTCCAGAGCTCCGCCGCCACCGAAAACCCTATTTCGGGGACCAGAAACTCCGTTCTGGCACCCTGCCGGGACGGGGAATTGGAGGAGATCATCGCCATCATCATCACCGACGCCTCTCCATCAACCATCCATGTGTGAGTAATCCCCGCTGTAGGCTGAAGGGGATGGTAGGGATTGGATGAGATCATTCATGTAATAGATATCAGATTGTTAGGGCATGGTGCCTAGTATCCGTTGTTAGTACTTTATGTCATTGTTGCAACTTGTTATGCTTAATGCTTGACACTTAGGGCCCGAGTGCCATGATTTCAGATCTGAACATGTTATTGAATCATGAGGATAATTATTGTTTTAGATCATATCTGCAAGTTGTTTACACATATAATTGTCCGGAACCCGAGGCCCCAAAGTGACAACAATTGGGATAACCGGAGGGGATGGCTGTAATGTGAGGATCACATGTGTTCACGGAGTGTTAATGCTTTGCTCCGGTGCTTTATTAAAAGGAGCACCTTAATTACCAGTAGTTTCCCTTGAGGCCCCGCTGCAAACGGGCTGGTAGGACAGAAGATGTTGTGCAAGTTTCTCATTGCGAGCACGTACGACTAAATACGGAACACATGCCTATGATTGATTATTACCTGGATACTTTATTATTATCTATCTGCAAATGCCCTACGCTTGACTATTATATGAATTATCTTATCCATGCAACGCCCGTTCATCCATCCCTATGCCTACAGTATTTTAATCCTGCTGTCTACTTCAATTATTACTGCTGCTTTTATTTTACTGCTGCTATTATTTCACTACTGCTACTGCTATAAAACTGTTGCTACTGATAAACTGTGTCGAGCAAGTCTATTTCCAGGTGCAGCTGAACTGACAATTCATCTGTTAAGGCTTATAAATATTCTTTGGCTCCCCTTGTGTCGAATCAATAAATTTGGGTTTTACTTCCCTCGAAGACTGTTGCGATCCCCTATACTTGTGGGTCATCAAGACTATTTTCTGGCGCCGTTGCCGGGGAGCATAGCTCTATTTATAAGCTCACCTGAGAGTGATTGTTCGCTGCAATTCATTCATCATGGGTAAACCTCGTGATGAAGGGTTCGCATATTGCCATCCACTACAAGGAGAGGTACAACTCTGAACACTTCTGCTGCTCTTGATTCACCGTCTGTTATAAGTCAACTTGTCACACCACCACATACACATACTTCACATGCTGCTACTTCTGCTGAATCTGAAAATACTTCTGAAAGTTTTGATGATGCTTCTACTGTGCTTGATGAGAGTGGTTCATTAGGTCCTTTTCTAGATGCTACAATTGCTAAGTCAAAACAAACTGAAAATGCTGAAACACCTAATGAAAGTCCCATTACACCTGTTAGTTCACCTGAATTAAGAGATCATACTAGTGATGATTTCGAGGAAACTTATGTTGAACTTGATGATGAATTTATTGAAGAATGCAATGCTTCTAAAGATGCTAGTGCTATTAAAAATCTTCTTGCAAGACGTGCTGTTAATTACAAACTGTCTCCTGATGCTAAGTTTGCTACATCTCCCATTGATATAAAAGATAAAGATTATGATTTCTCTATGGACTTGTCACATATATCTATTGTTGAGAAAGAACCTTTTCGAGGAACTGAAAATGAAAGTGCTGTAGAACATATGAACACTCTTTCTACTTTAAGTAGTGTGTTTTCTGATGACATTAAGAAACGCAGTTACTTCGTTACTAAAATATTTCCTTTCTCATTAAAAGATGAAGCTAAAACTTGGTTTAATAGTTTATCTCCTGGATCCATTAAAAGTCCTATGGATTTGGTTAATGCTTTCTTCCAGAAATATTTTCCTGCTAGTGCTCAACATGCTGCTTTACAGAGAATCTTTAATTTCAAACAATTGGAAGCCGAGAAATTGCCTAAATCTTGGGCAAGGTTTTGTTCTTTACTCAGAGCTCGGCCTGGACATCAATTAGCTAAAAATGAACTTCTTGATATATTCTATAATGGACTAACTGTTGAATCTAGGACATACCTAGATAGTTGTGCTGGTTGTGTTTTCAGGAAAAGAACTCCAGATGAAGCTGAGGAATTAATGGATAAAATAAGCCAAAATCATGATGATTGGACTATACCTGAGCCGACCCCGATACCCACACCAAAGAAGAGAGGAATTCTTGAACTAAGTGATGAAGAAATGAGAGAAGCCAAGAAATCTCTTAAAGAGAAGGGTATTAAATCTGAAGATGTGAAGAATCTACCACCAATAGAAGAATTATGTAAGCCAATTCCTCACCCATCAGTAGTTGAGGTACACTCTCTCCAACATTTTGATGATAGGATATTCCTTATTCTAAAACTCCTGATCAATGCTTAGATGAATTTGATAATTATATTGTTAAGCAGGATAACTTTAATATGAGAGTGCAGAATCATCTGATGGAAAATTCTAGAGCTATGAGTAAATTGCATGATATTGTGGAAAGAACTTCTAATGATGTTAAAATGCTTATTAAACATTTCCATATGGTTCAAACTCAAATAGATCAACTCACTAAGGTACAAAAAGATCTGCTAGTTAATGCTTCTAGAGAAAATGAAAAACATGCTTATGGAGTAGGAACTAGAGGTGGTGCTTCTACTCAGGATCCCTTGTATCCTGAAGGACATCCTAAAAGAATTGAGCAAGATTCTCAACTAGCTAATGAAACTAGTACTCCTTCTAAGAAAAAGAAGAAGAAGAAACATAAACATGTTGAAGAATCTCCTGAATCAATTAAAGAAAATGAGCATGTTAATGATCCAAATAGTATATCTATCTCTGATGCTGAAACTGAAAGTGGTAATGAACATAACAATGATAAGGATAAAAATGATGCTTCTGATAAAGAGGAGAGTGAAGATGAACCTGAAAAGCATACTAAGAATAAAAAGTATACTAAAGAAGATTTCATTGCTAAAAGCATGGTAATGAGAGAGAACCTTGGGTGCAAAAGCAAATGCCTTTTCCTAATAAGAAACATAAATCAAAGGAAGAGGAACACTATAATAAATTTTGTGAATGGATGAAACCCTTGTTTTTGCAAATTCCTTTGACTGATGCTATTAAATTGCCTCCTTATTCAAAATATATGAAAGATATTGTCTCTAACAAAAGGAAAATTCCTAATGAGGAAATTTCTACTATGCTTGCTAATTACTCTTTCAATGGTAAGGTTCCAAAGAAACTTGGAGATCCAGGTATACCAACTATCCCATGCTCTATTAAGAATAATTATGTTAGAACTGCTCTATGTGATTTAGGAGCAGGAGTTAGTGTTATGCCTTTCTCTCTTTATAAGAGACTCTATTTAGAAAAATTGATACCAACTGATATATCTTTGCAAATGGCTGATAAATCTACTGCTGTTCCTGTTGGCATATGTGAGGATGTTCCTGTTCAAGTGGCTAATAATTGTTTAATATTAACTGACTTTGTTGTGTTGGAAATGCCTGAAGATGATAATATGTCTATTATTCTTGGGAGACCTTTTCTTAACACTGCAGGGGCTGTTATTGATTGCAACAAAGGAAAAGTAACCTTCAATGTTAATGACAAAGAGCATACTGTTTATTTTCCCAAAAAGCCGGACAAGATATATGGAGTAAATACAATAGCCAATCTTAGAACTATCAAAGTGGGAAGTATTGATTGCCCTATTTATGAACCTCAAGAAGGATTTCAAAGTATTATGATTGGATCTATTGCTATACAATTCAAGGTAACATGATTGTCTCATGTGGTTTAATTCTTTTATGTCATATAAAATTTATTTGGTGACAAGACTTGATCAACCTTGTTAACAAATATGTTTTAAATGCATAGAAGCACTAAACAACATTTTATTTCTCAACCTTGTTTTACCTACTGTTGTGTTACTGAACTTGCAAAGTTTTAGTTGAAATTGGTCTTTATAAAATTTATTTCTGCCTTAAAGTTTATTATTTAAATACCAGAAAATGTGCAAAATGAAAGTTTTCAAAAATTTCTGAAAATTATACCATAAATCTTAGTTTTTAAAGAGGAATGTGGGAGTGCCTGGGCTGACCAGGGGGACCCACCATGCCTCCACACCACCCCACCGCGCGGCAGGGGTGTGGGCCGCGCCGTGGCATGGTGTGGGTCCCACCTGGCCCTCCACTCACCCATCTTCCTCTCATTTCTTTCTCTCTCCCGACCAAACACTCCACCATTGTTCAAACCCGTGTTCTTGCTGCTCTTGCTCGAGTTTTTCGATCTCCTTGCTCAGCCCATCTTTGTTGCTGAGATTTGGACCATTTGCTCTCCGGTATGTGACTCCTCCGTTTATCCAAGTAGAATTTTGTTTAGTTGTGTATGTCTTGAGTATTTTGGTACTGTAGGTGACATGTTAAGTGTGTTTGCATGCTTGTTCTATGCTTAGATTAATTAGTTTTGATGCATGTGTAGCCCTCTTGCAAGTTTCTATAGTAGTTTCTTTGATTTAGTTGCTCCAAAATCATTTTTATGAGGTTTGTTTAAAATTTCAGAAAAGAAGGATGAATGAACATCAACTTGATTACAATGAATTGGAGGTGCATGAAGTCATGGGGGTCAACCGCGAAGATGCCGTGTTCCCCTCAATCTATCCATGCTCTAACTTCATGACTGCTGCAGGAATCTTGCAAGATTTCAACACTCTAATCTCTAATGCAGGGTTGGAAGATTTTGTTGTTGATGAACCATATCAATATGCAAAACTGACTATGTCGGTAGTGCAAAACTTTAGATTCAGTTGGTCTTCACCTAACCCCATGGTTCACTATAACATCTACAATATAGCTGTGGATTTGCCCTTTGATGATTTTTGCACAGCTATTAAGGTACCGCATTGGGGATCGCGCGAGAAGATTAGAGGGCAACCTAAGCCTCTAATGGACCTGTATAAGGAAATCTGCCAAGGGAGAAGTTTAGAAGAGGAGAGTGGTAAAATTCGAAGCATTCAACTCCCATCTATTCGATATTTTGCCTATTACATTGGCAAGTGTGTTCTAGCTAGGAAAACTGCAAGCAAATTATCTGTTTATGATTTGGCTTTCATTTCAGCTGCTTTGAGGTGTGATAGGACTTATAATCTAGGTGCTTTGATAGCTTTCCGTCTTTCAGCTAACCGCGAGAAAGGGGGAATCTGTGGAGGTCTTATTGCTTCTCGTTTATTAGCTATGCATGGTGTAGGGCCGCATCATTTAGACATTCAGTTTCCTATAGAAAGGCTTGATATTAATTCCATGATAAGTCATAAATTTGTTTCTAACTGGGCTACCTTGAATAACTTAGTCTACGAAATAACCTTTTTCCAGAAACGCAGGTGGAGATTAATTAAGTCCGAACGATTAGTTTGTTTGCCTGCACCTCTTTTGTTTAACCTTGATGCCAGGGAAAGGTGGTCATTATCTGAGGATGATCTTGAGGCATACTTAGAGGAGCACGGCCCTCGCCCAGAGGATGATGGAGAGGAGCCCGATGGGGTTTCACTCAGCCTTCCGACATCGCGGGCTTCCCGTACCAGCACTTTGATTATGGGACTTCTGCCCCTTCTTCTTCACGGGAGCCTGATTACGATCATGCTAGGGATGATTCACCGGGGTGGAGCGTACACCCACGCCGATGATTGATCTCCACTTAGGCCAAAAGCCTAAGCTTGGGGGGAGGTACACCGACATCTCACTCACTTTCATATCATATTCGGTCGGTACTTTGTATATCCATGTTTCAGTTTCTTTCTTTTTCGTTGTTGTTTCTTGTTTTGATTTTATTTTCCAAAACCCAAAAAGACCAAAAATATTTCTGTTATTTCTCTTTGTTTACCTCTTGTGTACTTTTAGTACTGGTTTGCTTTATCTTTTAGCTTCGGTTTAGTATTCAAAAATCCAAAAAGATTTTGCTTTATTTGTTTGTTCCTTTCTTTGTTCGTTTCAAATCGAAAACCCAAAAATATTTGTTGTTCTTCTTCGGTTTTGTATAGTTGTTGCAGAGTTCAACAGTCTTCCGTGACTCCATTGGAGCTTGGTTATCATTTCATATCATTCAAGCCACACAAGTGAAAAGCAATAATGACGATTTATGACAACTCGAGTTGTGGTGAGAGGCTGGTATGAACTCTATTTGTTTTCATTTTTGTACATATACTCGCTCATGTGGACATGCTTAGCTGATTCGTATGAGGGCAATGTTATTTAATGGATGCTTAGTAGTTCATGTTTTCATATGATCAGTTCCAATTCACTAATAGTATATAACATGTCATATAGATATTTGCTTGCATTGTTCTATTCATAAAAGGGTATGACATGGTGGTATCCTCCTCTGAATGATTCACTTGAATTGACTTGGCACATGCTCACGCATGCTCATGACTGAAAAACAAAAAGTCAATTAAGCCTTGATGATTTATTTTGCCTCAGAGTTCTAGTATCACTTTTATGCCTCCGTTAATTTTATTCTGTCGCAAGCATGATTATGACGGTTATGCTCTCTTGATTGTCGCTTCCCAGTCTATTGCTAGCCTTCACTTGTACTGAGCGGGAATGCTGCTCGTGCTTCCAAATCCTTAAAAACCAAGTTATCCAAAGAGTCCACCAAAAATTCCTATGCATGGTATTTCGAACCATTCCAAGTAAATTTTCATGTGCTACCTTTAAAACCTTCAAAATACTTCTCATTTTGTGACACTGTTTTTAGCTCATGAGGACGGGGTGGATGTCTTTATGTCACTTGTCAAACAGACTTTACCACCGGACTAGCGGCATATACATCCGCTTATCCATTAATTTTGCAAAAAGAGCTGGCAAATGGGGTGCCCAGTCCCAATTAATTACAACTTTAACCGCTTAATTCTCTTCACATTTTTGCCCTGATTTATCAGACAAGCAATGATACCAGTGAAATATCTGCATGTGTAAACAAAAGAGAAAAGAGGGATGATCTGCCTTGCTGGTAGAAATAACGTCCTTCATGGGAGCCGCTCTTAAAAGTCTGGTTGGCAGGGGTCATATTGTACTTTCCATTTTCTGATTCGTTGACAGGAACAACCACCTCCCAAAACAATTTTTACCTCTGTTTTATAAATAAAAAGCTCTAGCACATGTTAAATCCCTGCTTCCCTCTGCGAAGGGCCAATCTTTTATTTTTATGTTGAGTCACCATCCTTTCTTTGAGCACCTTCTCGAGAGCATAACTGTCATTCTTAGTGTAATGTGCTTGTCCCAGAATACGGTTAACTGTGGTATAACTTTGATGCTCTTATCTTTGATATTTTTACTTCTAGTCTTCACTTGAACTTCAGAGGTGCCTTGGCATTTATGTTTTGCTCTACAAATAAAGGCAAGCGAGATACCACTTTATCATATCTTATTATGAACATTGCAATCCTGCAGATAGATTTATTTCATGTTATTTATTCTTAGTGTGTTGGTATCTTTTCATAGTTCACATAGCTACTAGGTGGCATTATCTACATTCCTTATTATGAATTGCCTAAGTACTTGATCATATAGTGAGAATATTTACATCATATGAAGCAAATGTGTTCGTAAAAGTTTCTTTTATCGCACTCAGTTGTTAACTGAATTGCTTGAGGACAAGCAATAAGCTAAGCTTGGGGGGAGTTGATACGTCCAAAACGTATCTACTTTCCCGAACACTTTTGCTGTTGTTTTACCTCTAATTTGTGTGTTTTGAATGCAACTAACACGGACTAACGCTGTTTTCAGCAGAATTGCCCTGGTGTCTTGTTTTTGTGCAGAAAGTCAAGTTTCGGGAAAATTCCCGAAAAATATCCTGAGTTCCTATTTTTCCAGAAGACACACGGAGCCAGAAGACGAGACGGAGGCGGGCCACAGGGGCCCCACACCATGGGCCCGCGCGGCAGAGGTGGGCCGCGCCGGGGGGTGGTGTGGCCGCCTCGGTCACCACCTCGCGTCCCCCTTTCGACTACTTAATCCCCTTGACCTAAAAACCCGAGGAGGATCGACGCTTTTTCCAGAAACACTCCAGAGCTCCGCCGCCACCGAAAACCCTATTTCGGGGACCAGAAACTCCGTTCTGGCACCCTGCCGGGACGGGGAATTGGAGGAGATCATCGCCATCATCATCACCGACGCCTCTCCATCAACCATCCATGATTCCCCCATCCATGTGTGAGTAATCCCCGCTGTAGGCTGAAGGGGATGGTAGGGATTGGATGAGATCATTCATGTAATAGATATCAGATTGTTAGGGCATGGTGCCTAGTATCCGTTGTTAGTACTTTATGTCATTGTTGCAACTTGTTATGCTTAATGCTTGACACTAGGGCCCGAGTGCCATGATTTCAGATCTGAACATGTTATTGAATCATGAGGATAATTATTGTTTTAGATCATATCTGCAAGTTGTTTACACATATAATTGTCCGGAACCCGAGGCCCCAAAGTGACAACAATTGGGATAACCGGAGGGGATGGCTGTAATGTGAGGATCACATGTGTTCACGGAGTGTTAATGCTTTGCTCCGGTGCTTTATTAAAAGGAGCACCTTAATTACCAGTAGTTTCCCTTGAGGCCCCGCTGCAAACGGGCTGGTAGGACAGAAGATGTTGTGCAAGTTTCTCATTGCGAGCACGTACGACTAAATACGGAACACATGCCTATGATTGATTATTACCTGGATACTTTATTATTATCTATCTGCAAATGCCCTACGCTTGACTATTATATGAATTATCTTATCCATGCAACGCCCGTTCATCCATCCCTATGCCTACAGTATTTTAATCCTGCTGTCTACTACAATTATTACTGCTGCTATTATTTCACTACTGCTACTGCTATAAAACTGTTGCTACTGATAAACTGTGTCGAGCAAGTCTATTTCCAGTGCAGCTGAACTGACAATTCATCTGTTAAGGCTTATAAATATTCTTTGGCTCCCCTTGTGTCGAATCAATAAATTTGGGTTTTACTTCCCTCGAAGACTGTTGCGATCCCCTATACTTGTGGGTCATCAACCCACGCTTCTTTTCCGCTGATCAGATGGGACGGCTTTGACTTCAGGACCTTCTAGCTGCTGCTGAGATGCCCTTTGCTGACTAATTGAGTCTAGTTGCTCCTGTTGCCACTGCACCTTGCGTTCCAATTCCGATAACCGGTCTATCTCCAGCTTCTTCTTTCTCTGACGGCTTCTATAAGTTTCAGCGTCCTCCGGAAACCCTTGCTTCCACGAAACACCGGGTCCATTGCCTCATACTCATCCAACTTTTTCAGGATTCCCGAGGGCGAGTGTCAGCTCGTCGTTCTCTCTGTCGGGCACGTACTCTCCCTTTCGAACTTTATCTATTGCGTCCACAAGATTTTTGGTTACTAGTTCAATTTTTCCTTCCATTTTCCCTTTGCAACAATCTGCCCTGTCTGTGGGTCCAACCCTGCCCCATGCGCAAACAACCAGAACTTGGACCTCTCGGGCCAGTCCGCTGTCTGTGTAATGATCCCTTGATCAAGCAGTTTTGCTTCAAAGGCTTCCCACTTAGGCACGACAGTCTTGTAGCCACCTGTCCCCAAAGTATGGTGATATTTCTTCTTCGCAGCATTTGCCTTATTTATTTCCGATATGGTCACGACGGCATCCGATTTTCTTAACTTCACAAATGCGGGCCAGTCATGTTGTATCTTCACTAGTGGTCCAGTGAATTCTGAATCTTGTTCCTCTGCCGCTACATAATTTTTCCATAATGTTTTCTTCCAGCTCTGGAATTGTGTGGCCATCTTCTTCAAAGTCCACAGCTTGACTTTCTCCTTTTTGACAGCTGTGAGACCTGGCGGTAGGTTGACATGTGTCAAGAGCGTCTCCCAAAGCAAAAAAAATCTTCTGTTGTCGACATAACTAGATGCCTTGTTGTCGTCCTTCGGCTTATGCCATTCTTCAAGGATGATCAGGACCAAGTCCCTATCAAGAACTCCGCATTGATTTATAAATTTACGTCGGCTCTCTGTGGGTTCCAGCGGTTCGCCATCATTACTAACTTTGTCGATCGATATCCTTGCACCATCGGCCAACCTTCTGGTCGGGCCTCGTTTCGTCCTTTTAGCAGCTGATGATTTGCTCGATTCGGAGGGCTAAAAGAAAAATGATTCGTTAATAACTGCAATACAACTCAATTAATACATCTAGTGAACGAACAACAGAGGCTTAATATACCTCGCCGGAGTTTGTTAAGGCCAGTTCCTCCTCTCTGCAAATTTCTTCTTGCTCAACTCCCTCACCGGAGTCGTTCAGAAATTGTGAGCTATAGTCGTCTCCACCGGCATCGTCTCCACCGGCATCTTCTCCCTGTCGTGCACTATTATATATATACTCCAATATTTGTTCTTCACCTTCGTCTCTGCCGCCGTAGTCCATAGCTCAATGTCCCTGCAATCAATTTTGTAGCAAGAATATGAATATCCATAATTTAAAATGACAAAGTAGTAATTTAAATCCATAATTAAGGAAAATGACATAATTTAAAATGCAAATTTGGTCTAACTTTAAAAATTCTACAATGAATTCTAAAAATTCTATTACAAATTCTACACAAGTTTCATACACAAGTTTCAGAATTCTAATAATGTGTGTAACATACACATTTCCAAAACTAACACAAATCTCTGATTTTTATACAATTCTCCACCGGCGTCATCTGTTTTGCAAATCTCACATACATACAAAAACAATCATCTCATTTGCATATCTAACACAAAACTAACACAAGTTTCTTACAATTCTCCACCGGTATCATCTATTTTGCAAATCTCACATACAAAAACAATCATCTCATTTTGCATATCTAACACAAAATCGTCTATTTTGCATATCTAACACAAAATCGTCTATTTTGCATATCCAACACAAATCTAACAAATTTCATCTAACAAATTTCATCTAAAAAATGAGAATGCGCACAAGCTCTCACCTTGAGTAGCTACGGCGGCCGGAGGTCGAGGTCGGAGAGGCGATCGAGCGGCCGACTTCTGCTTGCGGTCGAGGTCGGAGGAGCGACCCGGAGACGGCCAAAGTACAGGGTCACCGGAGAGAGGACCCGGCGAGAGAGGGAGAGCGCCGCACCGGCCGGGAACGGCCGAAGGAGAGAGGGAGTGCGCCGCACCGGAGAGAGGGCCGCGAGCCACGCCAGGGAGAGAGGGTCGGAGCCGCGCCGGGGCGAGCGGGCGCACGCGGCCGGGGAGAGGGCGGAGCCGCGCCGGAGATTGAGCAGGGCTTCACCTGCAGGGAGCCGCGCCGGAGTCGAGCAGGGCTTCGCCTCGATTGCAACTGAAGCGAGAGGAAGAACTGCTCGATTGGTGCTCCAAGTCCTGGAGAAAAGGGGAAAAAACAACCTTTAGTACCGGTTGGTTTTACGAACCGTATTAAAGGGTCTTTAGTACCGGTTCGTAAAACCAACCGGGACTAAAGGTCCACCCTTTAGTACCGGTTGGTGGTTCCAACCGGTACTAAAGGTGGGCTACCTTTAGTACCGATTGGAACCACCAACCGGTACTAAAGGGGCTTTTGAATTTTCTATTTTCTTTTTCTATTTACTTTTTTCTGATTTCTTTTATTCTATTGATTTAATTGTCCAAATTTGACAAACTTTATATCAAACTTAAGCCCTGGACATGTAGAATGTTTTGGTACTGGTTATTTTCAAATTTGACAATGTTGAATGTATTCAAATTTCAAATGGATGATTTGAGTAAATTTGCCATAGATTTAAATCCATATCATCCAAAATTTCAAACAAAATGCATGTTTGTGTGTTTTTGATATAATTGTCCAAATGAAGACTAATTATTTTCTAAAAATTTGTAAAAATCATATCTATTGATTTTTCACATGCTTTTTGAATTGTTTTTTCTAGTTTTTTCTTTTTCTATTTTCTTTTATATACTTTGATTTACATGCTTTTTGAATTGTTTTTTGCTCTAGTTTATTTTTATTTTATATTTAATTTAATTGTTTCAATATTTATGAAAATCATATCTTTTGACTCACATGCTTTTTGACCGCAAATCCCGCCTTTAGTCCCGGCTTTTATTATTACACATCACCAACAGTTTTCAGAACATTATTACATTATTACATAAACGGACTAGGGGGTAATGGCGCCGGAAATTTTAACAAAACTGCCCGCGCGTATTAGGGGGAACGGCGGGAGGAGCCAGCCACGTTCGCGGCCGCCTTGTTCTCGCGCACACGTTTGTGGCGGAGGGCACGAGCCATGGAGGATGAGTCTTTCAGCGCCGAAGCCATCTCGGAGGCCTCCTTCGCCTTGAGCTGGCTGGCAGTCCTGGCTCGCTGGACACGGTCGTTGCGGACGGACTGGAAGGAGGCTTCCATGGCCTCCTGCATCTGCGCCCCACAGCCCTCTTCCCCGTCGTCGCTCCAGTCGAAGTTGTCGTCGTCCTCCTCCTCGCCGGGAGGTGCGGCGTCACCTGGTGGAGGTGCGGCGGCCAAGTCGCCGTATGCGGCCACGGATCCCCACGCCACCCATGCGGCGTACGCATCCTCGTCGGGGTCGGGGTCGTCGGACCACGCGCGCTCGTACGCCCTTCCCCCGATCCGGCACCAGAGCAGGAGGCCGGTAGCTAGCATTACTCTCCACGCCGGGCTCGTGGGCATACGGCTGGATAGGCTCCCGCGGTAGCGCCCAAGCGCGCTCTGCCGAGCACGCTCGACCTCGTCCAGAAGGCGCTGCGGCGGGCGTGGTGGATCCATCTCGTGGAGACGATGCGTTCGTGGCTAGGAATGGTGGATTAGGGTTTACCCCATCGGCGATATATATAGACCTCCACCAGGTGACGCCGCACCTCCCGGCGATTAGGGCAGCGCTGGGGGAGGACACGTGACCAGGGCTGCGCTGCGGGAGGACACGTGACGGACACGAGTCTTGACCGCAAAGCCCGCCTTTAGTCTCGGTTGGTGTTACCAACCGGGACTAAAGAAGCAGACGGATCGTGTGTTTCTTTCATGCGCTTGTGAGCCGTTGGATCAGGGGTGTGTTTCTTTTGAGGGCTTGTGACCTGTTGGATAAGCACTATCACGACCACTTCGTGAGCCACACGACCCTATATATAGCCCACCTCTCGGACATGGTCGGCACTCAGTGTGTACTCATTGTAGTTCATTTGGTATACAAAGCATTCGGATTCCCCGCATACATCCGACGGTGCCTTTGATATGCGGGCACTCACGAGCCACCGTCAGGCTGTATGCAGGGGAAACCGTGTGTTTTGTTCTATCTACAAATCCTTCAGTTCATCGATCGAATACAAATCATTCGGATTTCCTGCATACACCCGACGGTGCATTTGATATGCGGGCACTCACGAGCCACCGTCGGGCTGTATGCAGGTGAAACCGTGTGTTTTGTTCCAGCTTTTTCAAGCACTTGTGAGCCGTTGGAGTTTTTGGAACCAAAAATCTGTGTTTAGAGTTTTCTTCTGAGTTTTCAGAACACAGTTACATAAAAGGTTTAATACATTGTTACACATGACCACCAACATCCCTATCTAGTGTTGTGGTACAAACTTCTTCGCGTGTGTGTCCCTTTCTGAAAGGACAATGATGTCTCCTAGAGGGGGGGGGGGGGGGTGAATAGGCGATTTAAAACTTTTCCGGTTAAGCTTGATAATTGTGGAATAAAACTAGTGTTTAAATTAACAAGCCAACAACCTAAATAAACTAGGCTCACCTATGTGCACCAACAACTTATGCTAAGCAAGACGAGTAACAAGGTGATAGCAATATAGAATACTTCAAGCACGAAGGCTATCACAATGTAAAGTGCATAAGTAAAGAGCTCGGGTATAGAAATAACCGAGGCACGCGGAGACGAGGATGTATTCCCGAGTTCCTCCTTTTTAGGGGAGTACGTCTCGTTGGAGAGGTGTGAACCAGCACAATGGTTCAACAACCACAAAGGTTTCACCTTCTTCTCCGATGAACCGCACCACAAAGGTTTGGTTCACCTTCTACTATCGGAATCCTTCGAGGCGGAAATCCGGAGCCTTTCAACAACGATCCGGGGCACAACCCACAATGGGATTGGGGGATCCCGAACAGCTACAAGTGACCACACAAGGGTCTCAACCACCACACGGGCGTCTAGGGTCCAAAGACCCAAGAGTAACAAGTTCACAAGCTTTCAACTTCCACGAATCCTCGTGGAGAGCACAAACCGATGCAACGAAGCAATGGCAAGAGCACAAGTGTTCAAATCCTTCACTCTCAAATCCCACCACAAGCAACTAATGCTTATGGGGGGGGGGAGAATAGAGGAAGAACAACGAAGAACACAACAAATGGAACTTCAAGAACTAGATCGAAATGGTTCCACTCACTTAGAGGAGAAATGGATCGGTGGAAATGTAGATCTAGGTCTCATCCTTCAATCCTCCAAAGATCAACGAATTTGGGTGGAAGGATTGGGAGTAATCGAAGAAATGATCTTTCAACAATGGAGGAGAGAGGAAAAACGTGCTCAAGTACTTAGGAAACATTGGGGAAGAAGGGCCCTTAAAAAGGTGCCCGAAAATCTGCCCGTTGGGCTGTTTTTCGGCCCCGGGGCGGTACTACCGGGCTTGACCCGGTACTATCGGATCACTACCGGGTTAAAAACCGCTCGAAACCAGTACCAAACACGAGATCCGGTAGTAGACGCGGTAGTAGGGGCGGTACTACCGCGCATGCAAAAAGCAGAAAAACACCGACACTAAAACGAGCAAAACTTTCGCATACGAACTCCGTTTTTGATGATCTTGTGCTCGTTGGAATCGCAACGAAGAGCTTTACAAGATCATGCAGAGAAACATCATTGTTAAACAATGGAGGATAAAACCAAATGGGGAAAGGTTAGACCTCTCGATAAAAGAACAACCGATAAAACCTCCAAACCAAAACCGCAATATGTTTTTCATCTGGACTCCGTTTTCTATGATCTTGGGCTTATTTCGAAGATACTCACAAGCACAACAAGATTATGCATATACACATCATAGTCCATCATGTGAGGAGGATAACACAAGAGGAGAGTTTGACCTCTCTATAAGAGACGAACCGGTAAAACCTCCAACATCAAAAACACCACACGATATCCAAATGAAATCCGTTTTTGATGAACTAGAGCTTGGTATGGAGATGAACACAAGCTCTAAATTCTCACATGGATAAATGCCAAATAAGAACTAAGAAAGATGATATGCCAAATATGCAAAGGTTTGAGCTCTCCACAAAGATGCGATCAAGTTACTCACTTAAGAGCCCCTCTTGATAGTACACCGTCTATCCTATAACCCGGTCTCCAAACTAACAACATGAGACCGGTAAAATAGAAACCCTATCAAGATCATACCTTTGCCTTGCGCATTCCACTTGAGCTAGATGATGACGATCTTGACTCTCTCACGTTGGAACACCTTTCTTGATTGTGCTTGCTAGCACATGCTTGATGAAGACTTCTCCAAATGCTGCCCCATACTCCATTATGGAGAGCCTCGATAAGCTCCGTCTTCATGTAACCACTTGCGCTTCATATTCTTCTCTTGATATAGATGATGGCTTGGAGATAAACATGAAGTTCACTCAATCCTCTTTTCCAAGCCATGCTTGCAATAATCTCAACTCTTCACATGACCATTCTTCATATAAACCCTTGGATGGAACGTTGGTCATCATGTAATCTTCTAGAGTCCAACACATGAACTCCAATCTTTTCCTATGGACAAGATCTACAAGAATATCTCAAAGCAAACATTAGTCCATAAGGATTGTCTTTAATTACCAAAACCACGCATGGGGCAACACATGCCCTTTCACTTTCTTCTGATTGCGCCGTAACCATGGACGATCTTCATCATTTAACACGATCCTTGGGTCAGTTTTCACTGCGAAGGGCAAAATTTCATCGAACTTATTGTAATCTTCTGACATGTCTGTCTTGTCCTCCACTCCCACGATGTTTCTTTTCCCTGAAAGAACTATGTGGCGCTTTGGCTCATCGTATGATGTATTCGCTTGTTTATCTTTTCTTTTTTTGGTCTGGTAGACATGTCCTTCACATAGAAAACCTGAGCCACGTCATTGGCTAGGACGAACCACTGTAGTCATTCCGTACTGCGGGTCTACATATACCCCGCCTGTCAGGTTGAACCATTTGCACCAGAACAAAGGGACCTTAAAAGAAGGTCCATAGTCAAGTTCCCATATCTGCTCTATGTAACCATAATTTGTGTCCTTTTGCCCATTGTTGTTTGTTGCATCAAAGCGGACACCACTGTTTTGGTTGGTGCTCTTTTATCTTGCTCGACCGTGTAAAATGTATTCCCATTTATCTTGTACCCTTGAAAAGTCAATATAGGCGAAGATGGTGACTTGGCCAACAAGTATAGCTGTTCTCCAACAGTGGTGTCATTAATGAGACGTGTTTGCAACCAACCGCCGAAAGTCTTCATGTGTTCTCCTTGAATCCATTCTTCAGGCTGCTCCGGGTATTTGGAGAGTAAACTATTCATGTGTTCCTCGATATACGGAGCCACCAAGCTAGAATTATGTAGAACTGTGTAGTGTGCTTGAGTGAAAGAATGCATGTCCTTACATATTATTGCTTTTTTTCCTAACGTGCCTTTTCCACGCAGTCTCCCCTCATGGCGCGATTGAGGAACACCGATCGGCTTAAGGTCAGGAATAAATTCAACACAAAACTTAATGACCTCCTCTGTTCCATAGCCCTTGGAGATGCTTCCTTCGGGGCCTAGCATAGTTATGAACGTATTTCTTTAAGACTCCCATGAACCTCTCAAAGGGGAACATGTTGTGTAGAAATACAGGACCGAGAATGGAAATCTCTTTGACTAGGTGAACTATGAGGTGCGTCATAATATTGAAGAAGGATGGTGGGAACACCAACTCGAAGCTGACAAGACATTGGACCACATCCTTCTGTGAACTTGGTAGAGTTTCTGGATTGATCACCTTCTGAGAAATTGCATTGAGGAATGCACATAGCTTCACAATGGGTATTCGAACATTTTCCGGCAGAAGCCCCCTCAATGCAACCGGGAGTAATTGTGTCATAATCACGTGGCACTCATGAGACTTTAGGTTTTGGAACTTTTTCTCTGCCATGTTTATTATTCCCTTTATATTCAACGAGAAGTCAGACGGGACCTTGATACTGCTCAGGACCAGGACTTAAAAAAAGATCTCCTTCTCTTCTTTGGTAAGAGCGTAGCTGGCAGGACCTTGATACTTCTCTGTATTCAGGTTGTCTCGTTCGTGCATACGTTGCTGGTCCTGCCGTGCATCCGGTGTATCTTTCGTCTTCCTATACACGCCCAAGAAGTTTAGCAGGTTCACGCAAAGATTTTTCGTCACATGCATCACGTCGATTGCAGAGTGAACCTCTAGGATTTTCCAATTGGGTAGCTCCCAAAATATAGATTTCTTCTTCCACATGGGTACGTGTCCGTCAGCGTGATTCGGAACAGATTGTCCGCCAAGACCCTTTTCCAAAGATTACTTTTAAATTCTTGACCATATCATATATAACATCCCCAGTAGGGCGGGTAGGCTTCGTCCGGTGATCTGTCTCACCTTTGAAATGCTTGCCTTTCTTTTTTACGGGATGCTGTTTTGGAAGAAATCGACGATGCCCCGGGTACACATTCTTGTTTGCCAAATATATACTTTCAGTCTCACCTAAACAGTGCGTGCATGCATTGTATCCCTTGTTTGACTGTCCTGAAATGTTACTAAGAGCAGGCCAATCATTGATGGTTACAAACAACAACGCTCGCAGGTCAAATTCCTTTTGTTCGTGCTCATCCCACATAGGTACACCTTCTTCACGCCACAACTGTAAAATTTCTTCAACCAATGGCCTCAGGTACACATCAATGTCGTTGCCAGGTTGCTTCGGGCCTTGGATGAGCACTGGCATCATAATGAACTTCTGCTTCATGCACAACCAAGTAGGAATGCACAACCAAGGAGGAAGGTTATAAATACATAGAGTCACAGGCCACGTGCTATGACTGGAGCTCTGCTCCCCAAAACGATTAAAGCCATCTGTACTTAGACCAAATCTTAAGTTCCTTGCGTCATCTGAAAATGTCGGGAACTCTCTGTCGATTTTTCTCCAATGCGACCCATCAGCGGGGTGTCTGATTGCGTGGATCACACGTTCGCTGGGAGACCCAAGAGGAAGGTATGAAGCAGTGTAGCAGCAGTTTCCCTCAGTATGAAACCAAGGTTTAATCGAACCAGTAGGAGCAAGAAATCACTTCTGAAGGTTGTCAGTGGCGCGCTGATGTGGAACCTGCACACAACACAATCAAACTACTTTGCCCCAATGAAACAGTGAGGTTGTCAATCTCACCGGCTTGCTGAAAACAAAGGATTAAATGTATGGTGTGGAAAACAGTAGTAAATTGCAGAGAATGAAAAGGAACAATGTTTGCAGTTGGTTGTATTATCAGTGTAAAAGAATGGACCGGGGTCCACAGTTCACTAGTGGTGTCTCTCCATAAAAGATAACTAACATGCTGGGTGAACAAATTACAGCTGGGCAATTGACAAAATATTGAGCGCATGACAATGCATATATATGACATGATGATTACTATGATATTCATGTGGGCATTACGACAAAATACATAGACTGTTATTCCAATAGCGTCTATGACTAATAATCCACCGCCAGGTTGTCATACCGAGTTCCCCATTGGTATTAAGTTGCAAGCAACGGATAATTGCATTAAGTAATGTGCGTAAAGTAAACAAATGCATTAGACCTAACGGCGTACCCTTAAGCTAAGCATCGGTTATTTTATCCCTAGTGGCAACAGCACATCCACATTCTTAGAAGTTATTGTCACTCTCCCAGATTACCGGAGGCATGAACCCACTATCTAGCATAAATACTCACTCTTGGAGTTACAAGCATCTACTTGGCCAAAGCATCTACTAGTAACGGAAAGCATGCAAGATCATAAATAACATATAAGATAGATTGATAATCAACTTGACATAGTATTCAATATTCATCGGATCCCAGCAAACACAACATGTAGCATTACAATAAGATGATCTTGATCATGATAGGCAGCTCACAAGATCTAAACATGATAGCATAAAGTGGAGAGACAACCATCTAGCTAATGCCATGGACCCGTAGTCCGAGGATGAATTACTCACGCATCACTACGGAGGCAGGCATGGTGATGTAGAGCCCTCCGGTGATGATTCCCCTCTCCGACAGGGTGCCGGGAAGAGCTTCTGAACCCTCCCGAGCTACGGTTGACGGCGGCGGCGTCTCTGGAACTTTTCGTGGATAATGGCTCGGGTGTTTAGGGTTTTCGCGTCGGGAAGAATAAATAGGCAAAAGGGCGGCGGCTACGGAGCCACGAGGGCCCCACACTGTAACATCCCAAGTTTTTCAAAAAGTTGAAAAATCAGAAAAATTTAAAACTTTTTAAAACTATTATGTATTTTGCTTTGAAAATAAAATTCATGCATACATTCATCATCATATAGCATTGTTTGCATTTGGATATTTTAAAAAGTGAGAATAATAATTCCACTTGAAAACATATTTAACAAAATATATTAGTAGAGCAAAGAATGCTCCAAGTTTTCTTTTGACTTTTATGAATGTGTTGTTCTGTTAGAATTGTTTGTGAAATCGTTTGAATCTATTGTAATATAAGTAATTGCAAATGTTTATCTTGTGGTATTTAAAGCCACCTTTGATTTGTTTTAAAACCTATTTTACTTTTGACATCAAGTGTCATATTGTTTATTTATTAAAAACCTAGTTTGGAAATCAAAATGATTTCTAATAGAAAAGTGTGTTGGTGTGAATAGTTTGTTTGTATTGAGAATTATTCTATTACTCACCTATTCTCTATTTCAAGTTTTATAGTTTTGCTTTTGAAACAAAATAAGTATTTGGATTCTAAAATGAGTTCTAAATTCGTTTTGATTTATCAAACCCTTATTAAAACTGTTTGAGTTTTTATAAGATTATTTTATTGAGGGATATAAATCATGTTACTCCTAAATTGCTTTGGTTTAAAATATAATTTCAAAAGGAATTTATAAAAACCTATAGTTTTCAAATAACATTATTATGTCCAAAATTCATTTTAACACTTTTCAAAAATTTAGTTGACAAAATATTTTGGAAATGCTTTTTGGAAGTTTCAAAATAAAGAGTTTGAATTTACAAAACTATAGAAATTGGTTTGAATCCAAAAGGATTCATATTTTAAAAGTTATGAATTTTAGAAATTTCAGAAAACAAAAAGGAATAGGAAAAAAAATGGAAACGGGCCTAACTGGGCCGAACCCATCCTTATCTCTCGCACGTGCAGCAGACAACAGTCCGGCGGCAGCCCACCTCCCTTCCTCTGACTGACATGTGGGCCCCACCAATGACGTCAGCGATGACGTCATCATCGTCTCCACCGTGTTCATCACGGAGTCTACCGAAACCCTACCCGATTTGATTCCAAAATTTGTTACGATTTGCTCGCGATCTTCTCGTGCCCTCACCCCTATATAAACTCCACAAGCCCCGCAGTATTTTGCCCAAACCTAGCACCTAAGACGCCCCCAGGCTGCTCGTATTTCTCCGCCGTCGTGCGCCATTGCCGCCGCCGTTTTCTTCAAACACCGGTCGACTTCGGCGACGCCAAGCCCTCCTATTCCTCCCTTTCTTCTTTATTTTTCCTGGCGCATCTCCCTGACCCTTCCTCGATTTTTATTTCACAGCTAAACGTCGAACGCAAGCTCGACAGAAGCTCGTCGCCATCTGGAGCTTCTTCGGCCGAGCGTCACCGGCGTTACAGGACGGGCTCGAGCACGCAGACCCTCCCATCTTCTTCGTCGTGGTGTACCGCGTCCCGTCGCCATCTCCCCGAGGCCAGAGGAGCACCAGAGCGTCGCGAACATCCACAACCGAGACGCAGCTCCGCCGCCGCCTCCATCTCCGACGACCGAGCGCCGCCACGGTAAGGTCATCTCACCTCGGCCGTCCGATCTTGTTTTAACGCGTAGGATTAGATCCCGTTTCGAACCGGTATCGACGAATCACGGAGCGCCACGTCGCGGCCGAGTCAGCAACACAGTCAGCGCAGCTCCGCACCAACCAGAGGATGCCACGTCGACGGAGGACTTCAGCGCAAAGATTCTTCTGTTTTCTTCACCGTTTAGCCCCTGCGTATCACGAATAGGTCCCTGCAAATTAGATTCATTATTAATTTTCACTCGTTTATCCAAATCTTATGAAAAATATATTTTTGGAAAGCTTAAGACTTGTAGAAACTTTTGGTATACTTATTTTGAGGTTTTGTCGAAATTAAATTAGTTAATTTTTAAAAATGGTTTAAATAGTATTTTGACTATAAATTGAGTTTAAAAAGGGATTTTTGAGTAAACTCTTTTTCTATAGTTTTGTATGCCTAAGTATTGGCCGTAGGAATACTCTATTAATTTTGTAAAATAATTTTTCAATGATTTTGAGTAAATATTGTTTAAATGCTTTTTAGGTGTTATGTTAATTAATAAAATGTATTAAAAATTAGTTTCTTCTTATTTTCGAGTTGTAAAATAACTTAGTAGTATTTTAGAGACTTTAGCACTTAAAATACTTAGAAATATTTTGTCTCTCTCAAAGATAAAACTATTTCTTCCTTAGAAATTTTTTGACAAGTGTTTTGACAACACTTTTCCTTAGAGAATTTTAGCCTCTCTTATGTTGATTAACTTTTACTTAGAATTTATTTGTGACTTATTGTTTGACCCTTGGTCCTTAGTTATTTTGGATCATCTTTATTGCTTGCATTTCCTTAGAGCATTTTCATAAGCATGGCATGCATATTAAGTCCTTAGTATTATTTTTGGTACTTCTTACATGAATTACCCTGGACGAGTCCCCTCCCACCGCTACAGTAGGAGGCGATATTTCTGGATCCACTTGCTCTCCCACCTCGCCGTCGACGATTTCGTCGGTTCCCTCGCCCTCCGCCGGCCGCTCCGGCGGCAGGAGGGTGGGGGAACCCGGGATCTCCTCGTGTATATAGTGTAGGAAGGAGTTGGTGCCTAGCCGGCGGCGTCCTGGAGGTGGTGGCGTGTCGGTGGTGGCTTTTGCAGGTGGTGCTCGACCCTTCTAGCGATGGAGCTCGGCGTAGATCCATGGCGGGGCACCATCTTCCTCGCGCTCGCGGTCCCCGGTGGCCGCCGTGCGCGTACCCCGTACTGGAGCTCGGTGCGGCGACTCCAGCTGAAGATCTTGATCCAGCTGATCTCGGAGCACGACGACGAGGAGGTCCGAGTAGCAGGATGGAGGCTCCCCGGAGTTCGAGGACCGGTGACTTCCCTCTCGCCAGGGGTCATCCTCTGATCCAAGGTTCAATGGAGGATGCGGCGGAGGCGCGCCGCCGGAACGTGCTGTTCTTCATCGACGTCTTCGTCCTACAGGAGGACCTTTGTGTAATTTCCATATTTCTGCAGGTCTTTTCTGCTTTGCTCTGATGTATTAGTTGTATCCCGCAAAAAAAAAAACCACTAAGTTAGAAATTAGTAGAAATCAAGGAAGGACTTAGCTTGAAAACAAGACTGCAGAAGCATCTCCAAGAAGAAATGACTTAGAAGAAATCAAGAGGAAGTTCATGAAGACCAACCAGCAACATTTTCCAAGTCTTCCTTTCCTTCCTCTCTTTCTTCCTTCTTCTCTTAAACTTCTTGGTGAATATTCTACAATCAAGACCAACCTTGACGCTGCCAACAAAATCAAGTCTTCAGAACCATCAAGTCTACATAATTAAATGAAGTCACACCAAGAAGAAAACTACAAGGAAGCCTGGAGAAGATTCTTGGAAGACCAACTACTTCTTTCTTTCTATCTTCTCTTTCTTTCTATTTTGTCTCACCTTGGACATAGACCAAGTCCTTGGTGTTTAAGACTAAATTAATAGAGTACTAATTGAAGACCATTGAAGAATACAAAGGAGTTGAAGATGTTTTGAAGATCAAACGTATGAAGATTTAAACTAACCTTGCAACTTTTCAAGTTGTTATTTCTTGCTCAACCTTGACCTTGCCTTAGCCAATGGGATAATGTTATTTTGTTGTCTCTCCCTTATTTTGTTTTGCCTGTCTGTCATACCACATTTCTTTGTATCATCCTGCATCTCATGCATGTCATATTTTTCTAAGTGTTGCATTTATGATTGTATGTTTATTTGTGATTTGTTTGACTTGTTAGAAATTCCGGAGAGAGACGAAAGTGGTTGCAACTGCTACTACTACACTTCTGTTTGCCAAGGCAAGTGGCACACCCCCATAAATTTCCTAAGTATTTTTATATGCATTACTTAGTGTATTTCTTTATATGCATGTGTTGGATAGTATTATTGCTATATGCTCAACCCACCATACCTTTACACTAGTTGTGTCTAGAACCCCCCTTTGATAACTTAGTAGATTATTTGATGCTATGCGAATGTGTTTTCTTTAAAGTTTAATTCTACTAAGTAATCTATCACCTGGGTGGACTTGGTTTTGAAAAGATGATGGAAAGGTTGAGTGTCATCTCTTAGGGGTGACCTCTAAGGGATGGTCACTTGTGGTTGCCACCCAGGGTATTAAAGGGACCAATGTTTTGTCTAAGTGAAGAAGCTTCCAGTGCAGCCACTTGGTATTATGGCTCTGCCTTGACTAAGTTATAGGAACCTGATTCCGGCAGGTCTTAGCGGATGAATGTCTGTATGGTCTGCCAGAGGAACAGGGGACTGTTTCCCAATGGTCTCGTCTTAACTCTCTCCTTTTCCTTAGCACAAATTGAGTGCTTGAGGATAGTTTGGGTTTGTTGGGTCTCGTGGTGAAAGTGCACAACCTCTCGAGAGTTAAATCTGAGTACTTAGCCGTGTCCCCGGTTACGGACAATTTGAGCAGCTGATCAAGGACGACAACGGAGGCTCCCGACATTCCAATTTCTTAAGTTAAAATATTGAAGGTTGAATAAAGGTAGACAAGAGGATGGTTTTCATGCCATACCTGTTTTGACAAAAGAAAAGTGTTTTATAAAGAGATGGGAAAAATTGGCTTTATGCAAAATAGCCTTGAAAATCCACCAGCCAAATATGCATATAGGCTACTAGAGTTATTCCATTAAGTGTCCACATAGTGTCACTTGCCAGATCCATTTTTAATGGTATCTGACCCACTCTGTTGCAAAATTTTATTTTGTTGCAGATTGTTCTGACGACGAGTGAGTTTCGTTAAGGTTTCGAGTCTGCAACCAACATGTTTTCGCCTGTGGCACATGATGATGATGGAGACTCCATGAAGAATAATTTTCCGCTGCTTTACTCTTTCAAAGCTAGCTTCGTGCTATGCAATTTGTAAAGGATATTTCCTAAGTACTGGATCCACGTGTAATAATTGATACAATGTTGTGATATTTCATCTTAGACTGTGTGTGCAAATGAATCGATCCAGGGGTTTGCACTATACACAGGTACCTTGCCAATTTCTAAGTGCAGGTACGTTACACACACCACCCCACGGCGCGGCAGGGTGGGGCCCACGCGGCCCATGGTGTGGGTGCGACGTGGCCCTCCTCCATCTCTCCTCTGGACTCCGTCTTCGTGTTGGAAAAATAGGAGGTTCTGTCCAAGTTTCGTCCAATTCCGAGAATATTTCCAGACTAGCTTTTCTGGAATACAAAAACAGCAGAAAACAGGAACTGGCACTGTGGCATCTTGTTAATAGGTTAGTCCCAGAAAATGCATAAAAATGCTATGAAGTGTATATAAAACATGTAACAATTGGTATAATATCAACATGGAACATCAGAAATTATAGATACGTTTGAGACGTATCAAGCATCCCCAAGCTTAGTTCTACTCGTCCTCGAGTAGGTAAAACGATAAAAACAAAATAATTTCTGAGGTGACATGCTACAATCATAATCTTGATCAAATAATATTGTAAAGCACATGTTATGAATGAAGTGATCCAGGTCAATGGTCTATAGTTTGCTAGCAAGTAGATAATGAGCAAACAACTGAATCATATAAGCAAAAACTTTTCATGAATAGTACTTTCGAGACAAGCATCAAAGAGTTTTGCATAAGAGTTAACTCATAAAGCAATAGATTCTAAGTAAAAGGTATTTAACCAACACAAAGGAAGATTTAAGTTTCAGCAATTGCTTTCAACTTTCAACATATATATCTCATGGATATTTGTCAACACAAAGCATATAATAAGTGCAATATACGAGCATATAAAAATTGTTGCACCAAAGTTGACACTAGTGTTTGCTTCTAAGATAGAAAGAAGTAGGAAAACTGACTCAACATAAAAGTAAAAGAAAGGCCCTTCGCAGAGGGAAGCAGGGATTAAATCATGTGCTAGAGCTTTTTAAGTTTTTGAAATCATATAGAGAGTAAAAATAAGTTTTGAGAGGTGTTTGTTAATTGTCAACGAATCAGAAAATGGAAAGTACAATATGACCCCTGCCAACCAGACTTTTAAGAGCGGCTCCCATGAAGGACGTTATTTCTACCAGCAAGGCAGATCATCCCTCTTTCTCTTTTGTTTACACATGCAGATATTTCACTGTTTGTCATTGCTTGACTGATAAATCAGGGCAAAAATGTGAAGAGAATTAAGCGGTTAAAGTTGTAATTAATTGGGACTGGGCACCCCATTTGCCAGCTCTTTTTGCAAAATTAATGGATAAGCGGATGTATATGCCGCTAGTCCGGTGGTAAAGTCTGTTTGACAGTTGACATAAAGACATCCACCCCGTCCTCATGAGCTTGGTAAACATTGACACAAAATAGGAGTAATAATGTTTGAATAGTTTAAAGGTAGCACATGAAAAATTTACTTGGAATGGCAAGGAAAACCACATATAGGTAGTTATGGTGGACACAGATGGCATGGATTTTGGCTCAAGGTTTTGGATGCACGAGAAGCATTCCCTCTCAGTACAGAGTTTAGGCTAGCAAGGTTATTTGAAGCAAACACAGGATATCAACCGACACAGCAAGACTTATATGAAAACATATTGCAAGCATTATAAGACTCTACACTGTCTTCCTTGTTAACCAAACCCTTTTACTAGAAAATATCTAGACCTTAGAGATACCAATCATGCAAACCAAATTTCAACGAGCTTTACGGTAGTTCTTCATTAATAGGTTTTAACTACATGATACAAAAGCTTAAACATGAACTACTTGATAACTCAAAACAATTGACAAGTATCAAATTATCCAATACATGATCTACAAGAATATGTAAGCTTTTTCCATTATACCATCTACCACATGCAACATTTTCTGTTCCAACCAAACACCAATCAATTTATTTCAACATAAACTCTCCAAACAATTATAAGTGAAGCAAGAGAGTACTTTCTTTAAAAGAACTAACAGCTCTGAATAAGAGATGCATGCAAAACAGGAGCTAAAAGCATAGCAATAGCTAGATAAGAATACTCAACAAGTATAAGTGAAGAATAGGAGTATTCATATGAAAAAGCGGAGCGTGTCTCTCTCCCAATCAAGAATGCTGGGGTCCAATCAAGTTGACCATAAGAAAAATAAAATACTGAAAATAAAAGCACACAGACGCTCCAAGTAAAGCACATATGATGTGAAAGAATTAAAATATAGTTTCACTAGAGATGACCTGATAAGTTGCTGATGAAGAAGGGGATGCCAAACTTAGACGCTTGAGTCTTCTTGAAATATGCTGGGGTGATCCATGGGAGCATCCCCAAGCTTAAGCTCTTCACTCTTCTTGATCACATTATATCATCCTTCTCTCTTGACCCTTGAAAACTTCCGCCACACCAAACTCAAAGTAATTCTCATTAGAGGGTTAGTGCACAATCAAAAACTCACATGTTCTATAAGGACACAAACATGACCGTTACTTTTAACATTAGCTACTGCCACTGATGTTATGTGAAGCTCTTCACCCTAAAAAAAATTCCACTCAACACTAGTAAAAGAGAGAATGCGAAAAATAAAAGACAGAATCTGTCTAAACAGAACAGTCCGCAAAGACGAATTTTTTCGAGGCACTTACGTTGCTCAGATCGAAAAACTTTAAACTAACGAAAGATGCGTACATATCTGAGGATCACGCACAAAAATTGCAGATTTAAATAATTTTTCTGTGATTTTACAGAATTAAAACGGTGAACAGCAGAAATCTGTTCCTGCGCAGAAATCCAAATCTAGCATCATCTTCCTATTAGAGGCAATACTTGGCACAACAATGCGATAAAATAAAGATACAAAGGAATTGTTACAGAAGTAAACAACTCCTTGACTCAAAAAAAAAAATTGCAGAAATAAAATAATGGGTTGTCTCCCATAAGCGCTTTTCTTTAACGCCTTTCAGCTAGGCGCAGAAAGTAAGAATCAAGTGTTTCCAAGTGATGAAGCATCAACAATCTTACGCTTAGCTCTCTTACCTTACCCTTATCTTTAGGAAATACTTGGTTACACATAGGTGAAGAGGCGAAATTCATAGTGCCTTGGCCCACATCTATTATTGCTCCAAAGCGTTTCAACAGAGATCTTCCAAGCGTAATTTGTCCTACTCCTGCACATTCAATGACAAGATAATCAATAGATATTGTTATCCCCAGGAGTTTTGTAAATACTCCTTCGGCTACTCCTCTTGGTAATTTAATAGTATTATCACCCAAAATTATACAATCTTCGCATTTGGAAAGCTCCCAAAGATTTAAGGAATCAAAAATATCCTTGGGCATTAAACAGAATTCAGACATAATATCACAGCGAGCATGAAAAGTTTCACCATTGATAACAACTTTTACTGAGGGAACCCATCCCGATGGTTCAAAATTTACTGGCACATTATCATAGTGTTCACAATTTGATTATACCCTTCTTTTAGACCAGATATGTTTGTTTCAAGAGTGTTAAGTCTATCACTTATGCTTGTCAAAGCCAAATCAATTTTACTGATTGGAGGGCTAGAAATTGTAATCATTTTTTATAGCATTAAAAGCTTGATCCCCATCATAACGAAGGAAATCTCCTCCTACCACAGCATCTAAAGCATATCTGTAGCAAAGAACAAGACCAAAATAAAAGCTACTAAGAAGCAGGCTTAAAGTCATTTTAGGTTCAGTTTTAGCATAAGACTCAAAAATTCTAGACCAAGCATCTTTAAAACTCTCCTCACTCCCTTGCTTGAAAGTGAAGATCTCTTCCTCAGGTGACATGATGACAGGAACAGGGCTAGACATGATAACAAGACTGAAAAATAACAATTCGAAAATAAAAGTAACTAATTTTTTGTGTTTTTGATAAATAAAGCAAACAAGACTAAATAAAAATAAACTAAGCAAGACAATAACAAAGTAAAGAGATTGGAAGCGTGAAACTCCCCTTGCAGAAATCCTCTTGCTCCCCGGCAACGGCGCCAGAAAAAGAGCTTGATTGCGTGGATCACACGTTCGTTGGGAGACCCCAAGAGGAAGGTATGAAGCAGTGTAGCAGCAGTTTCCCTCAGTATGAAACCAAGGTTTAATCGAACCAGTAGGAGCAAGAAATCACTTCTGAAGGTTGTCAGTGGCGCGCTGACGTGGAACCTGCACACAACACAATCAAACTACTTTGCCCCAACGAAACAGTGAGGTTGTCAATCTCACCGGCTTGCTGAAAACAAAGGATTAAACGTATGGTGTGGAAAACAGTAGTAAATTGCAGAGAATGAAAAGGAACAATGTTTGCAGTTGGTTGTATTATCAGTGTAAAAGAATGGACCGGGGTCCACAGTTCACTAGTGGTGTCTCTCCATAAAAGATAACTAACATGCTGGGTGAACAAATTACAGCTGGGCAATTGACAAAATATTGAGCGCATGACAATGCATATATATGACATGATGATTACTATATATTCATGTGGGCATTACGACAAAATACATAGACCGTTATCCAACAGCGTCTATGACTAATAATCCACCGCCAGGTTGTCATACCGAGTTCCCCGTTGGTATTAAGTTGCAAGCAACGGATAATTGCATTAAGTAATGTGCGTAATGTAAACAAATGCATTAGACCTAACGGCGTACCCTTAAGCTAAGCATCGGTTATTTTATCCCTAGTGGCAACAGCACATCCACAATCTTAGAAGTTATTGTCACTCTCCCAGATTACCGGAGGCATGAACCCACTATCTAGCATAAATACTCACTCTTGGAGTTACAAGCATCTACTTGGCCAAAACATCTACTCCCTCCGTTCCAAATTAATTGACTTTCATTTGTCCACATGTGAATGTATCTAGACATGTTACACGTATAGATACATCCACATATGGATAAATAGAAGTCAATTAATTTGGAACGGAGGGAGTACTAGTAACGGAAAGCATGCAAGATCATAAATAACATATAAGATAGATTGATAATCAACTTGACATAGTATTCAATATTCATCGGATCCCAGCAAACACAACATGTAGCATTACAATAAGATGATCTTGATCATGATAGGCAGCTCACAAGATCTAAACATGATAGCATAAAGTGGAGAGACAACCATCTAGCTACTGCCATGGACCCGTAGTCCAAGGAAGAACTACTCACGCATCACTCCGAAGGCAGGCATGGTGATGGAGAGCCCTCCGGTGATGATTCCCCTCTCCGGTAGGGTGCCGGGAAGAGCTTCTGAACCCTCCCGAGCTAGGGTTGGCGGTGGCGGCGTCTCTAGAACTTTTCATGGATAATGGCTCGGGTGTTTAGGGTTTTCGCGTCGGGAAGAATAAATAGGCGAAAGGGCGGCGGCTGCGGAGCCACGAGGGCCCCACACCACCCCACGGCGCAGCAGGGGGGCCCACGCGGCCCCATGGTGTGGGTGCCACGTGGCCCTCCTCCACCTCTCCTCTGGACTCCGTCTTCGTGTTGGAAAAATAGGAGGTTCTGTCCAAGTTTCGTCCAATTCCGAGAATATTTCCAGACTAGCTTTTCTGGAATACAAAAACAGCAGAAAACAGGAACTGGCACTGTGGCATCTTGTTAATAGGTTAGTCCCAGAAAATGCATAAAAATGCTATGAAGTGTATATAAAACATGTAACAATTGGTATAATATCAACATGGAACATCAGAAATTATAGATACGTTTGAGACGTATCAGTGTCTCAGCAGCAGGTCTTTCTTACGGTCTTCTTTGTGCCATCGCAACAACTTGACATACTCTTTGTTTTGGAACAAACGTTTCAACAGTGGTATTATAGGAGCATACCACATCACCGTGGCAGGAACCCTCTTCCTGGGGCGCGGCTCGCCCTCAACATCACCAGGGCCATCTCGCTTGATCTTATACCGCAATGCACCGCATACGAGGCATGCATTCAAATTCTCGTACTCCTCACCGCGGTAGAGGATGCAGTCATTGATGCATGCATGTATCTTCTGCACCTCTAATCCTAGAGGGCAGACAACCTTCTTTGCTTCGTACGTACTGGGGGCAATACGTTATCCCTTGGAAGCATCTTCTTTATTATTTTCAGCAAATTTTCAAATCCCTTGTCAGATGTACCATTCTCTGCCTTCCACTGCAGCAATTCCAGTGTGGTACCCAGCTTTTTCTGTCCATCTTCGCAACAATTTTTTGTGATCCTCTAACATGCTCTCCAACTTCAATATCTCGTTTTCACTGCCGCTGTTTATCTGTGCATCAAGAATGGCCCGATGAAGATCATCAACGGGCTCATCAACAATGGCCTCTTCTTCAGCTTCGACTTCCCCCATTGTAGTGCCACCATCTTCAGTGAACATAGGATAGTTGTCACTATCCTCTTCTTCATTGTCTTCCATTATAACCCCTCTTTCTCCGTGCTTGGTCCAACAATTATAACCGGACATGAAACCGGACTACAATAGGTGGACGTGAATGGTTTTTGAGGTAGAGTAATCCTGCGTATTCTTGCAGACACTACATGGACAAGAAATAAAACGATTCGGCGGCTTGTTTGTCTCAGCCACACGGAGAAAATTATGCATGCCATTAATAAAGTCAGGACATCGTCAGTCACCGTATATCCATTGCCGGCTCATCTGCATTATATAAATATATTAAAAAACCATTACACTACATCATGAATATATAATAGTGATCAAATTAATTAATACAAGTTCATCACATTAAAACCAAAGTAGAGTAGTGACCAAATGTAATACATAGTTCACATAAAACATACATTGAAACTAACATACAACTATCTAAAGAATTTTGTAACACCCCAAAAATTCAAACCTAATTTTTTGCGGTGTTTTCTGACACCTGAAAAACTTTTCTATTTTCCTAAATGTTTCCTCAAATATTTTGGGGATGATTTGACTTTGGAATTGCTCTCTCAAAATTTCTCGGTGATCCATGAACCTCACCAATGCCCGTGGTGATTTTGTGGCTTAAGTTTTCCCTCGAAAACCCTAGCCCCGACTATTAAACCTTTTAAACCCTTTTTCTCCACCTACAAAAGGGAAGCCCATTTCCTTAGCTAGATAAATTCCACTAAAAATACCGAAGGACTCCCATATCCATGTAAAGACATTCCATGCAAAAATATTGCATACTCCAATGCAATAATTCCAAGTTAGACATTATTTTCCGAAATGCCATTTTGATCCAGAGATGATCTAGACACCTTACACTCATCCAAAATTTATGCCATTTTGGGAAGGTGCATGATTTCACCTCCTGAACATTTCACTCCATTGCCCCAACCTCATTTGAGCAATATTTGAGGTACTTCCTTTGTAATGCCCTTTTCATGCCTTTTCGCAATTTCCAAAGGAACCCCTATTTGTATGTTTCCAAAAATTCTATGAAAATTAGGGAATGATCCCTAGGCATTATGTAACCCATTTATGCAAAAATATTTGGTACCTTGCTAGGAAAATGTTGAACTTTTTCCCTGTGCAAGTTTCTGCCCTAAAACCCATTTGTGTTAAAAAACACACCAATTGATTTTTGTTGTGGGAAGTGAGCACCTAGATGCGAGCACTAGGAGATCCTACACCTCTGGACCAAGCCTTGATCAAACCAAAAATGGTTTGCCCCTCCAAGCATCAGATTTCAAAATAGTCCAGTACTGTTTTTCAAAAATTGTAGTCGCACCAACTTGCAAATTTGCAAAAACTTTGTTCTGCAAAGTTGTTGGAAATTCCTTTTGGCGCAAGGTGACGCAGTTAGTTTCTCCTCTAGAGCCCTAGGGTGAGAGCACCATCTTGATGCCGATGTCGGCATGGCCTCTGGCATGATCACCATCGGCATTGGCAAGTCAGACGGCGCCGCCGCACTGCTCCTCTGGTTCCTCGCTGTTCCTTGGTTCCGCCGCACCCAAGCTATGACCGCACCCCCTCCTGCTCCCCTGGCTCACACCCAAGACGCCCCTATCCTCTCCCATTAAAGCTTGGCCGAAGTTAGGCGCCGCCCACCGCGTGTCAGCACCGTCCTCGCCGCTGCCCACGAACTCGAGAACAACGTGCGGGTTTCCAAGCCGTTCCTGCTCCTGGAGATCAGCTCGAAGCTCACCCTTATCCCTCCCCTGTAGCCGAGGCGCAAGCCGTGACCTCACTGCGCCATTGATGGCCGCAGCGGCCACGCACCCACCTCCCCTCCCTCTGGACTATATAAGGAGCCCCAGACCCTCCCTTATCGATGCTCTGCACCCTCCCCCTCCCCCTGGAACCCCTCTGCCCCTCTAGTTTTGAAATGGCAGAGCTCTGCTCTGAAATCGGCCGGGGTCGCCGCCGTTGGTCCGTCGACCGTGGCAAGCCCCAGACCGAGCCATTCCTCGATTAAGCTCGCAGAGATGATCCCCTCGACCCCCTCCACCTCCCGGTCAAATCCTTTTGGACTTTAGAGGACCGTAGCCTCGTAACCGTCCTCGACCGCCGGCGGCGAGCTTGCGGGATGCACATCGAGGCATCGCCTCCCCTGCCTCTCCGTGGCCGTAGCCTCCACCCTCCAACGCGGCGCGACGGGGCGCTCCTCCCATGCCTTGGCGGCCGGCGACGCCCACCGGAGAAGCGGCGGCAGCAGGTGGCCGTGCTCGCCTGCGCCGTGTCGGGCTTCCTCCCGCGCTCCCGCGACGCAGAGAAGAAGAAGGCCAGCTGGCCTCCAGCGTGGCAGGAAGGTGACGCCGACAGGTGGGCCCGGCCTAGCCCAGTCGCCACGTCGGATAAGTGGAGACGTATTTCGCGTATTACGTCTCCCAGAACTGGAGGCGTCTTTCCTGGAACCTGCGATCGGTCCAGCCCAGCGCGCAGCGCAGTAGCGGGCTGGCCGGCCCATCTGCGGCCCAGCCACGCACAAGGGCAGCCCGAGCAGTTTTTTTTTCGGGCAATATGTTTTTCTTTTTCTTCTGGTGAGTAACTTCAAATGCCCGTAGTTTTTAAACCGTAGCTCCGTTTTAGTCGATTCAAATTTGTAAATTCCTAGTTTGTAACGATCTGTCCAGTGATACTGGTCTTACCCTTTTTGTAAAACATTTGTATACTCAGCACCCTTGTATGCGTGTATAGGGTATCCCGCGGTACCGGCAAACCGAGACCCTGACCCGTGACGCGTTCGTGACCCTCCAAGCCAAATGCCGTCGATCTCCGGAGGCAAGCTAACCCCTTGCTATGAGCCATCCCGCAATGTTTGTTTGTTTGATTGCTTAATACCATGCCGGGTGTTCTGTCTGTTGCATGTCTGTTTGCTGTCTGTATTTCTTATGAGCCTTGTATTGTTGTATATATATCATGTTGCATTTTAATTATTGCACTGCTGTATAACCGCTTACCTGTGCATCACTCACATTCCCGAGACAATGGCCGGTGGAACCGCCTCAGTCAAAGGAATGGGGGAAATTATTACACCTGTGCGTCTCGCGCTTGCGGGGCTTTGTTTGCTTTTTCCTCTTCGCCGAGGTGAGGAGCGGACGAATGTCGTCTTATGATCCTCGGAGTTGGGGGCATTTGCCAAAAGAGTTATTTGCCTTGTCCCTACGTCAAATATGGTTGGCTTAGACCACCCGGACTGCGACGCTTGGAGCTGACTTTCCATTTGGTTCTTTTTACCGAGATTGCTGACACCACGTCGAGATAACCCTCGAGTGGAATGGATGCTCTCTCATTCTTATGAGTGTTTTTCGGTTCATTCTTTACGGTGACACCGGCTGGGGTTACCGCCACCGTCATCCGTTTGAAACACTATGTATTATTCTGTGAACACTAACCCCGAGTGACACCGGCTGGGGATACCGCCACAGTCACCCGGATATTATTATTATTGTTATGTTGATATCTATACATGCAAGTGTTATGTTTATTCTGTGCTGTTATTGTTATGTGCTTACCATATGTTGCTAATGCCTTGTTGTTTGATGTTCTGATATTGATATCGTGATTGTTATGCTGGACTAATCCCCTGTTTTGGGACTTGTTGTGCTGAAACTTGATTAAATACAACACCCCCTCCAAACAACGATAAGGTCTGTTCATAGTGCCACTAATCTGAACCCTTGAATGTGATACCACCGTTGTCCCATGGAAACCGTGACCTAGTAGGTCGTTGAGCCCCTTGTGTGCCATCCATTGGGCGCAGTCGTTCGGTTGTGCTGTCCGAGGGTAGAGGTAGACAGGCACGGGTTCGACTGTGATAGGGAGTCCGAAGCTAGGCATACCCGGTCGCGCCGGGGGATGTGCCGGATTTACTTGCCCGTTGTGTCACGCGCATAGGGTGGTGCAGGAGAGTGTCTTAGCAAGTGGACCGTCATGTGAGTGTATTTTTGCTTAGTATGACTTTGGGCGTGATGAACCTGAAGTGTCGGCTGAGTGGGGTGCATTTTGATAGGTGGTAAGGCAAACTCTCGAGAGCATCAACCTAGCCAGCTAGCCCCGTTCCTGGATATGGAACAACAGTTCAGTGTCGGTCACACTGTGTGGCCTCGTTGTGTCCGGAGGTTAAACTTAAGATTTGTTTGAAAGAATTAATGAACAACCTGATTTCACTAAATGAACAATAAGATGATGCAGGGAATGTTACTTGTGAGGTGAATGGGATGGCGGTGTGATGCGTTGGAAGCCTATAGTTAGGCCAGAGCCAACATCAACCGTGCATACCCCGGGTGATAGCCAGAGTTGGCTAGAGGCTTGGAAGCCTGATTGTGTTGACAGGAGTAGTTATAAGATTTGGTACCAACTGGTGTACTCGTCTACTCGTCACAGGTAATCTCTTGTATGATTGCCGGTGCACGGTCCAACCCCACCTGGCTTGGACTCTGCACTAGTGATACCCCGTTGTTTGCTTATGCCATGTTTTGCTTGTAATGCCATGCTACCTTTAAGCTATACTGTATGTTTGTCTGTCTAGAGTACCCACTTGCCATGTGTAGTATGTTATTTTCAATATATAACCTGTTGCATGGTTGTTGGATTGTTTGTAATGAGTGGCGATTCTTGCTGAGTGCATATAAATGTACTTACGGGCCTTGTGATTGTGGCCAGGTTTTGTCAAGGATTCATCTTCTATCTTAGCAAGGAGATGGAGCAAGAGCGTGCTAGGATCAGTAGCCCAGCCAGATACCTGTGGAGTGGAGCCGCTCCAAGCCGTTGCCTTAGCCGTCTTCCGCTGCCAGTTAAACTCTGTCCTGAGCCATGCTTGGCTTGATATTTGGTCATGCCTTGATGGCCTTGTAAACCATTTGTAGCACTTCTTGTGCCTGATTGTGTAATGATTTCCATTATGTTACACTGTTGTGACGTGCGGCCAGTTATCTTGGGATGGCGCACGGGACGACTGCCTCTCTAGCAAGATGTGCCAGGGAGGGGTGTCACAAATTTAAACCCAACAACAAATCCGATCAAAATCGCAACTAAGTTAATTATTGAACCAACAGCATAATGATACCAAGCCTCTTTATTAATGGCATATTTTCTAATCTTACTAATATTCAAGCGGATTGCATCCATCTTGATCTTGTGTTTTTCGACGACGTCGGCAAGATCGAACTCCAATTTCATCTTCTCTTCTTGGCATTGTAGACGAAGATCTTCACTTCTTTTCAATTTTGCTTTCAAATCATTATTTTCTTTTTCAAATAAATTTAGCATATCGACAAGAGGGTCGGTTGGAATTTCTGGTTCAACTACCTCCTAGATAAAAAATCTATGTCAAGTTGGTAGGCATAATTGTCTTAAACACGAAATGAAACAAATAGTTATAAAAATATACCACATCCAAATCATAGACCGGACGAGGGCCGACGGGGACGGATATCAAAACCATGACACTATACATATAAAAAAACATAAGAAAATTATACAAGTAATAACTATGCATTTAAATCATACAAGTAATTTAAAAAAAAAGAAAAGATAAAAACAAGAGGCTCACCGTGGTGGTGCCGGTGACGGGACGGCGCGGGCTATCGACGACGGTGAGGACGGGGACGGGACGACACTAAAACCCAGAAATCATAAATTAATTTGAGCTCAAAATGTATATAAAAATAATGAACTCCCTAACTTAGTCATTTTATCAAACACCTAGCTAGCACTACAAAAATGAAATGAGCTAAACTAGCAATGAAATGAGCTAAAATAGCAACCCCGGGAGAAAGGATGAAGTTGCTAACCCTTGAATAGATGGGGTGCCGTCAATCTTGACAAATGGTGGAAAAAATGGGGATGAACTAGAGCTTGGGAGAGGAAACGGAGGAGAAAAATGGTGAATTTTCGAGCAGGAAAAATGGAGAGGCCTCGGGTGGAAGAAGATGATATAGGGGGAACCGTTTAGTACCGGTTCATATCATCTTCTTCCACCCGAGTTCATGATATGAACCGGTACTAAAGGTCAATCCGGTTCATGATATGAACCAGTACTAAAGGTTCTCGCGCTGGGTCCCGCCTCTGTGGCTGCCTGCCGCAGCCCTATAGTCCCGGTTGGTGTTACCAACCGGGACTAAAGATCCCCTACGAACCGGGACTGTTGCTGGCCGGCACCCTGGCTGTTAGAACCGGGACTAATGGCCCCATTAGTCTCGGTTCCAATTATAGCTGGGACAAAAGGGCCAAACGGAAGCCCTGTTTTCTACTAGTGTATATACGTTCTGTCATTCCCAGCCCCAGAGGTTTCATTCATAAGAAGCAGCGAACATTCATAGTGTGATATCACATAAAATTAATAAAAATTGACTCAGATAATTCGAATAACCTATAAAAAATACCAATTTTTTCATTTTTTGGGGTGCATCTAGCTTTTCTGGTATCAAGTTGAACTTGTGAATCCCTTACATAGTCCCATAGTCCAAACTAGAAAAAAGCCATCAACAGGTTCTCACTCAGCCACATCAAATAGACAATGATAACACAAATTTCAGTTTTGTGGCCAGAATTGGCAGCTCCATATCAAATTAAACTGAACACGAGCAAATGGCACAAAATATACATCAAAGAAGGTAAAATACGCTCATCGGGCTTGCCATCCGTACCAGCATCATCCCCCTTGTTGCCACATAAGTTAGAGCCGTCAGAGGATATAGCGGTAACATGCCTTGTCCAAATTTTTGTTGCAGTGTGGTGCCTCCGCCAACCGCCATTGCCATGTCGCCATCGAACCACGCCACCGGACACCCACGACGTCGTATCAGCAACAACCTACATGTAACGAAGAGCAAACAAGTGTTAACACCACGATCACCACGTGTGACTCCATGCTCAAAGAGACATATTGTGCTAAGAGCTTAGGAGTTTTCTGTAGTGTTTCCATAAGCCAATGATCAGTCACAATACAATGAAATAATGGCAGAGGCGTGAATCAAATCAAATGGCAATATTAACTGACAAGAAGTGATACTTTACAAGATCCACTTCCTCCCGTTGCATGGTTCAAATCAAATCAAATAACACAACGAACACGATGTTTTGCAAACATGCACATCCACCTTCTAAAGAAACACCATATAGGCGAGCAAGGTAGGATCCAATGCTAGGGTACCTGATCACAGGAAACACGCCTCAGATATAGTTGGCAAGCAGTATAGGCTTGATATAAATGCAAGTGCTCCACAAATCTTTTAAGCATATCCACTTGAACACACAGAAAAAATAGAAATCAAGAGGGTACATGCTGTAATCACTAATAGAAAAGCATCCATTCAAGATACCGACATTAGTAGTCGAAGACAGTCAATGGGAAACCAAGAACTAGGAGCCGAGGAACCATAGATTTTCAGAGACGTGGAAAGGGAAGGAAGAGTAGGACGAGGAATCACCGGCGAGAAGGCCTGATTCGTCAGAGGGTGGACGCTGCCGCTGCCGCTGCCACCGAGCTTCTTCCACGGGTCGGGGAGCCGTTGTTCACATCCTGTCATGCACGAGAAAGTGGGTAGTGCTAGTGCGTCGGACCTTGCACCTCCTGGTCATTGGTCCGCCGTCGTGCGCCTCCTGGTCTCGCGGGAGAGTGGGAGGAGTATGCCGCCGCTAACGACATTCACCTCCCCATCGTTGCGCCATCGTCATCACCATCGCCTCCGGGTCACGAGAGAGCAAGAGATAGAATTTGGATGGCGAGATGTTGACTAGGGAAACTTTGAAGGAGATATGCCCTAGAGGCAATTAATAAAGATATTTTATTTATCATATCTCGATTGTTCATAATACGTTTTATACCATGCTACAACTGTATTAAGCGGAAACATTAATACACGTGTGGTATGTAAACAACCAGGTCCCTAGTAGCCTCTATTTAACTAGTCCATTGTGCAATTGATGATCGAGGTCTCCCGATCATGTGATATTTATATCAGTTGACAATGGAGTCATATCATTAGGTGAATGATGTGATGGACACACCCAATATTTGTAGGATGTAGTCATTACGCCTTCGACCGTGAGTTCAACTCTAATTACTATTTCTGAAAGATACTTTAATTGCATCAAATGTCATATCTTAATAGTGTGACAATAACGGTATTCCTCTCGGGTATCGGAAGGGAGTATGTTAAGACGAGGGATCAAGAGCGGGATTTGCCAATCCGCATAGCGGGATAGATACTTTGGGCCCACTTGGTGAGATTACATCAATGAGCTTGCAAGCATGTGACTAGGTCACGGGGATGTAATATCACAGACGAGTAAAGAATAGTATTGTCGGTAACGAGATCAAGCTAGGTATCGGGATGCCTGAGATCGAGTCTCGGACAAACTAAGTATCGCCAGGCAAAATGTTTAAGGCTCGACGTCTAAGGTTCGAACGACAAAGTTATTCATGATGCACAGGGACCATCATAGCCATCCAGGTCTCCCTGATAGTCATTGATCGGAGAACGTGTCTCGATCATGTCTGGAGTATTCTCGAACCGCTAGGGTGACACACTTAAGGAGAGTGACGTTTATTTAGATTGGACGCAGAAGAGAAAATAGAGAGAAGAACACCGAAAGTGTTCGGGAGCATTTCCGATGGAGTTCAGGAGCATCCGATGAGGATCGGAGGGCAACGAAATAGTTTTTGGAGCCGGAATAAATTAAATAATATGTATTTAATATTAATTAGTTGAATTAATGATATTTTATTTATTTATTTATTTTCGAATTTATTGGCAGCCCCAACCTTAAATGGGCTTTCCCATGGGAAAGAAGGCCCATAAGGGGGGTAAGCCCCCCCATGGTGCGGATTGGGATGGCAGCCCTAGGTGGGCCACTTGGGGCCCACCTAGGCCGGCGCACTAGGTGGTGATGCGGCTGATGTGGGAATAGTCCCACACCGCCAAGCCACCAAGCCTGGCAGCCTCCCTCCACCTATATATAGAGGTGCCCCTTGCCATTGAATATACACCAGAAATTCCTCTCTCTCTCACCTTGAGCGTGACTCCGCAATTGGGGTAGCGCTTGGGTTGAGGTTTTCTATACCATACGCACACCGCCGTGCTGCTGGTCTTCGGTCCAAGTCTTCTGCTTTCGCAGCTCGGCTGGATCGGAGCCGGAGGTCGTCATCTTCACCGTACGTGTGAAGCCCTGCGAGGCGCCACGCTTGAGGCGCTTGGAGGAGTTTGTCTCCACCACCATGAGGTCGGCGTCGTCATCGTCATCGCCGCCATCGTCTTCATCATGCGTCGTCATCGAAACAGATCTTTTGATCGTCGACGCTTACGATCTACAAGGTTATTTATACCGTCTCCTCCGTATATCGTATATCTGCATAGTTATAGATTCTGGCTAGTTTAAGGTTATCGTTGTTAGGAATTTTTTTGTTTTCTACCTACGATCCCCTTCAAACTTTCCACGGGCTTGGTGTAGATTGTTTTTTCCCCGATGGAACGGGAGGTATTCGAGGGGATTGGGCCGGGCTGAAATCCCCACGTGACGTAAGCTGGTTGGGACAAGTCCATCAACATCACGTACACAACGTACGCACGGACACACGGCAGCGTGTTTGGTTGGAGGGAGTTAGAGCAGAGGAAAGGGAATTGGAGCTGCCTGGGACATAAGAGTGATGCTACAGTTACATGCAGATCCTACGGGCTAGCAGGTTACAGACTGAGGTGTCAGGCTTTGAATGGTGGGTGGATGGGCCCAGCCAGCTGAAATTCAGGGGGGGGGGGAGGGGGCAAATAACGTGGGGCACGTCAGCCCGTAAATTCTTTCCATAAGAAATGTTCCCGTAAGTCTAGCATTATTGGGGACATAAAATCCCTCGTATGGTTAGAGGTAATGGGAGTTGGGAGTTGATCATGGTCGGGGAAAGGGAATTTAGGAGGGCAGTTCCCCCACAACTCTTCTCTGGGTACCCAACTCGTAAACTATATTCGACACAAACACGACAACATCCATGAACAGATCCTTAGTCGTTTTTCTAAACTCGATGGTAAGACCATGCACTAAGTCAATGTGGTCCAAAGAAAACAACGATTCGACGTGAATGTGCTGCAGTGTATGGAACCGTTGCGCAGTAAATCGTGGGGCCCAACTGATGCATTAAATCTCCTTTTCTAGTCTGTTTCCTCCAATCAGAAGCACATGCAGGTTTCCTTTCCAAGCTGTGTCAGATTAAAAACAGGTTCTATTTCAGAAGTTCAGTAACCATCTGTCGTTCCTTGAGCCATAGATCCAAATCAGGAACATAGCAATTGACCGGTCCCCATTGACGAGGTTCATGGCCATACACACTACTAGAAACAAGACCTTTGGTCTAGGGCCAATATTGCCTCTAGTCCCGGGTGGCTTACGACCCCGGACTAGAGGGGGCACTAGTCCCGGGTCAAACGTTTTCCATTTGTCCCAGGTCGTGAGGGAGCTCTAGTCCCGGGTGGTGCGACGACCCGGGACCATAGGTGCGTTGGCAGGGCTGCACAGGGCGTGGGCCACGCGAGAACATCTCGTCCCGGGTCGTACCACGACCCGGGACAAGAGGTGGAGCTTTTGTCCCGGTCATGATATCACCCGGACCATTGCTCGCCGTGCATCATCTTCTACCCCCGAGAGCAGCCCCTCCATTTTTCAGCTCGAGTTCATCTTCATTTGCTCCATTGTTTCCTCTCTCTAGCTCAAGTTTATCCCCTTTTTCTCACTATTGTCAAGATTAGCGGCAGCCATCTATCCGAGGGTTAGCAATTTGATCCTTTCATCCGTCATTGCCCATTTTAGCTCATTTCTTTACTAGCTTAGCTCATTGCATTTTTGTAGTGCTTGGTAGGTGTTTGATGAAATGCCTAAGTTAGGAAGTTCATTTGTTTCATATGCCATTTAAGCTAAATTTAAAAAAAAAATTGTGTGTTCCAGTGTCGTGCTCACCGTCGTTGATCGCCCCGGTTGTCCCGTCACCGGCACCACCTCGGTAAGCATATTTCTTGAAACTTTTATTTTAAAAATCTTAGTTGTATGATTTAGATGCATAATTATTATTTGTATTTTTTATTAGTTGTATAATTGTTTGTTATATATATAGTGCCATGGTTTTGACACATGCCCACACCGGCCCTCGTCCGCTCTATTATTCGGATGTGGTATGATTGTTGTTATAACTATATATTTGTTTCGTTTTGTGTTTATGACAATCATGCCAACCAACTTGACATAGATATATTTTTATCTAGGAGGTAGTTGAACCGGAAATTCCAACCGACCCTATTGTCGAGTATTTTATAAAAGAAAACAATGATTTGAAAGCAAAACTGAAAAGAAGTGAATATGAATGCTCTACCGCGGTGAGCAGTACGAGAATATGAATGAATGCCCGGTATGCGGTGCATTGCGGTATAAGATCAGACAAGATGACCCTGGTGATGTTGAGGGTCAGACCCCCAGGAAGAGGGTTCCTGCCAAGGTGATGTGGTACGCTCCTATAATACCACGGTTGAAACGTTTGTTCAGAAACAAAGAGCATGCCAAGTTGTTGCGATGGCACAAAGAGGACCGCAAGAGCGACGAGATGTACAGACACCCCGCCGATGGGTTGCAGTGGAGAAAAATCGATACAGAGTTCAAGGAATTTGCACGTGACGCAAGGAACTTGAGGTTTGGTCTAAGTACGGATGGCTTTAATCCTTTTGGGGAGCAGAGCAGCAGTCATAGCACCTGGCCTGTGACTCTATGTATCTATAACCTTCCTCCTTGGTTGTGCATGAAGCGGAAGTTCATTATGATGCCAGTGCTCATCCAAGGCCCGAAGCAACCCGACAACGACATTGATGTGTACCTAAGGCCATTAGTTGATGAACTTTTGCAGTTGTGGTACGAACCAGGTGTACGTGTGTGTGATGAGCACAAACAACAGGAATTTGACCTACGAGCGCTGCTGTTCGTAACCATCAATGATTGGCCTGCTCTTAGTAATATTTCAGGACAGTCAAACAAGGGATACAATGCATGCATGCACTGTTTAGATAAGACTGAAAGTATACATTTGGGAAACAAGAATGTGTACCTGGGCATCGTCGATTTCTCCCGAACAGTCATATCGTAAGAAAGAAAGGCAAGCATTTCAACGGTGAGGCAGATCGCCGGAAGAAGCCTAACCTCCCTGATGGTGATGTTATATATGACATGGTCAAGAATTTAGAAGTAATCTTTGGAAAGGGTCCTGACGGACAGTCTGTTCCGCATGACGCTCACGACACGTACCCATGTGGAAGAAGTGCTCTATATTCTGGGAGCTACCCTATTGGAAAGTCCTAAAGGTCCGCTCTGCAATCGATGTGATGCACGTGACGAAGAATGTTTGCGTGAACCTGCTAGGCCTCCTGGGCATGTATGGGAAGACAAAAGATACGCCGGAAGCAAGAGAGGACCAGCAACTTATGAAAGACCCAAACAACCTGCTAGCTACGCTCTTACCAAAGAAGAGAAGGAGATATTTTTTGAAGCCTTGAGCAGTATAAAGGTCCCGTCTGGCTTCTCGTCGAATATAAAGGGAATAATAAAAAAGGCGGAGAAAAAGTTCCAGAACCCAAAGTCTCATGACTGCCACGTGCTTATGACCCAATTGCTTCCGGTTGCATTGCGGGGGCTTCTACCGGAAAATGTTCGACTACCCATTGTTCAGCTATGTGCGTTCCTCAATGCAATTTCACAGAAGTCAATCAGTCCAGCCACTCTAGTAAGGTTACAGAAGGATGTGGCTCAATGTCTCGTTAGTTTTGAGTTGGTGTTCCCACCATCCTTCTTCACTATTATGACACATCTCCTAGTACACCTGGTCGACGAGATTCTCATTCTGGGTCCTGTATTTCTACACAATATGTTCCCCTTTGAGAGGTTCATGGGAGTCTTGAAGAAGTATGTTCATAACCGTGCTAGGCCAGAAGGAAGCATCTCCAAAGGCTATGGAACAGAGGAGGTCATTGAGTTTTGTGTTGACTTTATTCCTGGCATTAAGTCGATTGGTCTTCCTGAATCGCGACATGAGGGGAGACTGAGTGGAAAAGGCACTCTAGGAAGGAAATCATTAATATGTAGGGACGGGCATTCTTTCACACAAGCCCACTACACCGTTCTACATAATTCAACTTTGGTGGCTTGATGACCCACAAGTATAGGGGATCGCAACAGTCTTCGAGGGAAGTAAAACCCAATTTATTGATTCGACACAAGGGGAGCCAAAGAATACTTGAGAGCCTTAACAGCGGAGTTGTCAATTCAGCTGCACCTGTGAATAGTCTTGCTCGACACAGATTATCAGTAGCAACAGTTTTATAGCAGTAGTAGCGGTGAAATAATAGCAGCAGTAAATAGAGACAGCAGTAGTGATTGCAGTAAACAGTAGGATTAAAACACTGTAGGCATAGGGATGGATGAACGGGCGCTGCATGGATAAGATAGCTCATATAATAATCAAGACATAGGCATTGCAGATAATAATGATAAAGCATCCAAGTACTAAGTAAACATAGGCATGTGTTCCGTATATAGTCGTACGTGCTCGCAATGAGAAACTTGTACAACATCTTCTGTCCTACCAGCCGGTGGCAGCCGGGCCTCAAGGGAATCTACTGGTAATTAAGGTACTCCTTTTAATAAAGTACCGGAGCAAAGCATTAACACGCCGTGAACACATGTGATCCTCACATCGCAGCCATTCCCCTCGGCTGTCCCAATTATTGTCACTTTGGGACCGCGGGTTCCGGACAACAATATGTGTATACAACTTGCAGGTATGATCAATAAACAGTGCATATCATTATGAAACAATAACATGTTCAGATCTGAAATCATGGCACTCGGGCCCTAGTGACAAGCATTAAGCTCAACAAGTTGCAACAACATCAATAAGTACTAACAACGGATACTAGGCACCATGCCCTAATGATCTTATAACTTATTACATGAACAATCTCATCCAATCCCTACCATCCCCCTCAGCCTACAGCAGGGAATTACTCACACATGGATGGGGGAAACATGGATGGTCGATGGAGAAGCGTCGGTGATGATGATGGCGATGATCTCCTCCAATTCCCCGTCCCGGCGGAGTGCCAGAACGGAGTTTCTGGTCCCCGAAATAGGTTTCGCGATGGTGGCGGCGTACGGTGATGTTTCTGGATGAAGTGGACGACCCCCTCGCGTTTTAGGTCAGAGAGGGTTAAGTAGTCGAAAGGGGGACTCGGGGAGGTGCCGAGTCGCCCTCCTCAGTGGCTGGCGCGGTGGGCCCCTGGCCGCGCCACCTGTGGTTTGGGCCACTCGTGGCCCATCTCGCCTCCCCTTCTGGCTCCGTGAGTCTTCTGGTAAAATAGGAGGTTTGCGATCTTTTCTGGTGTTTTTCCCGAAAGTTGACTTTCTGCACAAAAACAAGACACCAGGGCAATTCTGCTGAAAACAGCGTTAGTCCGCATTAGTTGTATTCAAAACACACAAGTTAGAGGTAAAACAATAGCAAAAGTGTTCGGGAAAGTAGATACGTTTTGGACGTATCAACTCCCCCCAAGCTTAGCTTATTGCTTGTCCTCAAGCAATTCAGTTAACAACTGAGTGCGATAAAAGACTTTCACGAACACATTTGCTTCATATGATGCATATATTCTCACTATATGAACAAATGCTTAGGCAATTCAAGATGAGGCAAATGCAAATAATGTCACTCAATAGGCATGTAAACTATGAAAAGATACCAACATACTAATAGCGACAAACATGAAACATATTAATTCACAAGATTGTAATGCTCATAATAGGATATGATAAGATGGTATCTCGCTTGCCCGTTTTTGTACAGCAAAACATAAATGCCCAGGCACCTCTGAAGTTCATGGGAAGACTAGAATCAAAGATATCAAAGATAAAAGCATCAAAGTTATATCACAGTTAACCACATTCTGGGACAAGCACATTACACTAAGAATGACAACTATGCTCTCGAGAAAGTGCTCAAAGAAAGGATGGTGACTCAACATGAAAGTAAAAGATTGGCCCTTCGCAGAGGGAAGCAGGGATTATCATGTGCTAGAGCTTTTTATTTTTAAAACAGAAGCAAAATTGTTTTGGGAAGTGTTTGTTGTTGTCAACGAATAGTGGGTACTCTAACCCCCTTGTCAACCAGACTTTCAAGAGCGGCTCCCATGAAGGATGTTATTTCTACCAGCAAGGTAGATCATCCCTCTTCTCTTTTGTTTACACATGTATTTTAGTTTCATTATGGGTGACACTCCCCCCAACCTTTGCTTGCACAAGCCATGGCTAACCGAATCCTCGGGTGCCTTCCAACATTCACATACCATGGAGGAGTGTCTATTTGCAAATTAAGTTGCTTACTGATAAATCAGGGCAAAACATGTGAAGAGAATTATTGATGAAAGTTATAATTAATTGGGACTGGGCACCCCGTTGCCAGCTCTTTTTGCAAAATTATTGGATAAGCGGATGTATATGCCACTAGTCCATTGGTGAAAGTCTGAATGACAAGATTGAAAGATAAAACACCACATACTTCCTCATGAGCTATAAAACATTGACACAAATTGAGAAGTACTTTGAAGGTTTTAAAGGTAGCACATGAAAATTTACTTGAATGGTTCGAAATGCCATGCATAGGTATTTATGGTGGACACTTTGGAATAACTTGGTTTTCATGGTTTTGGAAGCACGAGCAGCATTCCCGCTCAGTACAAGTGAAGGCTAGCAATAGACTGGGAAGCGACAATCAAGAGAGCAATAACCGTCATAATCATGCTTGCGACAAAATGAAATTAATTGAGACATAAAAGTGATACAAGAACTCTGAGTCAAAATAAATCATCAAGGCTTAATTGACTTTTGTTTTTCAGTCATACGCATGCATGAGCATGTGCCAAGTCAATTCGAATGAATTATTCAGAGGAGGATACCACAATGTCATACCCTCTATGAATAGAACAATGCAAGCAAACATCAACATAACATGCTACCACTATTAATAAATTGGGACCGATCATGAGAGAACAAGAACTACTAAGCATCCACTAAATGACATATACCTCACATGAACCAACTAAGCATGCTCACATAGATGAGTATATGTACAAAAATGAAAACAAATAGAGTTCATACCAGCCTCTCACCCCAACTCGAGTTGTTGTAGATCATCCTTATTGCTTTTTCACTTGTGTTGCTTCGAATGATAAGAATGAAAACCAAGCTCCATCGGAGTCACGGATGGCTGTCCAACTCTGAAAACACTATACAAAACCAAAAAGAAACAACAAATATTTTTGGGTTTTCGAGTTTTTGAAACAAGAGCAAAAAGAAACAAACAATAAAGCAAAATATTTTTAGATTTTTGAATAACAAACCGAATTTTAAAACTAAGCAAACTAATACTGAAACTTAAAGAAACAAATGAAGAGAAACAACAGAAATATTTTTGGTCTTTTTGTGTTTTGGAATGCAGCAATAAAAGGTAAACAATTAAAAAGAAAGAAAGAAAGAAAACTGCAACATGGATATACAAAGTATCGACAAGATATGATATGTAAATGAGTGAGATGTCGATATACCTCCCCCCAAGCTTAGGCTTTTGGCCTAAGTGGAGGCTAATAATAACGCGGGTAGGAACTCCAAGCCGGCGGGTCATACTGGGCGTGCTCAACATCCGGCTCCGCTGAGGAAGATGAGGCAGAGGGTCCAGCATCCCCAGGATAGGGGCGCGAGCCCCCAGTCCCGGAAAACTGAGTGGAGTCCTCGTCCGCCCATTCTCCATCATCCTCTGTGTGCAGGGCATGTTCCCTCAAGTATGCATCGAATTCATCCTCGGTGACTGACCAAACATTCCTGAAACCAAGATCAAACAAACGTGGTGCAGGCAAAGCGACTATTCGCTCAGATTTAACCATTTTCCACCTCACCTTCTTGGCAAAAGGCACCTCATAAGATAGATTATTCAAAGTAGACCAACTAGTAACAAAGCCATGCCTCCCCATGGAAGCAAAATCGAGCCTCTCTAAAGAAAGCTGCAAATCATTAGGGAGAGCTACTACACCATGCATAGCTAATAAACGAGAAGCAATGAGTCCTCCACAAAATCCACCTTTCTCGCGATTGGCAGCAATGCGAAAGGCTATCAAGGCACCCAAATTATAACTCTTATCATGTTGCAAGGCTGCTGCTAGGAAAGCTAAATCAGGAATGGATAATTTATTTGCAGTCTTCCTAGCAAGTACACACCTCGTGATGAAGTAAGCAAAATATCGAATGCATGGAAATTGAATACTTCGAATTTTACCACTTTCATCTGAGTAGGTTCTTCCTTGACATATTACCTCGTATAGGTCCGTCAAATGCTTGGGTTGCCCATGTATCTTCCCTCGTGATCCCCATTGCGGCACCCTAATTGCTGCACAAAAAGCATCAAAAGGCAAGTGGACACTTTTGTTGTAAATTTTATAGTGAACCATAGGGTTAGGTGAAGACCAATCAAATCTAAAGTCCTGCACCACAGACACAGTTAGCTTTGCATATTGGTAGGGTTCTCCCTCTACAAAATCACTCAATCCTGTATTAGAGACAAGAGTACGAAAATCACGCAAGATCCCCGAACTTCTCATGAATTCCAAGCATGGATAGCAGGATGGAACACTCCTTCTTCACGATGGATCCCCATGACCTCAGGAACCACCAATTCATATTGATTTAGTTGGTGTTCATTTCCCTCCATCCTCTGAAATTTTTGACACATATCATAAAAATTATTTTGAAGCATACAAATGAGGGGAACTACTATATGGACTTGCTAGAGGACTAAACATGCATCAAAACTGATTATATCAACATAGAACAAGCATGCATACTCACTTAACAAGTCACCTACAGCAGCAAAATACTCAAGGTATACTTTACTAAACAAAATTCTACTTGGATACATGGAGGAGTCACATACCTGAGAGCAATTGCCCCAAATCTCAGCAGCTGAGATGGGCTGAACAAAGAGATCGAAATCGCGAGGAAGAACAGCAAAAACTCGAGTGTGAGAGAGAAAAACGAGCTGAGTGATGCAAGAGGAAGAAGTGGTAGGTGGGGGAACTGCTGGAGGGCCAAGGGTGCCCCACCTCAGTGGCTGGCGCGGCCAAGGGGCAGCCGCGCCACCATGTGGTTTGACCCCATGGTGGGTCCCCTTGGTCAGCACCAGGCACTCCCACGATGCTCTTTGAAAAATAGGACCAATGGTATAATTTTTACAGAGTTTTGAAAACTTTCAATTTGCATGAAATCTGGATATTTAAATTAATAAAACTTGGGCAGAAAAATTATTTTTAAAATTCAAAACAACTAAACTTTTGCAACCTAATTATCACTACAGGAGGTAAAACAAAGTTGAAGAAAGAAATGCTGTTTAGCTCTTTATGTATGCAAATACATTTGATAACAAGGTTGATCAAGTCTTGGCACCAAATAAATTTACATGACACAAATGATTTAAACATCATGAAACACTCATGTTACCTTGTATTGTATTGATATGGATCCAATCATAATGTTTTGATATCCTTCTTGATGATCATATATAGGGCAATCAATACTTCCCACTTTGATAGTTTTAAAATTGGAGATGGTATTGACTCCATAAATCTTGTCAACTTTCTTGGGGAAATAAACAGTATGTTCTTTATCATTAACATTGAAAGTTACTTTTCCTTTATTGCAATCAATAACAGCACCTGCAGTATTTAGAAAAGGTCTTCCAAGAATAATAGACATATTATCATCTTCAGGCATTTCAAGAACAACAAAATCAGTCAAAATTAAACAATTGTTAGCCACTTGAACAGGGACATCCTCACAAATGCCAACAGGAACAGCAGTAGATTTATCAGCCATTTGCAAAGATATATCAGTAGGTATCAATTTATCAAGATAGAGTCTCTTATAGAGAGAAAAAGGCATAACACTAACTCCTGCTCCCAAATCACATAAAGCAGTTCTAACATAATTATTCTTGATGGAGCAAGGGATGGTTGGTATACCTGGATCTCCAAGCTTCTTAGGAACCTTGCCATTGAAAGAATAATTAGCAAGCATAGTAGAAATTTCCTCATTAGGAATTTTCCTCTTGTTAGAAACAATATCTTTCATATACTTTGAGTAAGGAGGCAATTTAATAGCATCAGTCAAAGGAATTTGCAAGAACAAGGGTTTCATCCATTCACAAAATTTATTATAATGTTCTTCTTCCTTTGATTTTAGTTTCTTAGTTGGAAAAGGCATTTGCTTTTGAACCCAAGGTTCCCTTTCATTACCATGTTTCTTAGCAATGAAGTCTTCCTTAGTGTACTTTGTGTTTTTAGTATGCTTTTCAGGTTCCTTTTCACTAACTTCTTTATCAAGAGCATCATTTTTATCCTTATCACTATCAAGTTCATTACCACTTTCAGTTTCAGCATCAGAGATAGATATACTATTAGGATCATTAACAGTTTCAGAGGATTCTACAACATTTTTATGTTTCTTCTTCTTTTTCTTAGAAGGAGAAACTGGATTTTCAGCTAGTTGAGAATCTTGTTCAATTCTTTTAGGTGTCCCTCAGGATATAAAGGATCCTGAGTATGAGCTCCACTTCTAGTGCTAACATAGACAGGTTTTAATTTTTCTTTAGAAGCATTGGCTAACATGTCTTGTTGCACTTTAGTGAGTTGATCAATTTGAGTTTGAACCATATGGAAATGTTTAATAAGCATCTTAACATCATTGGAGGTTCTCTCCACAATATCATGCAACTTACTAATAGCTTGAGAGTTTTCATGCAAATGATTCTCTACTCTCATATTAAAATTATCTTGCTTAATAACATAATTATCAAATTCATCTAAGCATTGATCAGGTGGTTTAGAGTAGGGAATATCTCCTTCATCGAACCTGTGGAGAGAGTGAACCTCAATTATGGATGGATGAGGAATTGGCTTACACAAATCTTCAATAGGTGGAAGGTTCTTCACATCTTCAGATTTAATACCCTTCTCAATGAGAGTCTTCTTGGCCTCCCTCATTGTTTCATCATTCAATTCAATCATACCTCCCCTCTTCTTTGATATTGGTGTCGGTGTAGGTGTGGGGGTCGGCGCAGGTAGAGTCCAATCATCATAATTCTGGCTGATTTTAGCCAATAATTCTTCAGCTTCTTCAGGGGTTCTTTTCCTGAAAACACAACTAGCACAACTATCCAGATATGCTCTAGATTCAATAGTTAGTCCACTGTAAAATATATCAAGTAGATCATGCTTTTCCAAATCATGTCCAGGCCGAGCTCTGATAAGAGAGCAAAACCTTGTCCATGCCTCTGGAAGTTTCTCTTCATCTTCCTGGTCAAAGTTATAAATTCTCTGCAAAGCATCATGTTGAGCACTAGCAGGGAAATATTTCTGAAAGAAAACATCAAGCAAACCAGTAGGACTAGTAATAGAACCAGGAGACAAGTTGTTATACCAAGCTTTAGCATCATCTTTTAATGAGAAAGGAAAAATCTTAGCAACAAAATAGCTACGCTTCTTAATATCATCAGAAAATAAGCCACTCAAAGTAGAGAGCTCATTCATGTGCTCTACAGCACTTTCACTCTTAGTGCCACAAAAAGGAGTTTTCTCAACAATAGATATATGAGATAAATCAAGAGAAAAATCATAATCCTTATCTTTAATGTTTATAGGAGAAGTGGCAAACTTAGGATCAGGTGACAACTTGTATTTAACAGCATGTTGTGCAAGAAAATTTCTCATATTACTTGCACCAGTAGTAGCATTACATTTATCAATAAAATCATCATCAAGTTCCACATAAGTTTCATCAGGATCATCATCACAAGTATAATCCCTTAACTCAGGTGAATAAACAGGAGTAGTAGGACTTCCATTAGGTGTTCTAGTATTTTCAAGTTGTTTAGACTTAGCAATAGCAGCATCTAAAAGTGGACCTAATGAAATATTCTCATCAATCACAGTAGAAGCATCATCAACATTATCAGAGGCAATTTCAGATTCAGCAGTAGTACCAACACGTGAAGATTGTGGTGGTGTAACAAGTTGACTCAATACAGATGGTGAGTCAAGAGCAGCAGAGGTACTAAGTGTCGTACCTTTTCTTGTAGTGGATGGCAATACACGGACCCTCTCATCACGAGCTTTACCCATGATGAATAAATTTCAGCGAGCAATATAGATCACAAGTGAACTCACAAATAAAGCTATGCTCCCCGGCAACGGCGCCAGAAAATAGTCTTGATGACCCACAAGTATAGGGGATCGCAACAGTCTTCGAGGGAAGTAAAACCCAATTTATTGATTCGACACAAGGGGAGCCAAAGAATACTTGAGAGCCTTAACAGCGGAGTTGTCAATTCAGCTGCACCTGTGAATAGTCTTGCTCGACACAGATTATCAGTAGCAACAGTTTTATAGCAGTAGTAGCGGTGAAATAATAGCAGCAGTAAATAGAGACAGCAGTAGTGATTGCAGTAAACAGTAGGATTAAAACACTGTAGGCATAGGGATGGATGAACGGGCGCTGCATGGATAAGATAGCTCATATAATAATCAAGACATAGGCATTGCAGATAATAATGATAAAGCATCCAAGTACTAAGTAAACATAGGCATGTGTTCCGTATATAGTCGTACGTGCTCGCAATGAGAAACTTGTACAACATCTTCTGTCCTACCAGCCGGTGGCAGCCGGGCCTCAAGGGAATCTACTGGTAATTAAGGTACTCCTTTTAATAAAGTACCGGAGCAAAGCATTAACACGCCGTGAACACATGTGATCCTCACATCGCAGCCATTCCCCTCGGCTGTCCCAATTATTGTCACTTTGGGACCGCGGGTTCCGGACAACAATATGTGTATACAACTTGCAGGTATGATCAATAAACAGTGCATATCATTATGAAACAATAACATGTTCAGATCTGAAATCATGGCACTCGGGCCCTAGTGACAAGCATTAAGCTCAACAAGTTGCAACAACATCAATAAGTACTAACAACGGATACTAGGCACCATGCCCTAATGATCTTATAACTTATTACATGAACAATCTCATCCAATCCCTACCATCCCCCTCAGCCTACAGCAGGGAATTACTCACACATGGATGGGGGAAACATGGATGGTCGATGGAGAAGCGTCGGTGATGATGATGGCGATGATCTCCTCCAATTCCCCGTCCCGGCGGAGTGCCAGAACGGAGTTTCTGGTCCCCGAAATAGGTTTCGCGATGGTGGCGGCGTACGGTGATGTTTCTGGATGAAGTGGACGACCCCCTCGCGTTTTAGGTCAGAGAGGGTTAAGTAGTCGAAAGGGGGACTCGGGGAGGTGCCCGAGTCGCCCTCCTCAGTGGCTGGCGCGGTGGGCCCCTGGCCGCGCCACCATGTGGTTTGGGCCACTCGTGGCCCATCTCTGCCTCCCCTTCTGGCTCCGTGAGTCTTCTGGTAAAATAGGAGGTTTGCGATCTTTTCTGGTGTTTTTCCCGAAAGTTGACTTTCTGCACAAAAACAAGACACCAGGGCAATTCTGCTGAAAACAGCGTTAGTCCGCATTAGTTGTATTCAAAACACACAAGTTAGAGGTAAAACAATAGCAAAAGTGTTCGGGAAAGTAGATACGTTTTGGACGTATCATGGCTCCGTATATCCAAACACACAAGGATATTGTACGCTCCAACAACCCGGGAATGAATGACTCCATTATTGCAAAGGAACACATGGAGAATTTTGGCGGTTGGTTGGAAACACATTTGAACAATAACAACACAGTCTCAGATGAGCTGTACTTGTTGTCTAAGGGACCATCTTCGACTATTTGGACTTTCCAAGGGTACGAGATAAATGGGAATACATTTTACACGAACGTCCAAGATAAAAAGAGCACCAACCAAAACAGTGGTGTCCGCTTTGATGATTCAACAAACGTCAATGGGCGAACCGTCACGGTCACATATTATGGTTATATAGAGCAGATATGGGAACTTGACTATGGAGGGTTTTTTAAGGTCCCTTTGTTCTGGTGCAAATGGTTCAATCTGAAAGGCGGCGGGGTAAATGTAGACCCACTGTACGGGATGACTACAGTGGATCTCAATAATCTTGCGTACGACACCGAACATTCGTTCTAGCAAATGATGTGGCTCAGATTTTTTATGTGAAGGACATGTCTACCAAACCCAAAAAAAGGAAAGATAAGCAAGCAGATACATCAGCCGATGTGCCAAAGCGGCACATAGTTCTTTCAGGGAAAAGAACCATCGTGGGAGTGGAGGACAAGACAGACATGTCAGAAGATTACAATAAGTTTCATGAAATTCCGCCCTTCAAAGTGAACACTGACCCAAGTCTGAAGTTAAATGATGAACCTTGTCCATGGTTACGGCGCAATCAGAAGAAAGGGACACACACGAAGAAAAAAGTGAACACTAGATAGGGATGTTGTTGGTGATGTGTAATAATGTATTAATGTAAAAAAAATCATATTTAGAAGTTTTTCATATTTAAATTTATATTTAGTAGTTTTTCATATTTAAATTCATATTCAGAATATTTGTGAAACTTTTGTCGAAAATCAAGTTTATTATTTCACATAGCAACTAGTACACATAAAAAGACTCTATGCAAGAGGATATATCTTTATTTAATCCGGTTACAGCTGGAGTGCATCACGCTTACATCTTTATTTAATCCGATTACAGCTGGAGTGTATCACACGCTTACATCTTTATTTAATCCGGTTATAGCTGGATTCCATGCCATTTTTATTTTACTAACTTCTGCCTCGTCCTAAGCCGCGGGGTCCATCACGCGCTCCTCACCCAAAGAGTAGGAACCATCACACGGTAAAAACTCACATGATAAGGATCCCTTTGCATTACCTGCCATGTATTAGTATACACCGTATCCAACAAATGCATGTAGCGACGGACGTGCGCATCCTCCTCCCTTATACGGCGACGTACCACCTCCTCGGGGGCCGGCTCCCTCTGGAAACTCCCTGGCCCACTCGACCTCCACCAAAGAAGATCCGGGTCGACGACGTCGTCCGCATTTCTCACCAAGCTACGCGTTCCGGAAGATAACACCTCCCAGTGCCAGCCCGGCGGAGCCCAATCCCGCACATGGCCTCCATTGTCCAACAGGTGTCCGGCTGCGGCCATCGCCGATGTATATGCTCGAGATCTGAAAAAAAATGGGGAATTTGATCAAACACCTAAGGTGCATGCAACCTACGCAGGGAGGAGAGGATCAGGGAGAGAGGATAGCGTACACTGGCGCGGAGGAGGGCGTCGAGCGGCGCGGACATGGGGTCGTAGCTAGGGGCAGACTCAGGTCTCCCCGGCCCCCTGGGCTTTATATAAGCAAAACTAAAAAAGGAAAAGAACGAAACCAAAAACAAGTGAAGACTAAAAAAGGAAAAGAACGGAACCAAAAAAGTGAAGACTAAAAAAGGAAAAGAACGGAGTCGTAGCTAGGGGCAGCCTCCGGTCTCCCCCCTGGCCTCTCCGAGTGACGCTGGTAGGGGAGGGAGAGGGCAGCACCTTGGGGATTTTGTATTCGGTCGACGAACTGAAGGATTTTCTAGATAGAACAAAACACACGGTTTCTCCTGCATATAGCCCAACGCTGGCTCGTGAGTGCCTGCATATCAAAATGCAGCATTGGGCGTATGCAGGGAGTCCGAATGCTTTGAATACCAAACTGAACTACAATGAGTGCCGTGAGTGCCCGGGAGGGGGGCTATATATAGGGTCGTGGCCCCTTTAGTCCCGGGTGGTATCACGGCCCGGGACTAGAAACACACACTTGATCCAACGGCTCACAAGCCCTCAAAAGAAACACACCCTGATCCAACGGCTCACAAGCGCTCGAAAGAAACACACGATCCGTGTGCTTCTTCCTTATTGGTGGGATTCCCTTTAGTCCCGGTTAGTTAATGCATTTTAAATTTAAACTATATTAGTTAAGGCATTTTAAATTTAAACTATATTAGTTAATGCATTTTAAATTGAAAATGGCACGCGAGAAGATGTGAAAAAATATGACTTCCAAATTTAAACAATATTAGTTAATGCATTTTAAATTTAAACTATATTAGTTAATGCATTTTAAATTGACTTTCAAAATGGTTAAATTTGTTAATGCATTCTAAATTGAAAATGGCAAGCGAGAAAATGTGAAAAAATATGACTTTCAAAATTAAACAATATTAGTTAATGTATTTTTTAAATTGAAAATGGCAAAATGGTTAATAGTTTGAATAGTTAGAACAATTATTTTAGAAAACTGAAAATTGCTTTGGATTAGTTTAGCAAATTCCAAAAAAAATTCATGTTGAAATTTTTTCAGATTCGAAAGTATGCAGAAGCTATTCAAATTCATATTCAAATTAAGTTTTCAAAGAATTGCGCGCGAAAGTTTGAAAATTTAGGCGGGTGGACGAAAAAAAGTACCCTCTTGTTCCGGGTGGTGCCACGACCCGGGACAAGAGCTCTCTTTGCGCGCGCTGGGCGAAAAGAGCTCTTGTCCCGGGTCGTGGCACCACCCGGAACAAGAGGGTACCCTCTTGTCCCGGGCCGTGGCACCGCCCGGGACGAGAGGCTTTTCGTATATAAGCGCGGCCGTTGACCCGGGTCGAGCCACGACCCGGGAGACCATCTCCTCAGCGCCCCGCGCCGCGACCATCTCCTCCGACGCCGGCAGGCTGCCCGCGGCCGCCGCCCGACCTCCACCGCCCGACCTCCACCGCCCGTCCTCCACCGCCCGTCCGCCTCCGCCCGACATCCACCGTCCGCCTCTGCCCGCGCCTCCACCGTCCGAGCGCCTCTGCCGCGCCTCCGCCCGACCTCCACCGCCCGAGCCCGCGCCTCCACCGCCCGAGCCAGCCCGAGCCCTCTGCCGCGCCTCCGCCCGACCTCCGCCCGAGCCCGCGCCTCCACCGCGCCGTTCTCGCCGCCCCGCCCACTCCGCCGCCGCCGCCCGCCAAGGTGAGCTTTTCCTAAGTTTTTTTTGCTAAGTTTTTCCTAATTAAGTTAGTGTAATTTGCTAATTAAGTTAGAGGTTAGTGTAATTTGCTAAGTGTTAGAAATTTTGCTTATCTTATCTTAGTAATTAAGTTAGTTGTTGTTAAGTGTAGTATATACTTATCTTAGTATATTTGCTTAGGTAGATTTTGCTAAGTGTAGAAATATTTTAGTTTAGTCGGTGAGTCGGTCAGTCGGTAAGTCGTGTAGTCGGGAAGTCGGGTAGTCGTGTAGTCGGGAAGTCGGGAAGCCGGGAAGCCGGGAAAACATGAAACCGGAAAGCCGGGAAAACGTGAAACCGGGAAACCGGGAAGCCGGGAAGCCGGGAATTTCCCGACTTCACGACTTTCCGATTTCCCGACTTCACGACTTTCCGACTTCCCGGTTTCCCGTTTTCGCGTTTTCCCGGTTTCACGTTTTCCCGGCATCACGTTTTCCCGGCTTTCCCGGTTTCACGTTTTCCCGACTTCACGACTTCCCGGGAAAACGTGAAACCGTGAAGCCGGGAAAACGTGAAACCGGAAAAACGTGAAAACGGGAAACTGGGAAGTCGGAAAGTTGTGAAGTCGGGAAATCGGAAAGTCGTGAAGTCGGGAAATTCCCGGCTTCCCGGCTTCCCGGTTTCCCGGTTTCACGTTTTCCCGGCTTCCCGGTTTCACGTTTTCCCGGCTTCCCGGCTTCCCGGCTTCCGGTTTCCCGGTTTCACGTTTTCCCGGTTTCACGTTTTCCCGGTAACACATACAATACACATGAAGTATCGCTCATGTTAGTTTAAATTTTGATATGGTATATTTGTAGATGTAATTTTGCTAAGTGTAAAGTTCGCTACATTGAATTATTCTGCTAATGCTATCATTGTTTTATTTTCTTTTGTAATAGTTAAGCAATGGACGATGGAGATGTTCCTCCCTTCCAATCCAGAGAAGGGGAAGATGTGTTGCTCGACTATATCCGGCAACCCGCGGATGGTGATGAACACATTGGAGCAGAAGAAGATGGCTCCGAGTTTTTGAACGAGTCCGGTGAGGGAATGGAGGTGGAACGAAGCGTCCAAGGGCAAACTAGCACAGTTCGTGAACCCCGCAGTCCGGCGTGGTATATTAAGCCTCTATTTGATCAGATGTAAAATTTTATTTGTATATATATATTAACAAATGTTTCTTCTTTTTAGACCTCCGCATCGACCCAAACCAGTAAACGAGGCCATGCCAAAGGGTTGGGAACAAAAGATCATTTCAGAATTGAGTCAGTCTCTTCAGATGGCAAACCGTTGGCGCCTCCGAAGAGCGCAACTAAGTTTGTGCATCAATGTGGAGTTGTTGTCAGGGACAATGTTCCGATCAGCCTTTCGGAATGGAATCAGATAAAAAACTTAGAGGGCAATTATTATGTCACCGAGAGAACTAAAATATATGTTGGAAGAAGCTCATGGCACATTTCACTCTGCCGGTGTTCGATAGTCCCGAAAGGACAAAAGCCATGACGGACAAAGTCAAGCATTGGGCTCTGAAGAAGATGGCTGAACAATTCAATAAATAGAAGAACAGATTATACCAAAATTGGGTCGACAAAGAGAAAGTTCCAGATTTCATTGGGACACTAGAGAGGCAGCGGGCTCACTGGCCGGCATTTCTGCAATACAAGAATTCAGAAGAAGCCAAGGAAAGATCGGCCAAGAATAAGTTGAATGCAGCGAAGAAGATATATCACCATCAGTTGGGTGGAGGTGGCTACGTAACTGCCGAGCCTAAGTGGGATCGGATTGAGGCCACTATGCGTCAAAAAGGGGTCATTCCAGTTACAGATTTGTGGCCCCGTAGGGTCAGAAATTGGATACTTGCTCATGGGGGGAGTATGACGTCGCAACAGGCGAAGTAATAGTTGATGAAACGAAAGAAACTCCTATACCCCGGCAAACAATTCTGGATGCAATCGCCGATGCTCGTGAGGGAAGGTTTTATCCCGACAGAGAATACGACGAGCTGTGGAAGGCTCTCGGTACTAAAGAAAAAGGAGGATCTGTTCGAGGCAGGGGAGGTGTGACGTGGCATGAAGGGTTTCCTGAGGATCGTGAGTCTTATAGAAGCCGAGAAAGAGCAAAGAGGAGGAAGGAGCTGGAGCAAAACGACCGGTTGAGCAAAGTGGAAAATATCATTAGCCAACAACAACGGGAACTAGATGAATTGCGGCGCGCGCAATCTTCTCGAGGGGCAACTCATCAGCTGCAGCTGCAAGATGAGGGTCCGTCTCAACGGAAAAGCAGCATGGCTTCCGCGACGGTCGTTGCTGATGAGGCATCGAACCAAACATACCCCGTGGATTCTATCACTGAGAAGACAACTTGTGAGCTACATGAGGCAGTGAGAAACATAACCATGAAGGCGGCGGACGGCTATGCTTTACCTTGTGAATCTACAGCACTGTATTGTGGCAATGAGATTCCAATGGCTATGCTCGTGTCGGCGTGGATCAAGTTTACCCCGGATATGCATCACTCGAACTTCATTTCCCTGGAGGTGATGATGAGAGGACACTGGGAGATGTCCAGGGTGGACTCATTCTATGGCCCAAGAAATTGATCATGTTTCCAGGCTGGACACCGCCGCCAAGGCCACCGTCGCCTTATCGATCTCCGTCGCCGCGTCAGCCGACTCCTGAGACGCGTCAGCCGACTCCTGAGACGCGTCAGCCGACTCCTGAGCCGTCTCCACCGCCTCCGCCCACTAAGGCTAACGGTCGAAAGGGGATGAAGACCACCGCCATGGGTTCCCGACCCAAACCCCGACTTGAGCCCCTGCCAAAAGTACCGAAGGTTCCTCCCCCGAGACCTTATGACGTCGAGTGTACTGATCCAGAGGAAGACAGGGTGTGGCTACAAACAGAATCGAGAAGACAGTTGGCTGAGAAAAGAAAACCTAAGCCAAAGGAAAAGTATTCGGAAGCTCAAACACAATTTGCAGTTAGTTTCCTTACTCAGCCATCGCAAATTTCGATAAATAGGCCAGATGACTATGTACGGACTATGAGGAAAAATCCACCCGGTGGGAAAAGGAGAAGAGATGTTGCCCAGCTCGGACATCAGTCAAAGCAGTCCATCTCCCCGCTCAAGGTGGCCACTGATATAGGCTCTGCGCTTGAGAACGATCACACTTACCGCGCGCAATTTGCTGCAGAACTTGGTATTTCACTTTCTCAGCTGGATGCAGATGATCTCCCCCTCCAGGTGGCACCTACTAGATGGACCTGGGAATACGGGAAGGATCTAGTGTCATCTGATGAGCTCCAGAATCTACCAACACAGATGACAAGACTGCATAAATGGTACAAGAATGTCACAAGTGAAGGTCGAATATTAATCCGGGTGAAAATTACAGATGAACATTTCAACGGTGCAGACGAGGCAACTATACCTATTGAAGAAATCTATCAGTTATACCAGCTTGACGCCCTCGACTTGAGCATCCTCACTACCTATTGTCTGTAAGTGATTCAATTCATTTATTTTCTAAAATAAAGTCTATAGCTTAGCTCGGTCATTGCCTGTTCTAATTATGCTCACTACGGTATTATGCAGAATGAAGAGCGATGAATGTGACAGAAACCGAGTGTTTGAGATTGGGTTCATCGACCCAAGCCGAGTTAATGAAAAATTGCTACGTGACCACCACGAGGAAACGGTGAACAACTTGTTTAGGTCCATCCGGGACCAAAATTATAAAGGGAAGATATTGTTTCCTTACCACTTAAGGTAAGAGTCTTACTGTCTTGTACACATTGGTTTTTGCTTTCTCGATGTTAAGTGTAACTGATTAGTTACTGACATATATAAACGTGCGCAGCGACCATTACATTCTGTTAATCATTGAAATCGATAGAGCAGAAGTTGAAATCTTGGACTCATTGCACTGGCCCAAAGAGCGGCACGAATATATCCAAGGAGTGCTCAAACGGTAATTTCAATCTTTATCGTATTACATCGGTCTCTTTCCTTCCATTCCTGAGATATCAAGTAACTAATTAATAACTCGTTTATTCAATTGTTTGATGGGCAGGGTTTGGAAAGCTTTCCGAACCGCTAATGCTATACCTGGTCAATTTAAAGAGGAACTTACTTTTGTTTACCCCAAAGTAAGTAGTACGAGCTAGGTGTTCGCGCATCCCTTTTAATTCAAATTTCAATACCATCGTGATGCTTGATTATTATTTGACTGAAATCTATTCTCGTGTAGTACTTGGATAGGCAGCCTCCCGGGACCAATTTGTGTGGATATTACGTCTGCGAGTGGATTCGCACGATAGTCTCTGAGCGGAACCCAGGGACATTTATCGAAGTAAGTGAACAAATAAATTCACAATTTCATTTTATAACCATCAATTGTGTTGAGTGTCATTCATAATTTCTGTTATGATGATTGAAATTCATATTAATCTCCCTTCTTGTATAGATGGATCGAATGCGGAGGGACCTGCAACTAAAGGACCGCTTTCGACCAATTTGCGAGGAAATTGCGGGCTTTTTGATGAACTATGTCTTAGACATGAAGGGAAAATACAATGGCGCCAGATCAAATTAGATGACGGGCTCTAGTAGTGGCTAGCTTGATGATCTCCATGTAATCGAATATATGACGGTTCTAGTCCCTCTTATATATGGGATCTTTATATGTAAATTAATCCAGGAAACCGGGAAGCCTGGAAATCGTGAAAACGGGAAGCCGGGAAAACGTGAAACCGGGAAGCCGTGAAAACGTGAAACCGGGAAGCCGGGTAGCCGGGAAAACGTGACGTCGACTTTCCCGACTTCACGACTTCCCGACTTTCCCGACTTCACGACTTTCCCGACTTCACGACTTTCCCGGCTTTACGACTTTCCCGACTTCACGACTTTCCGTTCCGACTTCCGATTTCCCGACTTTCGCATAAAGCTTTCTCTTACGAATATTTTGATATGCTATATGTATTTTTCTGATTTACAGATAATTAACCATATTTTTAGCAAATTATTCATAATATACAACAACCGAAACGGAAAAAACCACAGCCCGCCACGTGGGTGCATCTCTAGTCCCGGGTTGTATTACAACCCGGGACTAGAGATCCTCTCACATGCGCCATGTGCTGCCCCCGCGTGGACCTCTCTGGTCCCGGGTCGTAGCACACCCCGGACTAGAGGGGGGGGGGGGGCCTCTAGTCCCGGTTCCAATGTACCGGCTGGGCATCCCTCCCCAAAGGCCTCTACCACCCGGGAGTAAAGGCGTGGTTTCCACTAGTGACAAGATCACAAAAAGAGAGTTCTTGATTGCCGAATTGTGGTGTTATACCAGTACTCAGCGAGAAATAACCATTGGTGTCAGATTAAAAACAGCTATGAACCGCATAGATATGTTGGTTCGCTTTTTTCTTTTGACAACATGGTTCGGTTCGCTGCAATTTATTGAATCGACTCGAAGTTTACATGGAACCGCTTTTAACCTACACAGTGCATGGTCTAATAACCCTATGCATATCATACAGATAAGGGTAAAAGAATGGCGGCAAAAGGGCACGTGCTTAAACAAGCAGGCATATTTTTTCGATAAAGAACAAGCAGGCATATGGGTTGAAGCGGAGCTGCGCACAAGCCCGCAACGATCTCCAAAAACAAATACTACCAAGTTGGCCATTTGCACGAGGGAGTCACATCAGTCGTCGCTGTGCTGACCTGTCTCCTCCTCCCGTGAGAAGCCACCAATCAGCCCAGCGACCTCTGAGCAGCATCCATGGTGCCGGGAGAGGAGGCGGAGACTGGGAGGAGAGGGGTCCCTTCCCTGCTCGGTGACGGCGGAATCGGGCAGGAACACATCGCCTCCGACGTCACCCAGGCAGGCAGCCTCTTCCTCCATCGATTTTGTTATCTCCCTGATCTTTACTGAGGTCAAGGTGCATTGGGATTTGGGAGAGGCTTATGCGGACAAATTATCTTTCTTCAGCTCATCGGATGGACACCGCTGATCGAGCTGAAGCGGATCGCCGGAAAGGATGGAGTGGATGGCAGGATCGTCGGCAAGATCGAGGCCTACCAGCCCCTTTGCTCAGTCAAGGACCGCAGTGCTCTGAGGTACTATCAACTCGTTTTGATTCGGCTCGTCTCCTTTCAGAAATCTTAGGACTGGGTTAGATTGGATACCTAGTTTTTGTTTGTGCTAGTTGAGCACTCTAGCAAGTGAGGCGAGTGATAGCAATTCAGATAAGAACCCCAGCCTTCACTAAGCTAACTTATTGTCGTTTGGCTGTAGGGACTTGTGGTACCAATAATAAGTAGGGATAAACACGGACCGAAAACGGACGTAACTGAGTGGTCCACATTTGTTTTATATTTTTGTGCGGAAAAGAAAGGAGTATTGAAACGCCGCAAAACAAATACGGAAACATATACGGACCAAATACGGTGCAGATAGAGAGATAGAGAGAGGAAAGCGAATGTTTGCCGGAACCAAGAAACCCCTTAAATCACGGAGAAAAACTCAAACAACTCACATACCCAAAAACTTTTTCCGTAGCATGCTTGATGTACTAGTTAATAGTTAATAAGGGAAGGGTCAACCGTGGAAGCTGTTACGTGGTTGCCAGTTTTGGGATGGGCCGCTTCAGAGTTCGGCTTGATAAGGTCACATATTGTGCGTGCTGGATTGGGTCATGAACAACAACTCTAAATAAGAAATTTCGTTTCCACGTCTGTTCTGCTGGAAAACGTCGTTCCGTTTCCATTTCTGAAAATAATATGTTTTCTTTCTGTTCTGCAAAATTCCGTTTCTATTTCGGAAATTATCCGCTCCATCCTCATTACTAATAATAAGGGACTTTTTTCGCTCGGGTAGGCAGTGACTTTTGTTGAAAGTATATATAGCTGCACTTGCTAATAATCATTTCCGGCAAAACATATGGTAAACTTAAGGAATTACGAACTTATGTTGTGCCTATTTCTCTATGCTTTCTTCAGAATGATCGAAGGTGCTGAAGAGAAAGGGTTGATTTCACCTGGTGTTACGACTCTGGTAGAGCCGACGAGCGGTAACTTGGGGCTAGGATTAATTCTCATTGCTCTGAGCAAAGGCTACAGGTTCGTCGCTGTGATGCCAGGCCAATACTCGCTTGATAAGCAGATCTTGTTGAGATACATGGGTGCTGAGTTGTTCATAACTGGTAAGATAAATAGATAGCGTAAGCTTCCTGTCTCAAGTATAAGCAAATGTTTACTTTGCTTGCTCGCTTAGGTTTGATTTTCCTTGCAATCAGCGTGATTTGTATTTGTGGCCACATGGCAGATCCAGCGCTTGGGTTTCAAGGACAATTGGACAAGGTTGAACAGCTGAAGAAAGAATTACCCAATGTACATGTTCTTGATCAGTTCTCAAATCCAGCAAATCCTGAGGCGCACATCAGATGGACTGGTACTGTCTCAAGATGACTTGACATATGATGCTTATAAGAAAGGAGTACTTCCATATTGGCCTATGTTCATAAGTTAGCTCTTAACAATGTCTCCCATTTTCAGGACCTGAGATTTGGAAGGATACTGCTGGCAAGGTGGACATATTTGTTGCTGGTTCAGGCTCAGGAGGTACGGTATCTGGTGTCGGAAAGTATCTGAAGATGCAAAACTCAAATGTGAAGATCATCTGTGTGGAACCTGCAGAGAGCCCGGTAATTGCAGGTAAATTATCCTATGTTGGATTCCAAAATCAAGAACCAAGTACCCCAAACCCTTAAATCATCAGCGACACATAAATAGTTTTCAGTGCTTCTATGCTTCATAGAATTTTCATAGAATTAAACTAACACATTATCATGTTAGATAGACAACATGCAAAACGGTTTGGCATCTAATATTTTCTGCAAAATAAACTTCTTGTTTTCCCAACGTGGCTGTAACTCATCTTGATGTCTACTTGTCAGTCCATTAGTCTGACTTGTCATTCTCTATAGAAAATGACTCCTTTGTCATTTGAAAACGATTATATTCATTTGTTAGGTGGCAGATAAGTAAGTGCCAATAAATTGTTCTTCGTCATATGTTCATAATTGAAACCTGTGGCCCAGATAATTATGGCTCCAGATTTGCTTCAGTTTATGTGCTACCAGTGAAAAAAATAGTGAAACAACAACAAATAGTGCGCTACGGACATTCACAATCTTTTGCCTACCTAACTCTCAAAAAAAAATTGCCTACTTGCCTTGCATATTGGCATTGTTCAGGTGGAGAGCGAGGCAAGCATAAAATCCAGGGGATAGGACCAGGATTCGTACCAGAGATCTTGGACACCTCGGTCATCGATGAAATAGTCAGCGTTACAACTGAGCACGCAATGGCAAATGCGAGGAGGCTGGCAATGGAAGAAGGCCTGCTTGTGGGCATATCTTCTGGAGGAAACTTGGCAGCTTGCCTGAAGGTTCACATATTCTATTTAATTTACTTATTCTCTCTGTACTTGATGTTTCTGTTGTGGTTAACGGGAAACAGTAAAACCCAGTTTGAGAATGTAAGAAATTTACATTTAAAGAAAAAAAGAAAAATTCTATTAACTTTTTTTGTATTTCGATCTATTATTGATTTCCTTCTCTGGTCTTCAATAAACCTCCTGACACAAATTTATCTTTAGGTTGCGGCGAGAGAAGAGAACAAGGGGAAGATGATTGTGACCATGTTCCCGAGCGGAGGCGAGCGATACATGAACTCGGATCTCTTTGCATCTGTAAGGGAGGAGTGTATTGCAATGACCTTTTGATTTGGCATCTAATGCGGAAGAATTGTATGTAGTGTAGTGTGATGTGTTGCAAGATCTCGTTACGGAGTTTGTCTACAAGGTACCAGGAATTGTTATTGGTCACGGAATGAACGTCATGGATGTATTACCAGATCATCAAATGCCACAACGACAGGAAAATAGAACATCTATGTTGGGAATTAAAATGTACTCCCACGTTTCTAATTATAAGATGATCTAGCTTTTTTCTTATTTGCATGTATCTTCAGTCCGTATTTAGTACATATTGAAATATCCAAAACATTTTATAATTAAAAACGGAGGGAGTACCACTCAGTTCTTTGGCACTAGCAAAAAAATGTGCCTAAGGGTCATGTTCATAGCTGGTTTTACCATCTTTTTCACAACAGTGAGATCTTTTCGTTCGGGCAAACATATCAGTTTCAGGACCAATACAATGAACTTTATTGAATGTTTGGTTTGTATACTAGGTATGACAAAATATACTACATCTTTGCCCCACATTTTGATCGCCTAACCTGTCACGGCTGGTGCTGATGGTCATTTAGTCAAGACGTACAAGTGGAATGCGCCATCGGGTAAAGCAAGCACATAATAACGAATAACGATGGCGCATGTGTGTGTTAAGTTAAGTTATGTGTGTGGGTTGGCTTTATAAGCTGAGGTAGTTGTCATCTCTAGCCGGTCACTCAAAACCGGCTGGAGGAGTAAAAAACTTATTTTTTCGCGCCGGCCGACTCTCACATATAGTCTGTCATCATTGTTCGGAACAAAAATTTGGCCCTCCACCCCCGCGCTGACACTCTCCCCGCGCACACCGCATCGTCGCCAGCATGCCCGCCTTAGCCTCCGCCGACACCTAACAACCTCCGTTGCCCGCCCGCCCCACAATCTCTGTCGCCACCACGACTATTATGTCGCCAAGAAATCTGACGCCCACGACGATTCTGAGCCCGGTTTGTTCCAAACCGAAGCCACCACCGAGGATGGAGATGACGTAGAACGCCCTCCGTAGAGCTAGGTGGTGTCGGAATCGAGACAGGCCGGCTAACTTCTGACTACGTCTCTTCGGCCGCGGAGAGCTTGGCCCATCCATCGACTGCCGACTGTCTTGCAACCCCGCCGACCTTTCACAGCTTAAGCATCGGCTCAACCGTGTCATCCGACCTTCTCACCTCCTCCTTCCTCCAAGTGTTTGATGAATTGACTACGTGAGTTTATATGTGTTTTTCACCTCTTTTTACTTTTTGGCAACCGGATTTAATCTAGTCAATTCTATAGTGTAGATGAAGTGGTCGAGGGAGATGATATTTAATGAATCTTCATTGAAGGAGGAAGAATACGGCGATGAATTTGAAATGGCCATTGTTGTGATCTTCAACGAGGATTTCGGTGGCCTGGACTAGGATCACAGTTCGGGCATTGTACCTCAATCAAGATAGAGCGACGGGCCATGCCAAACTTATGAGAGATTACTTCAACCCCAATACAAGATGTCTGGATAAGTATGTTTGCTGGTGATTTCGGATGCACACAAGTCTCTTCCTCACCATTGCAAAAGCCGTGGAGAAGCATGATGATTGGTTTAATCTGAAGAGGAGTGCATTAGGGGATATAAGTGCGAGGCCACTGATGAAGTGTGTCATGGCTGCCCGAGTGCTTGGTTATAGGTGTTTTCGGCCGACGCCGTTGACGACTATGTCTGTATTGGGGAAGACCGGAATATACAATCTTGGAGGCCATTCGAAGATACACACAAGCCGTGATTGCGATCTTTGGGCCGGAATACTTGAGGGAACCCAATGATAAAGATGTCGAGAGACTCTTCGATCTTGGGTGTGAGTGAAGAACAGGGATGGCCCGGGATGTTTGGATCACTTGATTGCATGCACAAGGGCCACATCAAGGGAAGAATTGTCCCGCGGGATGGAAATGCCAGTACAAGATCTTTCGGTGTGCTTCAAAAGCCTTTCGCCATTGTTCATGCCCCCTGTCGAGTATAGGAAACCACATGTCTCATGACAAATAATGACATGTTGCATCGTCTTGCATATCATGATCATTGAAGATGAGCGCGATATACCAGAGAACTTTCAATACATCTTCTAATGTGGATCCCGTTGAGCCGGAACATGATGCAAAAAGGGTAGAGATTCCTCATAACACATTGAAGCATCGAGAACCGAGAGATTCATACTCGGCGCCAAGATGATCTTGTTGAGCGTCATTGGCTACTCCATATCATCATGCTCTTTACTTCATTTGAACCCTTTCGGGGGTTTGGCTCTGAATAATTTGGTTTGTGGTATTATGAATGTTGGTATTTGTTTTCTCTAAACTTGGTCAAATTTCAGAAAGGTTGATTTGAAACAAACCTAATATGCGGAATAAAACGAATCGGAAGAGTATACTAACCAAACATGTGGTGTGGCAAAGTGTGGTTATCATACCAAACAAATAGACCCTAAAGGCTAAAGTTAAACCATCGTGAACGCCACCAAGTTTTCTTGGACAGGTGGGCATAGACAATCCTGTAGCCGTAGAGAAGACCTTCCTCTCTCACTTTCTTTTATGGAGGCTAGCTAAGACTAAGCTTTGAGTATATTGATCGAGTTTTTTTTTTGCATTTTTATTTGTTTTTCTAAATTCGATGCAATGTACATATCGCGTAAACTGAAAACACATCAATCGAGGCCGTTTGACTCTGACCGGCACCTGTGGCAAAGTTTGACATTGCATGGCTACTAAAATCCCCGTTCTCACTCCGGTGACAGTCAACTAGATAAGGGTGGAACGCAAGGGAAAGAAATGGCGGCAAAGGGCACGACCTTAAACAAATAGCCAATGAGGTAGTGGCATGGAGCGGAGCTGTGCAGAGGCCTGCAACGACCTCCAAAATAAATACCAGTTTGGCGATTTGCAGGACGGAGCCATCAGTCGTCGCTGCGCTGCGCTTTCTCCTCATCCCGTGAGCCAAGAAACAGGGGAGCCGCCTCCGACGAGCATCCATGGCGCCGGGAGAGGAGGCGGAGGGGACTGGCAGGAGAGGGGTCCCTTCCCTGCTCGGGGACGGCGGAATCGGGCAGGAGCACATCGCCTCCGACATCACCCAGGCAGGCAGCCTCTTCCCCCAATCCTACATGTTCATGGGCAACCATGTTTTTTAGTTTCTTTTTTCACTGAGATTAAGGTGGATTAGGCGAGGCTCATGTGGAGCAAATAATTTTGTTCAGCTCATAGGATGGACGCCGCTGATCGAGCTGAAGCGGATCACCGGGAAGGACGGAGTGGATGCCCGGATTGTCGGCAAGATCGAGGCCTACCAGCCCCTTTGCTCCGTCAAGGACCGCAGCGCTCTGAGGTACCATCAACTGTCTTGATTCGGCTCGTTTCCTTTCAGAAATCTTAGGATTGGGTTAGATCGGAGTTTTTGTTTGTGCTAGTGCTGAATAGAGAGCACATCCACCACAGGACGTTGATCACTTGGAAACCTCGATAGTTTTTATTTCTGCTAGTTGAGCACTTGAGCAAGTGTTCAGTAAGCTACTATTTTGTCGTTTGGCTGCAGGGACTTGTAGTTGCAATAATAAGGCACTATTTTTTCCCGAGTAAATAGCAGTTAGAAGAAGAAATTTGTGTACCAGCAATTTACATGGGTTTATAAGGGACAAGAGAGCGTCCCTGCGAACCCCCGACATGCGACATAGCTGTGACTTTTGTCGAAAGTGTATATTCTTGCACTTGCCAAAATTATTTCCTGGCAAAAATTATGGCAAGTATTACGAATTATGAACTTATCTTGTGTCTAATTCCTTGTGTTTTCTTCAGGATGATTGAAGATGCTGAAGAGAAAGGGTTGATTTCACCCGGTGTCACGACTCTAGTAGAGCCGACGAGCGGTAATTTGGGGCTAGGATTGATTCTCGTTGCTCTGAGCAAAGGCTACAGGTTCGTCGCGGTGATGCCGGCCCAGTACTCGCTTGATAAGCAGATCTTGTTGAGATACATGGGTGCTGAGTTGTTCTTAACTGGTAAGATAGATAGTGTCAGTCAAGGATAAACATATGTCTACTTTGCCATTTGCTAATTAGGTCTGATTTTCCTTGCAATCAGCGTGATTTGTACTTGTGACTACATGGCAGATCCAGCACTCGGGTTTCCAGGACTAGTTGACAAGGTCGAACAGCTGAAGAAAGAATTACCCAACGTACATGTTCTTGATCAGTTCGCGAATCCAGCAAATCCTGAGGCGCACATCAGATGGACTGGTATCGTCTCAAGATGACTTGACATATGATAATTATAAGAAAGGAGTGCTTCCATATTGACCTATGATTATAAGTTACTCCCTCCGTTCCTGGATATAAGATGTTTTAGGTATTTCACATGTTGACTAGATGCGGATTAAAATGAGTAAACATATACATTAGAATGTGTCTAGATACATGTACATACATGTGAATCTAGAAAAAAAGATAAAACATCTTATATTTATGAACGGAGGGAGTAGCTCTTAAAGTTGTATCTTATATTCAGGACCTGAGATTTGGAAGGATACTGCTGGTAAGGTGGACATTTTTATTGCCGGTTCAGGCTCAGGAGGTACGGTGTCTGGTGTCGGAAAGTATCTGAAGATGCAAAATCCAAATGTCAAGATCATTTGTGTGGAACCTGCAGAGAGCCCGGTGATTGCAGGTAAAGTATCCTACGATGAACTCCAAAATCAAGATACCCCATAACCCTTGGAAATCATCATCAATGACTGTTTATTGTCAGATAAATAGTTTTCAATACTTCTATGCTTCATAGGATTAAACTAACGCATCATCGTGTCAAATGATAGAGAACATGCAAAACATTTGGCATCTAATATTTCCTATAATCTACTACTTCTTTTCCCATCATGGTTGTTTATTTTTTTGTCCATTAGTTTAACTAGTCATTTTTTATAGAAATGTTTCCTTTGTACTTAGAAAAGGATTGTATTCATTTGGTAGGTAGCAGTTAATTATGTGCCAATCAATCATGCCTCGTCATATCTTCAAGACTGAAACCTGTGGTCCAGATAACTATGTGGCTCCCCATTTGCTTCAGATTGTGTGGTACCAGTTACAAAAAAACATTGGAACAACAAAAAATAGTACGTTTGTACATTACTGACATTGACAATCCTTTGCCTACTTGCCTTGCATTGTTCAGGTGGGGAGCCAGGCAAGCATAAAATCCAGGGGATAGGACCAGGATTCTTACCAGAGATCTTGGACACTTCGGTCATTGATGAAGCAGTCAGCGTGACCACTGAGGACGCAATGGCAAACGCGAGGAGGTTGGCAATGGAAGAAGGCCTGCTTGTGGGCATATCTTCTGGAGCAAACTTGGCAGCTTGCCTGAAGGTTCACATCTCCTATTTAATTTATTTATTTTCTTTACACTTGATGTTTCTGTTGTGGTTAACGGGAAAAAAGAAAAACCCAGTCGAGAATATAGCAAATTTACATTTAAAGAAATAAAGAAAAGGCTATTAAGTTGTTTTGTATTTCTATTATTGATTTCCTTCTCCGGTCTTTAATAAAGCTTCTGACACAAATTTATCTTTAGGTTGCGGCGAGAGAAGAGAACAAGGGGAAGATGATCGTGACCATGTTCCCGAGCGGGGGCGAGCGATACATGAACTCAGATCTCTTTGCAACTATAAGGGAGGAGTGTGTTGCCATGACCTTTTGATTTGACAACTTATTCAGAAGAAATGTATGTAGTGTGGCCCGTTACTGTGATGTTTTGCAAGATCTTGTTATGGAGTTCATCTACAAGGTACCAGGGATTGTTATTGGTCATGGGATGAATGTCCGTGAATGTATTACCGGATCATCAGATGCCACAACGGCAGGAAACCAAAACATCTATGGTGTGAATTGCATTAAAATGGCTATATATATATCGATTGATGTAGAGGCCGGAGACTATGCCCCTGATCGAGAAAAATATTGTGAATTAAAATATACCTGTTCTTTAGTACTTGCGGAAATTTCTTCCTTCGTAAATCCAAAAGGATCATGTTCATAGCCGGTTCTACCATATTTCCACAATATTAAGATCTTTTCTTTCGAGCAGACATATCAGTTTGAGGAACAATGCAAAAACACTTTTTTGGATGTGAACTGGGATCCTTTCCCTTTCTTGCATTCCAATGCATTAAGAAAAATGAGAAGTAGTGATTGGAAATTGAATAGTGGACAGCTTGCGGATGTCATGTGTATGTGCCGGTACCGAAACTTGAGCACCGGGCAGTACTTCGTTGGCCAAGTACACTGGTTGCTGAACCTTTTGGACGTGACTTGGCTCATCGCGCTGGACGACCAGGACGGTGCTCATCAGTCATCACTGGTTGCCGCCAAGTAGAGGAGGGGTGGTTCGTCTTTTGCTGGTGCAGCCAGTACTAGAGCCATAAACAAGAGCACATTCTGCTTCGGTACATCTGAAAGGACAACAATGTCGTCTAGAGGGGGGTGAATAGGCGATTAAAACTTTTCCGCTTTAGACTTGATAAATGCGGAATAAAACTAGGTGTTTTAATTTAACAAGCATACAATCTAAATATACTAGGCTCACCTATGTGCACCAACAACTTATGCTAAGCAAGACAAATAACAAGGTGGTAGCAAGATAAAGGATTTCAAGCATGAAGGTTATCAAAATGTAAAGTGCATAAATAAAAAGCTCGGATATAAAAATAACCGAGGGACGCGGAGACGATGATGTATTCATGAGTTCCTCCTTTTGAGGGGAGTACGTCTCGTTGAAGGGGTGTGAGTTTCAATACTCAACGCCACAAATGGCGTCACCCGATTCTCCGATGAACCTCGCCCAAAAGCTCGGTTCACCTTACACTATCGGAATCCTTCAAGACAGAATCCGGAGCCCATACAACAAACTTGAGGCACAACCCACAACTGGATTGGGAGCTCCCAAGCACCACGAACCATCTAGGGTCCAACGACCCAAGAGTAACAAGCTCACAAACTTTCACTTCCACGAAACCTCGTGGAGAGAGCAAACCGATGTATAAAAGTAAAGGCAAGAACACAAGAAGTGCTCAAGTCCTTCACTCGCAAATCCCACCAAAATCAACTAATGTTTATGGGGGGAGAAGAGAGGAAGAACAAAGAAGAACTCAACAAATGAACTCCAAGATCTAGATCCAAAGGGTTCCCCTCACTTAGATGAGAGATGGATTGGTGGAATTGTAAATCTAGATCTCCTCTCACTTTTCCTCAAAGATATGTAAGAATCATTTGAGGGATTGAGAAATCTCAAAGCTTTGGTGGTCAACAATGGAGGAGGAGAGAGAGCACCAAAACTTGGGAACCATTGGGGAAGATGTCCCCTTAAATAGGTCCCCACCAAATCCAACCGTTGGGGGCAATTTTTCCTGCGTGGACCGAAAGTTTCGGTACTTACCCCGGAACTTCCGGACCTCAGAAAATCGGCTAAGTCCCGAAAGAATTTGGTACTGGACTTGGGCCGGAAGTTTGGCCGGAACTTTGCCCGGAACTTCCGGGGCCCGGAATTTCCGGCCCCAAAACCGGAACTTCCGCCCATTCAGAAAACTGCAGAAACATCAATACGAAAACGGCAATATCTTGAGCATCCAAACTCCGTTTTCGATGATCTTGGGCTCGTTGTAATCACAACGAAGAGCTCTACAGGATCATGTAGTGAAACATCATATTCCAACAAGAGAAGATAAACCAAATGTAGAAAGTTAAAACTCTCTAAAAAAAGGAACAATCGGTAAATCCTCCAACAACAAAAACGCAACATATGAAATCCGTTTTTGATGAACTAGAGCTTGGTATGGAGATGAACATAAGCTCTAAATTCACACATGGATAAAAGCAAAATAAGAACCAAGAAAGATGATATGCCAAGAATGCAAAGGTTTGAGCTTTATACAAAGATGCGATCAAGTTACTCACTTGAGAGCCCCTCTTGATAGTACGTCGTCTAACCTATAACCTGGTCTCCCACTAACACCATGAGACCGGTAAAATAGAAATCCTATCAAGGTTATACCTTTGCCTTGAGCATTCCACTTGGGATAGATGATGACGATCTTGACTCTCTCAAGTTAGAACACCTTTCTTGATTGTGCTTCTTGATGAAGACTTCTCCAAATACTCTCCCATACTCCATTATGGGAGAGTCTCGCTTAGCTCCGTCTTCATGTATCCATTGCAAGGTTCAATCAAATGATATCTTCCGAGATGGATCATATTGAACTTGCACTTAATAATCTTCTAAATGTGTTGATCAATCTTGACTTCATTATTTGCACATTGACTTGATCAAACTCGTACTTCATATTCTTCTCTTAATATATATGATTGCTTGGAGATAAACATGAATGTTCTCTCAATCTTGTTTTCCAAGCCACAGTTTACCATGCAAGCTTCTAGAGTCCAACACATGAAATCTAATATTTTTCTATGGACAAGATTTACAAGAATATCTCAATGCAAACATTAGTCCATAAGGATTGTCATTAATTACCAAAACCACGCATGGGGGCAACATGCACTTTCAACATCCCCACTCACCGAACTTAAAACACAACAACGGCTGATATATCTCCATATCCCTTCAGAATTAAGTACATGATGGTCATTAAAATTATTAGTTAATTACTAATGAATAATTGAATCGTATCTATTCTAGCCTTGAGTAAACCGTATGGCCCAGTTGAATAGGTATGGACCAATACGCGTAGATAAAACCGTATGACAACTATCTATCGAGTCTCTGTAATTTTTAGGATTGATAGAAACCCACGTTTCACGTTGTTCACTGAAAAAAATCCGGAGTCGCCAAATCCCACATGTTTGATTCCATTGCGGCTATACAATATTAATGCAAAACATAACTAAGCGATGGTCATACAAATCACAAATATTTTTAACAAGACTGCAATCCTCAAATAAACAGTTTTTTCATGTTACGCTCCAGAAAATCATCTGAATATTCAACCAAAAATTCCATTTGAATCAACAACCACTACCTGGCGAACAAAAAAAGTTAAATAAATCAAAATACCCTAACATGCCCGTAAGGCCAGATTATATGAACCCACATGTCAATCCCCACGCCAAGATCCATTCCATCGAGTCCATCGCCGCTCTATCACGTGGCCCCATCAGAACAGGCGAGCCAATCACAAGGCGAGAACACCCCACCCACGGATCCGTCCGAAAACCACACGGCACGCAGCCAATCATATCGCACCAACCCCCACCCACGGATCGCGCCCCCACGATCCGCGTGCTCACCTCGAAACCCCATCCCATCCGTCCATCTCCCTCCAATCCGACGCTCCAAACCTCATCTCCCTCCTCCAGCCCACCCTCCCGCGCTTCTCCCCCAAAATTTTCACCTTTCCCCGCCGGCAAGCCCACTCCTCTCCCCTATTTAATCCCCCCGCCGCCCTCATCCCACTCCACCAAATCTCAAACCACCCACCACCGGAGCCACCAAACCCTAGCCTCCTCCCACCCCTCCCAATGGCCCGCACCAAGCAGACTGCCCGCAAGTCCACCGGCGGCAAGGCCCCGAGGAAGCAGCTGGCGACCAAGGCGGCGCGCAAGTCGGCCCCGGCCACCGGCGGCGTGAAGAAGCCCCACCGCTTCCGCCCCAGCACCGTCGCGCTCAGGGAGATCCGCAAGTACCAGAAGAGCACGGAGCTCCTCATCCGCAAGCTCCCCTTCCAGCGCCTCGTCCGCGAGATCGCCCAGGACTTCAAGACCTACCTCATCGGGCTCTTCGAGGACACCAACCTCTGCACCATCCACGCCAAGCACGTCACCATCATGCCCAAGGACATCCAGCTCGCCCGCCGCATCCGCGGGGAGAGGGCCTAGGCGTTGGATCTCTGGTTGAGTCCGGTTGTGTTCATCTGTTTGTGGTGTTGATATGATGCGTCGTGTTGTCCCATCGGGGATCCCGTCCTATGTAGTATGTTGCTGAAATGAAATGGAAATGCAGTGTCTGTTTGCTGAAATCCGCTGTCTCTGTTTGGTTCATAAATACGCTGTTGCTATTCTTTTCCTGTGTTGTTAGATTTACCATGGTGTTCCTGTGATGTGAATGGCAAATGCGTTCCCAGTGATTTGATCTCTGTTTCGGCCTCTTGGTCTGTCCCATGTGGTATTTGAGTTTCAATTGTGTTCAGTGATGTTGATCAGCTGCAGCCTGCAGGTGAAGTGGGCGCATAGTTCTCTCCGCATTTGGTTGTTACTTTACACAAATTAAGGATAACCAACGTAGCAGTGCACCTAGATTTTGCTTTCAGTAATCTAATATGTCAATTTCTGTGTTATCTTCCATACATAGCCACATTTATAGAGCTGATATAATTTGTTGTCTTGTTCATCGGTGAACCTGCGCTATGTAGCATGATGCTGAAAGGAAATGGAAAAGCAGCGGCATTCTATCCTAATTTGTCATCTGTTGTCAATGTTTCGGCTGTAAGTGTTCGCATGCTGCTGCTCTGATGGCACCGAAGAATGCACGATTCAGTGGATCTGGTGATTTTTCCTGCCTGCTGGTATTTTTTTTTATTTTATAGAAAAGGGTCACCCTGGGCTCTGCATCAAAATGATGCACACAACCGTTTTTATATAAATTTAAACGTTCAAAGTGTAAGTAGCCAGCTTATTACAATTTATGGATCACACAAAGTATCAACGAAAATAAGCCAAACGAAGATCGCAAATCTACGCATTTAAGCCTTCTAGGATTTAACCGCCTGCTGGTAATTTGGATTCAGCGCTCTGAGTTTCAGTGTAAATTTCTTGTTCGCACCTTGTTTGGACATGGAGTTGATATCTTCAGTTGGGTCTTTTGCTCTGTTTGGTTGCTGTTTATTAGCTGCAGTTGAAGAGGTGACAGATTTAGTTCTCTCTACATTTGGTTGTTGCGTCATTCACATAGCCCAATCACTGGTGCCTGAAGAGCAATCAACATGTTGATTGTGTCGTCTTAACTTCCATTGTCACATCTACAGAGATGGGTTTCTTTGTATTGTCTTTTTATACTGGTTTAAGACATGCACTCGGGCAGTGCAGCTTCTCTGACTTTGCTCTTGCAAGTCGGAGAATCTGGAGTGACTAAGGTAGTATGTATCTGATGTTGCGAACTATCTGAAATGCAAAACCCAAATCAGGTAAATTCAGGACACACTGACCTCACCGCACCATACAAATCCATATCAGGCTAATTGTTAGTGCTCTTCTACCTATGGGAAGCCAAGAACATGAGAGCTTCTGGGCAAGTTGAGAAGGAGAGGAAAGGAATTCCTGCTCTGCTGAAATCATCGGCTGGCAAATGTGGCACGGAGCTGCAGCATATTACCTTTGATATCACCAAGGTGAATGCCTCTTCAATAATGCATATGAGCTCTGTCTTTTTGTATCCATTTACAAGAAGTGCTTGTTTGCACTAGCAGTTCTATTGAGATGTATATAGTGGATAATCAACACTATTCAGTTCAGGCATCAATGTGAGTTTTCAGAATCCATTTTTCTGTTCATAACTCTAATAGTATAGCAGTTCCTTTTTATGCTTGATAATCAAAATTATCATAAGTAAAATCAAAACATCTATCCATCCTCCTCCCCCTGTTTCTTTCTAATGGTTTCTGTCTGAGAAGTGTCTAAAAACGCCGAACCCAGCACTGAAGATCATCTCTGTTGTTTTGGAGCTGCAAATAGGTGGCTATTATTGGGGCGTTGTCAACCTCCATGAACTCCAGTGTTTGCTGTAATCTAGTGTTTGTTGAAATCCAGTGTCTATGTTTGTTGCATTTTACTTGTCTTTTCCTGTGTTCTTACGTTCGTCATGGTGTTGCTGTGGTGTGAATGACGAATGCAGGTTCAGTGATTTGATGTTCGTTAGGGTCTCTTGCTCCGTCAGAAGTATATTTGAATTCTGTTTGTGTTCGTTGATGTTGATTAGCTACGGGTGAAAATGCGATATAGTTCTCTGCACATATTGTTGTTACCATAACCAATGCAGCACTACACTAGCGAACGACTTTGTTGTTGCAATAGCCTAATCAGTGGTGTTTGCAGTAAATTGGCATGTCAACTGTGTGCTTTATCTTCCGTAGCCATATCTTCAGAGTTGGGTTTCTTTGCTATGTTTTCACAGGTTTAGCACACAATTATTTATCTGGTGGTGGTCTCTAACCAACAAACCCAAACGGTAGCAGAACTCTGGGATGGTACCCAACTTAGATGTAATTTTAGGAGAACTTTTACAGAAGATATGATGTTACAGTGGCTGGAAATTGTTAGTATTGCTAGTTCTTTAGCTCTTTCTGATGAGGAAGATCAGCTGATTTGGCAGTACGAAACCAATGGTGTTTATTCTTCCAAAACAATGTATGCTCTGGTTAACTTCAGAGGAGTGAAACCTGTTCACTTACCTGTTGTGTGGGAGATCAAAGTCCCACTCAGGATACATATATTCCTGTGGTTGTTTTCCCAAAACAAAATAATGACTAGGGATAACCTCCGGAGAAGGGGGATGCCAAAACCTTTAGAATGTGAATTGTGTAAAGAAATTGAGTCAGTCTACCATCTGTTCTTTGAATGTATAGTTGCTAAGAACATGTGGCAATTAGTGCGGCAAGTTTTCGATGTTGATATTACTAACTTTGAATCTCTTGCTTCGAAATGGCTTTGCAATACTAGATTTATGCATTTAAACATAGTCACTGCTGCTGTTCTGTGGAGCATTTGGAACAATAGGAATAACATAGTGTTTAACCGTTGGACCTGGATCAATTTGAAACAGGTGTGGCGACTGACACTATCTTATTTGAAGCTCTGGATGGTCCCTTTAAAAGAACAAGTAGGAGGAAAACTGGAGCAGTTCGCAAGTCTTCTGCTCGCAAGACTAAAAGCCCCTTTAGCACTCGACCCGGCTGAGATGTGTGGATTTCAGCTGGATCAGCACTTGGTCTACGACTGCTACCTCGGCGTACAGTGGCAGGGCCACGGTGGAGTACCTGAAGGAGCATCCGGAGGAAAGTGACGCCATTCACGTGGTCATGTGAAAGTTGATGCTGCTGTCAGGATGCCGGCTGCACTTCCAGAAGCAGTTTGCCATCTCTTTCCATCTGTGGGTCTTGGTGTTTGTTTAGCTAGTGTTCCTGGTTAGATGCCTTCGTTTTGGCCTGAGATTGTAATCTTAAAACTCTGGAGCAGTTCCTGCCGCTGGCAGTTAGTGTTGCTCGTTGTAGTTTCTGAGAACTGCACTTCTAGACTGGCAGTCTCCTTCTAGTTTTTTAATTCCTGCACTTTACTTTTCCTGTAAGAACCCTGTTGGTTTCGTTATCTTTAATGGAACCGGGGTGTCCCCCTGTGAATCTAAAAAAAAATTATTTATCTGGTGTTCTGAAGTATCTGAAAAGCAAAATCTACTGGTGTAGATAATCGGTGTTAGGCTGCAGTGACTGATTTCGTACCAGCAAAATTTATGAAACCCTGACCTTGCTTCGCAAACAGCGAGCACTTAACAATTGGCAAGGCTAATTGTCAGTCAAGTCAGTCAGTCCATCTTCTACCTGTGAGAAGCCAAGAAAATGAGAACTTCCGGGTATGAAGAGAAAGGCGAGGAAAGGGATCACTGCTCTGCCTCCCCGACCAGGCGAATATACATCACCAAGGTAAAGGCCTCTTCCATGATGCATATCAGTTTGGCCTTCTTCTACCATTTTCGTTGGTCCTTGCTGTGCAACAAGTGATGCTTTACACTCTCAGTTCTGTCGAGACATGATACTTTTTAGAATCCATTTTCTGTTCAGAACTTTACTTGCAGTGCATGGATATGGGTCCCTGGTATGAGATAGGCTGGTGCAGAATTTGAAAATCTCCTTTTTCATGCTATTCATCTTTCCCTTGCTTTTTTTTTTGTTTCGCAATGATTACTACGACTTTGTTTATCCGAGAGCAGGGAACAGTTAGTGATTGCATATTCTGCTAGTGCTGTTATAGCTTATTGTGCTATTCATGTATGAGAGAAATGGTGCACAAATTTAGCTTCAACCAATCAACTTTGTTGATGTTGCAATGGATGTCCATCTGTTGTACAATCTCTGTAATTGTGTGAAAATCACAGTCCATTGGACAGTTCATGTTCCTGTTTTATGCTTGATAATAAAAAATATCATTGCAATGGTTCCTTACACACTAACATGCTGTCTCTTTTTGAGAAGTGTCTGAAAATGCAGAACCCAGCACTGAAGATCATCTCTGCGTTTTTTTGGAGCTGCAAAGACGTGCTATGATTAGGGCGTTGTCAACCTGTATGAACTCTAACCGCTTGCACGCACGTGTGGATTTCGGTCGTTTCTTGAGCGTTGTGCACAAGCTGTATCACCTTGCTTTTGGCAGCCAAAATGGCCGCCAAAACGGCTGCCAGAGTGTGCATCGTCGTTACCAGTCGAGGACGACGAACCAGCCCTTATTAAGCCCCTCCTAATTTCGCACAAAACCTTAACTTAGCGACCTACCCTCTCGTCTATTTATATTTGGCTCGCAAGCACAGCCGACGATTCCGTTCACAAAAACCCCACACCTCCATTGCCTCCATCAACCGCCTCCACCGACGACACCATTGTTGATCAGCAACGGTGGGGGCGCGGTCATTGCCGTCCACGACAAACCGCCCCGCGGCGTCGAAACCATTGCTCCGCTGACGACGCCGAGAGTCCATTGCTCCTCTAGGGGGGCTCAACGGACGGCCGGGGCTCATCATCTCCGGCGACCACCGTCGGGGAACACGTCGGTGCACATTGTGCTTGTCAAGGTGCGCGTGAGCGAGCATGGCGTTGGGGCTCAGGGAAGGTAGCGGCGCCGAGCTCCATGGCAAGGAGGGCGGCAATGTGGCCGAGGAGGTCCGGGCGGCGTCTTGCTACGCCTCGTCCACGTCCTTCGCCTACGAGGGCACGCCACCGCCGCAGCAGCAGATGATGGACCGGCAGCCGCCGTTCGTCCTCGGCGTGGACGGCGAGCACGACGAGGGCCGGATCCCGGCGTCCGTGTTCGAGCGGGACGTGTCGGACCCCGGCAAGGACTGGAGCATGATGTCCACGGAGTCTGTGTTCGCGCTCCAGGTGGCGCCCTCGTGCGACTTCACCGGCTACTTCCTCGCGCACCCGGAGCTCATGGACATCGCCACGCCGCCCCGCGACAGCTCCGTCGGCGTCGCCACCCCTAAATCCGCCGTTGCCGCACCGCCGCCCTTCGAGAGCATCCCAGAGCTCGGCGACGCGGCCCCAAGCTACTCCTTCGCGTTCCCCAAGTACGTCCTTGACGAGATTTCACCTCAGCTTTTGCGTTACACATGCAATAATTCTGATGCATATCTGCAGTTTGATGGGGGACAAGGCGTACAGCTCCAAGAAAACTCAGTCTCGCGAGCAGCCACTGACGCCCAAAGCGACAGAGCCATCGACGGTGCCAGAGACGGCGGCTGACGGGGAGACGAGCACCAAGCCAGAAGCGGCGCCAGAGCAAGAAGCACCGAAGGGCGGCTTCTTCTCATGGATGCCCTGCTGCTCTTCATGAGCGACGGCAATGGATCGTCGGGGCAACCATCACCGGCGAACAAGCTCAAGGGACAAAAATGGTGGCTAGAGACACGGAAGAAAGTATGAAGCTATGCATTGATTTGAAGGATGAAAAACAAATTGAAACCAGTTTGTTTGTTTGTCCCTCAGCGTGATGTACTAGAAGAATTATTTCCTTCTGTTCCTAAATGTTGTTTACAAAGATGAATTTGTGATTTATGAGATTTACCAATTGACATTTGTGAATGCAAATAATCAAAGAAACAGGTTCAATTCATGAAAGGTAAAATTGTGGCTAAGTGGTTGTACGCCATTTCTGTATGCAAAGGGAACCCTTTGGACAACAGGGAAACCATTGCAAAAAAGAGAAACCAGCTTCAAATAAAAAAAATCATGACGTTGATAAAAACACATGCTATGCCCTTTGTTTGTTCTGAAGAAAATAGAAAATGCAGCATGTTTCAGTGATGCAAATAAAAAGCAACTTACAAAAATAAAGTAGCTTAGTTTTAGTGTGTGCAAATACATGTTCAATGGCTCAATGCCATCCCAAACTTGCCACAGCAGTACAACGATTTATCTGCTTATCCATTTACAACGTACGGAACAGACTTCATGAACACATACCATTGAGCTAGGGAGGCCTAACTACTGGCTGGAGATCGGCGCGCTATCTTCACTGTACGCAGCTTCAATAGCCAGAGTTTTCTTCACAACTTGTTTGGGAATATCAAGGTCATCTTGCATGCAGCGTAGCAAGGGATGCGATAAGAGGATGCATATCTGACGAAACAGGACCCTAGCAAGCCCTTGGCCAGACTCAAGAATGTACCCCTCATACTGGCTGACATGCTCAAGGACATCAACCAGCACATCATATACCTTCTGTGGACAGTTATCAGCAGTAGGCTTGTCGTGGAGGTAGACTACGTCCATGGTGAAATTCTTTTGCTTTATGGGCCACTGATGTTGAGGCCTGGTTGAGGACCGGCAGTAGATGAGTACCTGAAATAATCGATCCTCGCGGAAGTCAATCCCGATAACAACAGCACACAGACAAAGCAATACGACAAACACATTCTACATCTCTTTCAACCTTCTATTGACACTAAACCTGCGATGGTGTTTACTCGCATTTTGTACATATCACTAAACGCAGCAAGCCTTCTAAAAAGAAATTTCTGAATACTATCAGAACATTTTTCGCCCAAAACAGGAAGATGGTATGATCGGTGGTGCAGAAATACAATGCAAGTGAGTTTTTTTTTTCCTTTTTGAGGGTATAATGCAAGTGATGGTGCACAAAGCGCTGGTCGCATGGATTAAAAAAACAGAATGATTAGTGTGGGCATACAACAGATGACATTACTACCTACAAGTTGGTATCCTACCGATGTATACACAGGGTAGTCCCATAATGGTTGTCAACCTGTTAACTATTTTGTTCTGGGGATATCAGAGTTCTCAGCAGAGCTGCTTATAGGCAGTTTTTGCTTGTTGTTTTATGTTATGCTAGGACATTAGATAACAAGTGATGATGCAGATGACTTGAGCCTGCACGGCATTTACACTCCCTTGCATCTAAACACATTATTTCACAGCATTCTGGAAAAACATTGCTATTCAATTGTCAATTACTGGCTGCACACATTCTTAGAAACAGTACCAGTTCTACCTGGTGGCGTGCTGGTTACCATTGATAGCAAGATGGAAAGTCTTACCAGCCCTTAGGAAAGAGCCAGCTGACAGCTATAGTCAGAACTGACAGCAAGCTTACCACGCGAAGTAGCCGCCCTTGCAGTTCTGCCCTTTTCCCTTCCTCGTAAGCTATCTTGAAGAGCTGAGTGAGATCAGCCTTCGCATGTCGCGTTTCAGTAGCCGCCAGGGACCGGATTGTCTCAATTGCAGAAGCAGAATCATTGCTGAATTCATTATTTACCTTAAATTTAGAATAAACCAAGTCAATCCCTGTTCACTATCACATTGTAGAAGCAATATACGAAATTAGCCCACAAATCCCAATCAAACTACAACCGTAAATTCAGAATTAACCAAGTCCATCCCTCAGTTCGTTACCACATTACAGAAACTAGATCTGGAAATCAAGCAATGAACTGAAAGGAAAATACAGAATAACAAGAACCTAGCACAGACTAATCCAGGCTAATACTCAATCGTTATTCAATATAGATGAATCAAGCAGGCTAATACTCAATTGTTACCCCCATAAATCTTTCAACGAAAGGGTTTGCGAACATTATACACATGAAACATTTCTACTGAAACCGCTAACCCTAAAATCAGGGGGGCGTGTATACGGAAGAACTCGTCATCTAGTTATACTACCTAACCGGGAAATGAAGAGACAGGGGGGCAATACCAGGGAGACGTTCTCGCCGAGGGAGGCGAAGGCGAAGCGGTGGTCGGCGCACATGGTGAGCTTGCTGTGGACGAAGAGCAGCAGCGCCTGCTTGACGGCGTCCATCCGCTTCACCGCCGGCCGCGGAAGCCGGAGTACCGCCGCCGGATCCGCCGTCGCCGCACCGACCGAACCCGCGCTGCCGCCGGAGGAGCCGGAGGCGGCGGGGGAAGGGGGAGGCGGGGCGGACTTCATCTCGGAGAGCGCCTCGGCGTCGACGTCGACGCAGAAGAGTATGTCCTCCATGGGGAGGCGGCTCGGCGGCAGGGAGAACGTCGGCGAGGGCGCGCGCCGCCGTGGCGAGGGGCGTGGTCCATGGGGGGCGGCGCGGTGGCGGAGGTTCTCGGGTGGTCGTCGGGGTCGGGAGGCGTCGGAAATGTTGGGGTCGCTTGGTTCGTTGCGGTCGCTCGAATCGAGAGATGCTTCACTATTTGCTCCTTTTCTCGTGTCAGTATCGGCAATTTTGGCATGTACACTAGGATGTCAGATGTCACGTCGAATTTTTAGCTGAAGAAGAGAGAACGACTCTTTTAACTAGATGATCTCTTGAAAATTACTTGCTCTGTTAACGAAACTTAGTTCAAATTTACATGTATCAATCTATCATGTCTAGATACATGCAAATTTGGACTAGTTTGAGACATTATTTTATGCACGGAGGGAGCAATAAACAGAATGCTATTTTTATCAATTGTACCATGTGCTCTCCCTTATTAACATCTCACTAAAATTTAATTAATTATTAATTCTCATTAATTGTTAGAGATGATAAAAAAAGATAAAGCATTGTCAGACTAAGCCTTCTCTAAATGACGTGGAGGTATAAGAGAAGACATACATTCTTTATTATTGTACATGCCCTTAGACGCGAGCCGTGAATCGATGGTCGAATAACAATTTATTGGAAGATTAATGAAAAATGATGAAGTAGCTAACAATATATTAAGTGCAAAGAGGTGGTATAATCCCACGAATTTGGTTCAACCTATGAATGCTCGATGCTGACCTCAAAATGTCAAAAAGAAAATATAGCGTGAAGACTAGTGATAGTATTTCTGTTAGTTTTGGTTGTCTATAAATTCTCAGTATGGGACGAACTCTTGATACGTCTCAAACGTATCTATAATTTTTGATTCTTACACACTGTTTTATATCAATGCTACATGTTTTATTCACAATTATATATCATTTTAATTCATTTTTGGTACTAACCTATTAACAAGATGCCCAATGTCAATTCCTGTTTTCTGCTATCTTTATATTTTAGAAAATCTCTTAAGGAAATATTCTCAGAATTGGACGAAACTTTGCGGAGATTATTTTTAGAACCAGAGGGACCTTGTGCCAGAAGATCTCGACCAGAAGAGCCACGAGGGCTCTAGGAGGGGCACATGCGCGACCAAGGGTGGGCCCGCGCCTTGGGTCTCCTCCAGCCCTCGGCTGCCGCCTGATGCGGCCTACAAAGCCGTCGGGAACCCAAGAGGAAGGTTGTGAAGCAGCTAGTAGCAAGTTTTTCCTTTATTGCAAAACCAAGATTATCGAATCAGTAGAACTTGGAGAAGACTCTAGCTTGATGTCACTCCACTTCGGCGCAAGAGCTTTATGACGTGGATCTGCGCACAACACAAACACACTACTTTGCCCCAACGAAATATGAAGGTTGTCAATCCCCTGACTTGCTGAAAATATAGGATTAAATGTATGGTTAAAAATATAATGAAAGTAAGAACAGTGCAGCGAGCAAATGAAGAACGGAAGGTAAGGAAACGGTTGTAAACAATATAAGGAAACTGGAACGGGGTACACACAGTTCACTAGTAGTATCTCTCCGAAAGATAAATAATATGCTGGGTGAGCAAATTACAGCAAGACAATTGACAAATTGTGGGGGCATGACAATACTATCCAGTGTTACCCGAAAGTATTAAGTTGTAAACAACAAATAATTGCAATAAGCAAAGTGCGTAAAGTAAGCAACGAATATAACCGTAGCAATAAACATCACTGTTTTATCCCTGGTAGCAACAACACAACATGGTCTCAGTCGTTTATGTTAACTCGAGACCAGACACATGAAACTATGAACATAATCATAAATAAAACATAACATAGATAACTGAACATAGATGATTATAATTCCACAATTTATCGGATCCCAACAAACACAACATATAGCATTGCGTAAAGATGGTCTTGATCGTGTTAGACAGCTCACAAGATCTAAACATGGAGGCATGAAGTGGAGAGATTACCATCTACTGCCAAACTGAGATCCATCAAAGCAACGCCTCATTTGACTATGACTGTTCATCAGAGAATCATGAAGTACTCCCTCCGATTCATATTAGTGGGCATAGCTTTGTCTAAATTCATATGTATCTAGTTAAGTATTTAGACTAGATACATGTGTATCTATACAAAGTTGTGCCCACTAATATGGATCAGAGGTAGTACTATAATTGTTGTGTTTATTAGTTATTAGGATCATCGACATTTGTAGTCAGAAAAAGACACTATTTAATACTATGAACACCAACACAAATCCCATTCTCCACCCGCTCCGTCCGAAAGATCGATCGATCACCCGTGCATTCATCTCGAACTTTGCCAAAAACAAAAAGAAGAGACCAAATGCACTCACACACCAGAGCACAACACCACGGACGCAGAAATTCATCACACTAGCATAGCTTCTCCCTAGATACAACGTATACACAGTTACACAGAGCTTCATTCCTCAGGAATTAGAGGAGGACTGGAAGGCGGGAGGTTCGGGGAGGGGCTGGTGCACGGCGAAGGAGTTGGACCGCGACACGGGCCGGGAGTAGCTGGACCGGCGGAACGTGCCGGCGGCCATCTCGTCGGCGGCGTCGGCCGCTGCGTCGGGGTCGGAGACCTCGCCGTCCCTCTCGCCGGGGATCTTGCACTTCTCGCCGAGGATGATTGCCTTCTTCCACAGCGTGTCCTCGGGGGCGTCCTGCTTCTCCCTGCGCTCCCGCTTGCTCAGCCGCATCTTGTCCGGGATGTTGGCGAGGTTCTTGCTGAGGCTCATGGAGATGGACAGCTTCCTCCGCGACGCGGACACCGGCAGCGCCGCCGCCGCGATCGGCCCGTGCGTGGCCAGCTCCGGCGGCAGCGTCACCACCTCCTCCTCTGCGTCGGAGGCCTTCGTGTCCGCAGCCGCGGCGGCGTCGGGCTCCTGGCTGACGGCTTTGGGCTTACGGCCGCACGCGGAGCACATGGATGAGGCGATCGCGACGGTGGCCGCGACGCACGCGACGAACAGGGTCAGCGAAACGGCGTTGTGGGCCCCTGGAAAGAAGTGCTCGCCGTCCCGCGGCGGCGGTGGCGGCGACCACCTTGCCATCGTCGTCCCCGGCGAGGAGGCGAGGTAGAGGCTTGCTCGCGGGTGTCGACGAGCTCCTCCTCTGCCCGAGAGGGTGCGCTCGTCGGACTTCTCTCTTCCCGCGGCGTGGCGCCCTTTCCAAATTGGGAAGGGGGGAAATGGCCAGTTCGGTTTCAGGGCGTGTGGCTCAGGGATTGTACTGGTTTGGTCCTTAAATTGGTCAAACTAATTTTAGAGTACAAACACGTTGGAGGAAAATAGGGCTTACACCGGTGTCAACTACTCCGATTAGCTACGGTTTGTCCGATTTAGGTGATTTCATTTTCGTCAGTTTAGCGATCTCCACTCAGCAGTGCGGCAATATGAGAGAGTGGCATAGGCCAAGCATTCTCAATACTAGCGCATCTCTTACATCCTTACATTCCAAGTTCATCACCCTAGCTAACATGGATCTGCCTGCATCATCGACTGAAGATCCTGGCCGCTCTAAAGAAGAAAAGAAAAGAAAAGGGGTACAGCGAAGAGGAGCAGAGTTCAGAGCCTAAGCTGGCCAGAACCAGAACCTGGACCCATAATACAGATCAATACAGAGTAGTATTACATAATCATCACATGCACATTTTTATCGATCAAAATGGAAAAGGAAAACATCACATACAACTTAACACCATACTACTCTGTAAGCGAAGACCAGACATTATGATAGCATGTTTTTATTATGGGGAACCATATTTCGAAGATACCGTGGAAAAAGGAAAACATCAGGGAAATGCAACTACCGTAGTAAGTTGGCCCCCCTGCCTATCTCTACCGTCCAGTCCGGTGAGATCCAACGGTAGGTTGTTGGTCAAGATTTCACACGAATTTTACAGAAACAACCCTTAACTTCGAGCCTTTGACAAGTTTCTAGTTTTCTCTCTCTGCTCACAGATTGCAGTTTTTGAACAGAACCCGTACAATATTTTTCATAGATGTTCATACGATATTACGTACAAACTATATTCAACAATTATTCGCAGTTTTTTCAATTTTTCATATTGTCAAACTTTCAAATCATAGAATATTAACAATTTTCTTTCCCAAAAAAATTAATAAAACTTTGTATTTCCTTTCTCAACAATTTATATTTCCCCATTTTATTTCCTTTTACAACCTCATTTTTTATTTCAAACATTTTTATCTCAAAATATTATACAAAGAAAATAAATAAAAGATTCTATTAATGGAAAATGATTCATAATATTTTCCACCTCGTTTTTCATTTCAAATATTCTTTGTCTCAGCAAATTGTAAGAAAAAATAAATAAAAGATTATTAATACTAGAAAAATGATTTATAACATTTTCAACCTCGTTTTTCATCTCAAACATTTTTTACCCAGATTTCGTTTCCTGGATAGGACGAACTTTTTTTGCACACTTCGGAATATAAATTTACAAGATCATAGATTCAGGACGAACGTTTATTTCACACTTTGGAATAACAATTTAAAAGAATTATAAATAAATAACTCAAGGTGTCTGATATTTTCGGTGATTCCTACCGAGATTTCGAATTTTGGACCGTACAAACAATTTTTCACGCTAAAAATATAAATATTCAACAAAGTAAATTCATAAAAATATTCACAGATTGTTCAAAAAAGATAAAGCGTCACATCACATCTTTTTTTCTTGTAGTTTTTCATCTCGGCTCATCATTTTTCAAGTAAATCATCATAATATAGGTAAACATTTCATGAAACTGGAAATAATTTTCCAATTATAGAATCAAGTTTTTCTCCCCACATTTGAGATTAAAATATCCAACTTGCATACGTTGGATATGATTCATTAATATCCAACTTGCATAAGTTTCTCTCTGAATTAAAAATCAGAGAGATTAGTTGAATGTTCATTCCTCCACAGATTAATACCAAAATAAAAATTAGGAACATGATTCATTACAATTTCATTTCCATGTCACTCAAAATTCACAGGATTAGCACGATTCCAACAAAGATATGGGTCCAACAAAATTTTAATTCATTTTCATAGGTTCATGCATTTGTTTTTTAAGCATAGTTACAATGAATCTTCAGCAAAATTGATGTCCTTTAACAACAAAATGTTTCAAAAAAAGATTGAGCAATAGTTACAAAGTGCCCAACGTAGTGCATACAAATTTATACAGGATTTTCTGATACTCATTCAAATAGGAATTTCTGCAATCTATATTTACAAGAACCTGTAAGAAAAAATCCATGAATCTTCACTGAAATGAGATCCAATCACCAATGAAAATTGAGAAAAATAGAACAGAAAAGATCATTTGCTTGCATGACCAGATCCAACCTCTCCTCGGCGAGATCCATACTAGAAAATACCAGGAAAATCCATGAATCTTCACTGAAATGAGATCCAATCACCAATGAAAACCGAGAAAAATATAACAGAAAAGATCGTTTGCTTCCATGCCCAGATACAACCTCTCCTCGGCCAGATCCATACTAGAAAATACCAGGAAAATCAATGAATCTTCACTGAAATGAGATCCAATCACCAATGAAAATCGAGAAAAATAGAACAGAAAAGATCATTTGCTTGCATGCCCAGATCCAACCTTTCCTCGGCCAGATCCATACTAGAAAACACGAGGAAAATCAATGAATCTTCACTGAAATGAGATCCAATCACCAATGAAAATCAAGAAAATTAGAACTGGCAAGATCGTTTGCTTGCATGCCCAGATCCAACCTCTCCTCGGCCAGATCCATACTAGAAAATACCAGGAAAAAGGAAACAAGGTCCAAGGTGCAGGCCAAATCAAAAAAATAAACTTAGAAATAGAATATCTACTTTTGGTGATCCCTACCCTAACGATAATAACTAAAGAAGCGGGAATAGAAAATTGCCAGCCCAGAATTCAAATAGGCCGACCAGAGCTCCTGTTCCATGACTGAATCCATGAAGGCCATCTCCTCGCACAACACCGTGCCGGCGCTGGTGATGGACATGAAAAAATAGAGAAGAAATAAAAATTCATCCAAGATCGACCAAAACAAAGATGGAATCCATTAATTCATTGCTCCACAGATTGATACGTAGAAAATAACAAAATAAAAATAAGGATCATGATTCGTTACAATTTTAATTTCCAAGTCACGCAAAATTCAGGAAACCAAAATAGAATCTTTTTATTTCATATACATTTGTCAAGCTTCATGGAGTGACTGTTTAAAATATCCATTACTCATAGGTCCAACAAAATTTTAATTCATTTTCATAGGTTCATGCATTTGTTTTTCAAGCATAGTTACAATGAATCTTCAGCAAAGTTGATGTCCTTTAACAACAAAATGTTTCAAAAAAAGATTGAGCAATAGTTACAAAGTGCCCAACGTAGTGCATACAAATTTATACAGGATTTTCTGATACTCATTCAAATAGGAATTTCTGCAATCTATATTTACAAGAACCTGTAAGAAAAAATCCATGAATCTTCACTGAAATGAGATCCAATCACCAATGAAAATTGAGAAAAATAGAACAGAAAAGATCATTTGCTTGCATGCCCAGATCCAACCTTTCCTCGGCCAGATCCATACTAGAAAACACGAGGAAAATCAATGAATCTTCACTGAAATGAGATCCAATCACCAATGAAAATCAAGAAAATTAGAACTGGCAAGATCGTTTGCTTGCATGCCCAGATCCAACCTCTCCTCGGCCAGATCCATACTAGAAAACACCAGGAAAAAATGAAACAAGGTCCAACGTGCAGGCCAAATCAAAAAAATAAACTAAGAAATAGAATATCTACTTTTGGTGATCCCTACCCTAACGATAATAACCAAAGAAGCGGGAATAGAAAATTGCCAGCCCAGAATTCGAATAGGCCGACCGGAGCTCATGTTCCAAGACTGAATCCATGAAGGCCACCTCTCGCACAACTCCGTGCCGGCGCTGGTGATGGACATGAAAAAATAGAGAAGAAATAAAAATTCATCCAAGATCGACCAAAACAAAGATGGAATCCATTAATTCATTGCTCCACAGATTGATACGTAGAAAATAACAAAATAAAAATAAGGATCATGATTTGTTACAATTTTAATTTCCAAGTCACACAAGATTCAGGAAACCAAAATAGAATTTTTTTTATTTCATATACATTTGTCAAGCTTCATGCAGTGACTGTTTAAAATATCCATTACTCATTAATTCTACCATTTTATCAGATCCATACAGCATCATTAGAGGCTAGATGAATAAACCCGATCTAACACCACAGATTATTCACAGAAAATTCAAAGAACAATCACAGATAATTCACACAAGAGAAATACATGAACAAGTACATGGAATGATCCTACATGTATGAACAATTTCGGTTGACAAAATACAAAAAGAAACATTTCTGTTGACGAAATACAAAAACAAACAAGGGATCTCAACAACAAAATCCACTGAGAATGTAAGGACCCCGAGAAGATTCAATACTAAAACCAAAAAAGTTGCACAAATGATTTTTTATATTTCGATCTTTCTGCCCATATCAAATTCGAACAAAAGAACATACGATAAAATCTAGAGAGAAATTTAAGGAAACTTGAAAGAAGCATTTTGTTCATCTCTGGAATTTAAAAATAAGGAACTAACAAAAATCAAGAGACAAAAAAGGAAAGAGTTGTGGCACTTTGACTGAATCCAGGCAAGTCATTGATAATTCATCATACACTAAAACGAGAAATAGATCCGAGCCACTTGCAACAAATGTATAACGGCCATACTGGATGGCAGGCCCAGGACCAGATTGATGAATCATAGTGTATGCCGACGGATCAAAATTTTCTGAACTAAATGGTGAAAAAGATGAGATCTAAACAAGATTAAACGTCACGAGCTACTTACATGTAAGCTGCATAATTCAAGACCATGCATGATGCATCCCTCGCAAATCACCACAGAAAATAAAACAAACTAGAAAAATAAAGAAATAAACAAAGGAAAAAAAATCACCAGATCGGGGCAACTGCCCGTGCTCAGATCAAAGATCAATGCCCAAAACCTGGGCAGCCCAGCACGCGCCTGGCAGTGGATCGGAGACGCTGCTGGCCGGAGCTCCTCGCCATGGCCGGGGCCCAACACGACATGGCCTCGGGGACGCCGTTGGCCGGGGCCCAGCACGACATGGCCTCGGGGACGCCCCTGGCCGAAGCTCCTCGCCATGGCCAGAGCTCCTCGCCATGGCCGGGGCCATGGCGTCAGAGGCCGGGGCACACGGAGCCGGCGGCGGCTGGGGCGGGGCGCCAGGAGGAGGTGGCGGCCTCGCACGGGAGCAGGTGCAGGGCACGGACGCCTCGCACCATGGGCGACCGCAGCACCTGGCCTCGGCCGCGCAGGGACGACCGCGGCCAGAGCGCAAGGATCGGGCGGCCGGAGCGCACGGATCTGGCGGCCGGAGCTGGTGGGGAATCCACGACGGGTTTCCAGGAGGAGGCGGCACACGGGAGAGCTGGTGGGAAAAATGGGATAGGGTTAGGGTTTTGGTAGCTTTTATATGGGGTGGTGGATTGCGGGTTGAATCTACTCTTTCGCAGGGGCTAAAATGCAAAACATCCTGTGCTTTGACTATTTGACCCGCACGAATCTCTAATAACAAAATGGACGTCAAAGATAGTCCAGGGGGGCCAACCTACTTGTGTAAAATCCGTTCTCAAAACATCACATCCAACTTAACACCATAGACGCCGGCTCACCTCGCCTTGCTGCCGCCGGCCAGAACGTTTCGGCTTCTGCGCGCCGCTGGCCTTGAACTCTGTTGCCCCCTCGACCGTGGCTGCAGCGCGGGCCGCGAGCTCTGTTGCTGCGACGACTGCGGCAGCCCGGACTGTGAGTTCTGGTGAAATCCCGATGACTGCGCACTGTGGCGCTGCAGCTGCTCTGAAGGCGTGGACGGCGCACCGAAGCTCTGCAGCTGCGACGACTGCGGCAGCCCGGACTGCGAGTTCTGGTGAAATCTCGATGACTGCGCACTGTGGCGCTGCAGCTGCTCTGAAGGTGTGGACGGCGCACCGAAGCTATGCAGCTGCGACGACTGCGGCAGCCTGGACTGCGAGTTCCGGTGAAATCTCGATGACTGCGAACTGTAGCTCTGCAGCTGCTCTGAAGGCCTGGACGGCGCACCGACGCTCGGCAGCTGCCTGCGGGCAGCGGCCATCCGGTCTGGCTGCTGCCGCACGTTGACGGCGGCACCGTTGCTCCCGTGAAGTACCGTGCTGGCTGCTCTCTCAGCGTGGATGGCGCGGCGGCGAGAGGCGAACAACTGTCCGAGGCCGAGGCTATTGACGCAGGCGTTGATCTTCTTCTCGACGTCCTGGAAGCTGGCGTCCGCTTCGCCGCCGAAGATAAAGGCGTAGACGCCGCTCTGGGACTTGACGAGCTCAAGCGCTTCGACGAGGATGGCCTCTAGCCTATCCACCGCGGGCATCCTCGTCGACCCCGCGAGGTAGGCGCTGCCGTACGCGGGGTTCTTGAGGATGTCGCGGACGGCGCGCGCGCTGTCGCCGATGTCCCGGCACCTTTCTTTGTTCTGGCCGGCCGTCTGCACCGCCTGGATGATCTCCTCCACTACCTTGAACATCGTCCTTGGTGCCTCCATGGTCGATTGTTTGAACACGAGACGAGCTTGACAGTTTGTGATCTGGATGCTCTCCTCCCCCGGAGAATGAGGTATACTAGTTGAATTTTTCGTGGCGTCACGCCACGCCCTTGGTTAATTTTTTTTGTGCGATATTTTTTTTTTGTTCACCAAAATGTTGGCTAAATTGTAGTGTTCAAACATGTTTTTTTTTTAGTTATGAATAAGTAGCATTTTTTTGTATGCATTTCTGATATATTGTGTAGAATATTCAAATATTCAGTGGTTTGAAATGGTCAAACATGTTTGTATTTCGACATCAATATTTAATTGAAATCAGGAAAATCCATTTAAATTTGATTCCACATTTGGGGAAAGTTTGTTCGTATAGTGTCGAAATGTTAGCCAAATTGAAATGGTGAAATAATTTGCTATAAGGATATTGAGGTTTTTTTTTGTGTGAGCATTTTGGTTATATTTTATGGAATATCAGAATACTCGCTCAAATGTTGGCCAAACTGGAACTTGCAAACATGTGTTTTATTTTGCTATGAATAGGTAGTAATCTTTTTGAGCATTTTTGATATATTTTGTAGAATATTCAAATATTTAGTAGTTTGAAATGTGAGAACATGTTTGCATTTCGTTGTCAATATTTAATTGAAATTAGGAAAGAATGTATATGAATTACTTCCGAATGGTGACAAAATTTGAATATTCCAAAATTAGCCTCTTTTTTTAGCATAAGTAGTTTGTATGTAGTTCTCTGATTGTTTTGATATATTACTTGTATTTTTCCAGTGGATATATTCAGAGATATTGATTTATAATTTGATTGAATTACTAAAATTGGTGGAAGTGGGAAGCTATTCGAATGTTTTTTTTTTGGTTGTTCAAATGCTCAGATTTAGAAAGCATTGAATTTTTCAATTTCGAAATTTTGTCACATGGCATAAATAGTAAACTTTTTTTTTGTGTTAGTGTTGATATATTTGTCATATTTGTGAATACTTGGGAAAGAAACTTCAATTTTGGAAATGTGCACATTCAAAAGTTGTTTACAATTAAATGTTTTGATATTTGGAAGAAGAAGTTTGTGTTGAATACTTGGGAAAGGAACTTTAATTTTGGAAATGTGCACATTCAAAAGCTATTTACATTTAAATGTTTTGATATTTGGAAGAAGAAGTTTGCGTTTACAATTTTTTTTTCTAATTTGGTTAAATAGGGTAGGCCCGCATGTCGGAAATTTAAGAGCTTATGAAATTGTTTCTGAAAAGAAAAAAAATCTGATATATTTTAGAGTATGTCTAATTTTTAAGCAAATTGGAAGGTTTAAAAATGTTCCTGTTTGTTTATCAATTTACAATTTAAGTCCATAATGAGGCCGGAAGCACATTTATCCAATTGAATTCCATAATTAGGGAGTTTGTTTTGTGAAATTCAATTCCATATAATTGTCCATATAATTGGAAGGACTGCAATTTTTTTTAAAATTTCGTCCAAATTGAATTGTTGTAGTTCGTAGAGTGTACAATATTTCTAATTTTCAAGCAAATTGGAATGGTTTAAGTTTTTTTTTGTTATTTTAAAATTAAAGTCCATAATGAATGGAATTGCACATATATTCATATTTGTGGAAAGGAAAAAAAAACTGATATATTTTACAGTATGTCCAATTTGTAAGCAAATTGGAATGTTAAAAAATGTTTCTCTTTGTTTTTCAATTTCTAATTTAAGTCCAAAATGAAAGCAAAAGCACACTTATTCAATTGAATTCCATAATTAAAGAGTTTGTTTTGTGAAAGTCAACTCCATATGGTTGTTCACATAATTGGAGCAAGTGCATTGGTTTATATTTTTTTTTTGAAATTTTGTCCAAAGTAATTTCTGGAACTGTTGCTGAAAAAAGAGAATTCTGAGTTGTGGGTTAACAACTGACGGCATGCTCTAAACCCTTTTGGGGACTTTGTAGAATAAAACGTCGCGTCTTTCTTCAATTCCTTATGCAGGTTATCCAACTAATTAGAATTCAGGTTAAAGAGGGTCTTTTCTGTTGTCGTATCCTTTCTTTCTCACGGCTCGATAGAGAATTTGATAAGCCAATGTTTTTTTTCTGTCTTTCATAATACGGTTGGCCACCATGTTAACTAATCGATTACGAAAAATTGGGAATGCAAATAAAGTTTGCTGTTAAAAAAGTGTTCATACTTCGAAATTTGTATTGTTGCGATAGTTTTGTTTTTTTTCCCGCGGCATACGTTGCGCTCGCGTGGTAAATTTCAATTTTAGAAATGTGTGCATCTAAAAATGTTTTGTAGTTTTTAAATATTCATATTTCAAATTTGATCGTATGTCATAAGTAGTCTGCAATTATTATTTTTTTGTTGCGAATTATGTGGTATGTTTCTTCATTTATTTAAATTTAACTGACAAATTAGAAAAAGTTTAGTTAAGCTTGAACATTTATTAAATTCAACTGCATAATTGTAGGGAGCTCATTTGTAGTATTATTTCTAAATATTTTTTCTTTGGTTTCATATAATGTGTTTAAGGGTTTTCTTAAATATGAAGTTTAATTCAATAATTGTTGAAAGTACATTAAGTGAGCATGCATTAAATTCAATTAAAATTCATTTCATAATTAGAGAAAATGAAATTACATTTTCTTTAAATATTTATTAAATTTAACTATGTAATTAGAGAGTTTTAAGTTATATTAACTCCAAATATGTTAGTGTAATTGAAATCGTCAAGTATGGTTCTAAATTGAAATGTGAAATTTGTAAGGAGATGAATTGTCAATAAATATGTAAGTTTGGTGACAATGGGAGAGTGCGAAGAAAAAAAAAAGAGAATAGAAAAAAATGAAAACATGTAAAGGAAAAGATGCAATTTGTCATTTTGAATATCTCTAGATATAATTAGGGAGAATGCAATTTGTGAGCATTCATCAAATTTGATTCAATGTATTTAGAGGAAGTACTTTTAAATTTGGAAACCCTTACATTTGAAAGTTCTTCGAATTTGGAAATTATTGGATTTATAAAAAGTTTACGTTTAAAAGTTGGTTGGATTTTAAAAATTCGTTGAATTGGGAAGATATTTAGATTATAATTCTTTTAACGTTTACGGAATGTTAAGTTTTGGAAGACATTTAAATTTTTTAAATATTCAAATCTTGAAATTTGAGCTTATTGCATAAATAGACGGTATTAACTTTTGTATCCATTTTGCTTTATTTGTTCTGCATTTTTATGGTGTATAAATTTGAAGCTACTGAATTTGTAAATTTATTTTCCATTTTCTGGAATTTTTGTGAGGAAGTGGGGCCCACCTGGCCGGAATTTTATGTCTTTCAAAAAAAAAAACTGACAAACTGGGCCCACGCTGACGTCGCACTGACGTCAGCAGTGGCCTGGCCTGCCACTGCCGCGGCGGCGACAGCGACGGCGCCGCCGCGTCGGAGCGAGCCGGGAAGTGCAACGGGGCGCGTCGGGCGCGGCTGGACGCGAGGTGCTCGCGGGTGGCGGCGCGGCCGCATCCGGTGGAAGGAGCGTCGCCGGCGGCGGCGAATGCCGAGCGCGGCTGCTCCATTCCGGCGCCGACGCGGCGTCCCGGCAGGCGGCGCTGGGCGAGGAAGTGGAGGACGCGACGGGCGAGCTCGCGGTGAGCTTCGATTCGAGCATGGAGGCACAGAACGGCGGCGATACGCGGCGCGGCGGCGGCGACCTGCGGGCGCGTGCGGGAGAGAGAAGGGGAGGTGGAGATTGTGCGGGCTATTTTGCAAAAAAGTCTGTCACTTTTTCGTAATTTGCAAATTGGCCCGTCGACTCGCGAAATCATGGACGGCGGGACATATTATCTGCTTTCGGAGGGGTTTTTTTGCAAAAGTGTCGGGGGGCTGCCCCCGGGTAGGGCAAAGATGTGGTGTTAAGTGTTGCAAAGAGCTAGCCGGATCAACATATGGCCGGGTCACTTGGGCCGGATCTCTCGTGAGAGTCGGTTGGCACTTGGTCAAGCTAAAATGCGAGAAGACGCCAGAGAGGATCCGGTAAAGTATAACCGAATCAGAGGAAGGAAACCGGTTAAGTTAGCCGGGTTGGTCAGGAAGGACCCGGATAAGGTAATCCGGATATTGCACAAGGGCCAAGTAATGTCAGAAAGGTTCACGGGTCCTGCAGGTCTCCTGCCAGAGGCTGAGAAGACAGCCGGGTCAAGTCGCAGGTTTTCCGGGTCGCAAGGCCCTAGGCGCTGACTTGGCCAATTCGGGAAAGAGGATATGACCTAGACCCGGGGGGCTACGCCTGCCATTGCCCAAAGTGGCAAGATAGGCCTGCTAGGGACTTGACGGCCAGGTCAGGTCACGGGATTCCTGGGAGCGCAGCAACCTAGGAGCTGACTCGGCCAATTCGGGAAAGAGGATATGACCGAGACCCGTGGGCTACACCTGCCATTGCCCAAAGTGGCAAGATAGGCCTGCTAGGGCCTGACAGTCCGGCCGTTGGATTGACAGGGGGCAGAGGCTTGTCCTTTCCTCTTGGCAATGCCATTGTCTCATGGAGCCAGGGGCAAAATGGTAATTCGGTTAGTGTATAAGTAAGCTACCACATCCTCCAGTGCGAGGGACGGAAAAAGAGAGAGGCAGTATCTTCCCCAAGCTCCATCTTCTTCCGAGAGCTTTCACCATTGTTCTTGATACAGCTCAAGGAGCACTCTGTACTTGTAAACACTTGAGATATAAAGAGAGTAGGCTAGTGCTGCAGTAGGGGTGTTACCTCCACAAGAGGGCCCCGAAGCAGGGTACATCGTGGTGTTCTTTGCTTCTTCTTGGTTCTGCTTGTTCTTGTTTGTTCTTGCGAGTTCTTGGTTGTTCTCCATGCGTGCTTCGTGAGCGCGCAAACCCTCCCCGGATCCCCCAACGTCCTAGCGAGCCCACAACTTAAGCCATCCTATGGCATCTGCCGTGACACCACCACGACAGTTGGCGCCCACCGTGGGGCAGCAGTGGCGTTGGCTGGGGTTTCCTTCCGGACGGGTACCGTCACCGGCTCCGGCGAGCGGGTCCTCTCTGGGCTCGTTTGCAAGATCGGCAAGTTCAACTTCATCAGCGACAACGCGGGGTGCTTCGCCAACAAGCCCTTCCCCGCTGACGGCTTCCTCATGACGCTCGGCAGCTTCGTCACCTACGTCGCCACCGAGCCTGTCCGCGAGTACCCGGCGCAGGTGCTCGTGGCTGAGGATCCTCCCTCTTTCCGCGCAGCTCTCGGACGGCGTAGCGCTCGCCCCGGGAGTAGCGTGGAGGTAATGGTGGTTGGAACCAGTGCGCGGCTGGCAAAGGAGATGCCAGCAAGAGCATGCCCGAGGAGCTGGCCACGCCAGTTGATCCGGTTGACAAGCCGACTCGGACGGCGAAGTTCCCAAAGGAGAAACCGGATCCGGTTGGCCCGCTTGGCATGTCAAGTAGGGAGGCTCCCTTAGAGGATGTCCTGGAGAAGCTATCTCGGCCAGTGGCACCTGGGGCAGATGTAGAGCTCACTGTAGCTCAGCTAGAGGCAGAGCGCCTGAGGTTGCAAAAAGAAGCCCGGTTAGTGGTGGAGTCTAGGCAAGCCTTTGATAGAGATATGAGAGAGTACAATGCTGCCAATGGTATCACCGATGGCTTTACTCCTGTAGTGCATCGCTCACGCAAGAAAGCCGAGTTGCGTAACCGGGGTAAGGACCTCAATGACGAGTTAGCTAGAGCTGCAGGATCGAGCTCAAGTAAGGCTACTAGTCATAGATCTGGCACAGGCAAGCCGGTGTATAGCTCCCCGGCTAAGAATCTTAGGGCTGCAGCGGCAGCGCGAGCCGAGTTGAGTACACTAACCGGGGACGCTTGGCGAAGCAGGCAGAGAGAGTCAATGAGCTAGTAGATGTGTGTAACCGGCAGAATGAGGCTTACCGGAAAGCTAATCCGGATGCAGGTGTTTCTCGGGTAGTAGTGTCGGTTAAGGCTGTTAGCCAGAGATCCAAGGGGCAGGCGTCATCCCCGCACGTCGGAGTTGACCGGGCCCAGAGCGTGAACTCGGGTAAGAGCAAGCAGCTGCAGACCTATGATGCTGAGTATGCCGGCAAGCAGCTAGCCGCTCAAGGAAGAGGTGGCCAAAGCAGAAACAGTGGTGGACAAGGCTACCCGGGAGCTGGAAGGGGCAATTCGGCTGGCCGAGGTCAACCACCTCGTCCTCCTGGGCAGCAAGTGATTGTGCGAGCGCAACAGCAAGGTGGTGGCCAGGCGGGCTACCGCTATGATGACGGAAATTCGGCTATGGCGCGAGCCGGATACCAGACGTATGATAATGCACTTGCATCAAGACTGGGACCTCGGGCATTGGATCCGGATGATCAGCGTCTCAAGTTGGATAGAATTTACCAGTCCGAGAAGCTAGAAGAGCAAGGCCCACCGGGTCCTCCATGCTTTGGACCTCGGATCATGAACGAGCCGAGCGTGCCGTTGTTTCAGCTTGGCCGAAGCACAAAGCCGTATAATGGCAGCACAAAGCCACAGGATTGGCTGATAGACTATGTATCTCAGTGCACATTGCGGGGGGCAATCGCCGATGGGCGGTCCGGTATCTCCCGCACATGTTGGAAGGGCCAGCCCGGATTTGGCTGAATAACTTACCGCCGGGTAGTATCAACTCTTGGATGGACTTGGAGGAGGCATTTTACAGTAATTTCTCCAGCACCTACAAGAGGCCTAACCGACCTCAGCTCCTGGCTGCGTGCAAGCAGGAAGAACGGGAAACAGACCGAGAATTCTTAACTCGGTGGAGCAACATTCGCAACTCTTGCGAAGGTGTCGTGGAGGAGCAGGCGATTTCTTGGTTTGCGCAGGGTTGCCGACATGGCACCCCGCTCTGGCAGAAGCTCCAGAGGGATATGCCCAAGACACTGGCGGAAACGATCCGGATAGCAGATACGTATGCTCTTGGTGATCCGACACAGCCGCATTGGATGCAGTGGGAACAAGCAGGAGGCAACCGGTTAATAACCGAGTAGGACCATTGAGGCCCAATGACCGACATGAATTCGGTTACAAAAGAAGAGATCCGGATTATAGATACGGTTCAGATCAGGTTGCTGCAGTGAATATGGACCATCCTGGAGCAGGAGATGGTCAGAGACAAAAGACTGAGGGTCCAGCTTGGAGGCCGAATCAAGGTGCCTGGCCAAAGAAGGTGTGGGATGGATCGAGTCCTCCTCTAACCTTTGAGGCAAGATTGGACGGGCCTTGCTGTTATCACACAACAGACCCACGCAAGCCGGCCAATCATTCAACTCGGAATTGTAGCTGGCATCATCGCATTCAGGCGGAGGGTCAGAGAGGACCACCTCAGAGAGGTGCTCCTAGACCGAATTTCAGGCCGAATATGCCTTTAACCGGAGCCAATACAATCCCGGTGAACGCAGGAGCTCCAAGACCGGCAGCCACAAAGCCGGTTAACCTGGTAAACATGGGAGGCAATGACAATGGTGCTGGTCCGAGTCGGCAAGGTGGATACCCCGGTAATGAGTACAAGGAGGCTCATCAAAGTTATGTGGTTTTTGTGACCGAGCCAACTGACAAGAAAAGTCAGCTGCGAAGGGCGAAGGAGGTGAATGCAGTCATACCAGCAGTCCCAAAATACCTGAATTGGTCCGAGCAGGAGATCACTTGGAGCAGGGCTGATAACCCCAGAATTATGCCAAGTCCAGGAAACTATGCACTGGTGGTGGATCCGACTTTGGTGGACCCAAGCTTAACGTGAGGTTTAGCCGAGTCTTGATTGACAATGGCAGTGCCATAAACATCATGTATCGGGACACAATGGTCAAGTTGGGTATTTCGCCGAATCAGTTGCAGCAGAGCAGTTGTACCTTCCATGGTATAGTACCCGGGGTGTCTTGTTCCCCAATGGGTAAGATCTGGGTAGATGTGCTGTTTGGTACCAAGGACAATCACCGGCTTGAGAGTCTCGAGTTCGAGGTGGTAGATTTGGAGAGCCCATACCATGCTCTACTTGGCCGGCCTGCGTTAGCCAAGTTCATGATATCCACCATGTGGCCTACCTCAAGATAAAGATGCCAGGCCCGAATGGTATTATCACTGTTGCGGGAGATTACAAAAGGCCATACAGTGTGCCACGATCGGTTCCACCTTAGCCGAATCATTGGTGATCCAAGCTGAGAAGAGCAAGATGCATGAGGTGGTGGCAATGGCGAAGTCAGCTCAGCTCGGTGTGCTGGCTATGACCAATCCGGATGGAGGTGCAACATTTGAGATGCCCAAGGAGACAAAGAAGATCCCATTGACCCGGAGAACCCGGAGCGCATGGCCATCATTGGTGCCGGGTGGATGAGAAATAGGAAAGCGCGCTCTGTCACTTCCTCCGTGAGAATCGGGATATCTTTGCATGGTCGGCTAAGGACCTGCCTGGTGTTCCGAGGGAGTTGGCAGAGCACTCTTTATTTGTCAGGCCGGATGTAAAACCGGTGAGGCAACCGACTCGGCGTCTCTCAGATGATCGAAGAAAAGTGGTGCTGATGAGCTGGCTAAGTTGCTTGCAGCCGGATTCATTATGGAGGTGTTGCATCCAGACTGGATATCCAATCCGGTTCTGGTAGAGAAGAAGAAGGACGAACCAGCGGTGGTCAAGGTGTGGCGCATGTGCATCGATTTCACCAACCTAAACAAGGCGTGCCCGAAGGATCCATTTCCTTTACCTCGGATTGATCAAGTGATCGATTCTACTGCTGGGTGTGAGTTGTTGTCTTTTATTGATGCGTACTCTGGTTTTCACCAGATACCACTGAACCCTAAAGATCAAATAAAGACTGCTTTTATTACCCCGTACGGGGCGTATTGCTATCGTGTCATGTGTTTCGGTTTGAGAAATGCCGGTGCAACTTATCAGAGATGTATGCAGAAATGCTTACACTCCCAAATGGGCAAAATGTGCAGGTGTATGTCGATGATATCGTCATCAAAACTAAAGAAAAACACACTCTCCTCGAGGATCTCGAGGAAACATTTGTGAACTTGAGAAAATATCGGTTGAAATTGAATCCGGATAAATGCACCTTTGGTGTCCCGGCTGGAAAGTTGCTCGGTTTCCTTGTATCGAGCCGAGGTATTGAGGTGAATCCGGCTAAATCCGAGCCATAGAAAGAATGAAATTGCCTAAATGTCTAAAAGATGTACAAAAATTCACGGGTGTTTAGCCTCGTTGAGTCGGTTTGTGAGTCGGCTAGGAGAAAAAGCCTTGCCCTTGTATCAGTTGATGAAAAAGAGCACCGGGTTCACGTGGACCCCGCAGGCAGATTCGGCTTTCAACGAATTAAAAAAGATGTTGTCCACTGCACCAATTCTGGCGTCACCTTTGCCGAATGAGCCAATGCTACTTTACATTGCGGCCACTAACCGGGTCGTAAGTGTGGTCATAGTGGTAGAGCGAGAAGAGGAGGGTAAATCGTGCAGAGACCGGTGTACTATTTAAGTGAGGTGATCTCAACCTCAAAGCAAAATTATCCTCACTACCAGAAGATGACATACGGTGTATACCTGGCGGCCAAAAAGTTGAAACATTATTTCCAAGAACACCCGATTACCGTGGTATGTGAAGCTCCAATCGCGGAGATCATTGGGTGCAAAGATGCGACTGGCCGGGTTGCCAAGTGGGCAATAGAAGTATCTCCTTACACCCCGCATTATGAGAGAAGGGATGCTATCAAGTCTCAGGCTTTACCAGATTTCCTTTGTGACTGGGCCGAGATGCAGTATGACCACCCAAGCCGGATTACAATTACTGGAAGTTGCACTTTGATGGCTCCAAAACCAAAATCGGATTAGGTGCTGGGGTGGTACTCACGTCACCGAAGCAAGATCAATTGCGATATGTGTTGCAGATTCATTTCTCAGCATCAAACAATGTGGCCGAATATGAGGCACTGATCCATGGGCTTAATGTGGCCAGGGACATCGGCATCCGCCGAATAGAATGTTTTGGTGATTCGGATTTAGTTGTGCAGCAATCTTCTGGAAATTGGGATGCTCTTGATGCCAATATGGCACTGTATCGGTTTCATGTCCAGAAAATTTCAGGATTTTTTGAAGGCTGCGAGTACAAGCACATACCTCGGTTGGAGAACGAAGCTGCTGATGTCCTGTCAAAACTCGGGTCGTCTAGGGATGCAATTCCACCCGGATATCCTTGAATCACCTAAGGGTCCCTTCAATCAAACCTTCGCCTGATTCCGAGTCAATTTTTATCCCAAAGCAAGAATCTGAGGCTGTCCCTATGAATGTTGATGTCGGTACATTGGGGAAGACCCGGGGACTGCATGGCGAGACCCGGGGACTGCTAACCGGATCTTAGGAAAGAGGAGCAGAGAAGGGTGCTAACCGAATCTTAGGGAATGGGCAGAAGCTGATAGAAGAAATAATGGCGGCCGAACCAGTGGAAGTAGATGAGCACTTATTCCCTTTGCATCCAGTACCGGAATGGGCTGAAGAAATCATGAAGTTCATGTCGGAGGGGAGTTTGCCAAATGATGAAACCGAAGCTAGGCGAGTGCAGAGGAGGTCCAAGGCTTACACCATCATCAACAAGGAGTTATACAAGAGGAGTGCAACCGAGGTGCTACAGCGTTGTGTGGAGCCAGCCGAGGGCAAGGAGATGCTCCTTGAGATACATCAGGTGAATGTGGACATCATTGCAGTACAAGAGCCCTGGTGGCTAAGGTGTTCCGGCATGGATTTTACTGGCCCACTGCTCACGCGGATGCAGAGGACATAGTCCGAAAATGTGAAGGATGCCAAAGGTTTGCCAAGCAGACACACTTACCCGCATCGGCGCTCAAAACAATTCCTATCACTTGGCCGTTTGCTGTGTGGTGTTTAGATATGGTGGGAGATTTCAAGCCGGCTAGGGGTAACATGACACATATGCTGGTGATGGTGGATAAGTTCACCAAGTGGATAGAGGTGAAACCAATCCGGAAGTAGATGGTCGTTCGGCTGTGACTTTCTGAAAGAAATTATTTTGAGATACGGATACCCTCATAGCATCATCTCGGATAACGGCACAAACTTTGCTGTCGGAGAGTTTGCTCGGTTTGCATGAATAAGGGAATCCGGCTAGATATAGCCTCGGTGGCACATCCGGAGTCTAATGGGCAAGTGGAAAGATCAAATGCCCTGGTGTTGGCCGGCATCAAGGCTCGTCTCATTGAACCATTGCTGAAAACTCCGGGATGCTGGATAGACGAGATACCATCAGTACTGTGGGGTCTAAGGACCACGCCGAATCGGTCAACTGGCTATACGCCATTTTTTCTGGTTTATGGGGCAGAAGCTGTGCTACCCACTGACATAGAACATGATGCACCAAGGGTGGCAATGTATACTGAAACCGAGGCAAAAGAGGCTCGGGAAGATGCAGTGGATCTGCTAGAGGAAGCAAGAGAATTGGCTCTATCTCGGACAGCAATATACCAGCAGAATCTCCGACGATATCATAGTCGAAAGATCAGCCCTCGAGTGTTTCATGAGGGTGATCTTGTGCTAAGGCTGGTGCAGCGCAGCAAAGGCCGACACAAGTTGTCACCTCCATGGGAGGGACCTTTCATTGTGAGCAGGGCTATGCACAATGACTCGTACTACCTTGTAGATGCACAGGAACCAAGGAAGGATGGCCTGGACAGACCCGGACAAGAAACTAAGAGACCCTGGAATGTAGCTCTGCTTCGACCCTTTTACTCCTAAGGGGCGCAATGTATGTATTTCAGTTTATCATAAATGAATTGCAGCAATCCGAGTCTGGACTCGGGGACTGCTTCGTACTCATGCATGTGTTTTTTACTGTTTTGTCCATACCGTTCGTGTGCCGAATTGCTTTGAACCTCGTCCCAAAATTCAAGTAATGTATGTTGTGTTGTTGATCTCGTGACTCGACTGACAAACACCAAAATGGTAGTCAAGAGCAGAGATGAGGAATGTGGGAAACATGAAAATGGACTCGGGGACTCGGTCCAAAACCGATTCGGCACATGTCGTTTACTAACCCCTGTTATTTATTTTTCGTTTATGTTGAATGATTCTAAACCACAACTCGCATGTTTCAAGTATTGTATGCTATGATTCCTATCTTGTGACTCGACTGTCAAACACCTAAAAGGTAGACAAGAGCAGAGATTCGGCAAAAATAGTAAACAAGAAAACAGACTCGGGGACTCGGTTTAAAATGATCCAACATAAACCTCGTCCGGATCATGTTAAGCAAATTTAAAGTAGTCTCGAAAGAACTTAAAATAGTCTATTACATCTGCTCCCGGCATACCGGGGATTTAACGTTTTTTCACTAAGTTACTTCAGGAAGCAGCAGACTCGGTTGTAGCAGGTTCGGTGGCAGGAGCTTTGGTTGAAGGAACCTCGGGCGCGCGAGCCTCGGTTACAGGAGCTTCGGTTGGAGTAGATTCGGTTGCAGGGGGCTCGGTTGCAAGGATGGGCTCAGATGGAGGAACTTCAGGGGTAACCTTGCGTGGAGAGCTTGAAGGCTGGGCAGATTCGGAGGTATCCGGATCAGCTGAAGCTTGTTTAGTAATCTCTGCCGAATCAGTTGCTGGTATCTCCGAAGTCTGGGCCGGAGTTGCTTCGGTATTCTTAGCCGAGTCAGAAGCTGGATCTTGATGGACTTGATAGGAGCGTGTTCGGCAGAGTTAGCCGAATCATCAGACTCGCCCTCAGAATCGGCGTATTCTTCAGCGGAGGCGTCGTCCGATTCCTCTTCTTCAGTTTCTTCTCCATCCGAGTAGACCGGAGCCTCCAGATCAAGATGCTTGGTGCGTGCAAATTCGGCCATGAAGTTGGCGGCTTCTTCACGGATCTTGATCCGGGTAGGGTCTGTAGCCCACGGAGAACCCTCGCGAAATGAGCGCACTTTGGCAAGATCAATTAGCTCATACCAGGACATGATGAATAGCAAAGCTGCGTCAGCACCAGCGCGGGCGGACGAAGACCTCCACTGCTGTAACCGGGTCATTGCTTGATCCAGGTCTCTGATCAGCTCCTCCGCAGGCACAACTTGCCGCGCTTCAGGAAACAAGATTCGGTGAGCCTTGAGACTTGCATTGAGCAGACCAATATGGGAATCCTTCAAAGGAGCAATCCGAGCCTTAAGTGCTGTAATATGATCTTCGATGTCCCATGTCTCTGGTAGGGGAGCCTCGGTTAATTTAGCTCTCTCAGCTCGGGCGTTTCTCACAGCCTTGGCGGCTTGAAGCCGGATGCTGGTAAACTCTCCTACAAACAAATAAGCTAATACTGAGTTCAGCGAGAAGGAACACAAGCATATGTATTGGTTAAGAGCAGAAAGAAAAGAGGAGATTCGGTGAACTTACGATCCATGTCATCATTAAGGCTAGCAAGTGCAGCAAGCCATTTCGCACTGGCCGCTTTGTGAGCACTCAGTTCTTCTTTAGCCGCTTTGACTTCGGCTTCAGATTCGGCAATGTCGTTTGAATTTGCTTGTCCAGTTTGGCCCGCTCCGCAAGTCCGGCTTTGAAAGTATCCCGCTCCTTCTGGATGTGTCTTTTTCACGCTTCAGCGTATCCCGCTCTCCTTTAACCTTGTTCTTCACTTTTTCAACTCGGTCAAGCTCTCGCTGGAGCCGAGTCACCTCTGATTTTTCCTCGGATAAAGCGCGCTTGTGCTCTTCTTCTTTCTTGTCCATTTCAAGACAGAGCCCATCGAAGGAAGTTTGGAGCTTCTGGTGCTGATGGGCGAGCTGCTTAAAGAGCTTGCTGCGAGCGGTCATGGTTTCCTGAAAGAAAACAGGCAAATGGCGTCAAAAGAATCTCGGGGACTGGCCCGAGATTAACCGAATCAGTTGGAAAAGAGACTCGGGGACTGGAAGTCCCACGGTTCCTCGGTTAGGCAACATTCATGATAAGTTTTATAGATTCAAGCCGAATGACTTTCTTACTCGGAGGAGTATCAGTCGTTCGACCCGAATCTCGGGGACTGGGAATAGTGCAGATTGATTAAGTAAAAGCAAGATTCGGAAAAGTTACCTCAAAGACCCGGTTAGCTTCAGTAACCGAGGTCTGTACAGAGTGTAATGATTGAAACATCCGACTAGGCCCAGCCGGATGTGGCGCTGAAGTAGAAAGTCTTTGGCGAGGTCAGCATCATTCCAAGCTTCAATGAATTGCTTGGCGGACTCGAGCTTATCGCTGCTCGGAGGGCGGGGATTCGACAGGCCTGGCTGAATCGAATCGCTGATGGGGCGGCAGGAATTTTCTTGCTAGCCACCTGCTTATCCGAGGTGGTTGGAGTTGTGCCAGGGCACCTTGAGTCGGCTTGGGTTGAGGTGACGCACCCGGAGTCTGCTTCGGATGTTGCTCCTTGTGCTGCTTCTCGGAAATTGTTGCTGTTGCTGTTGCTGCTTCTGCTTTTTCTTCTTCTGCTGCTCTTGATTCAGCAGGGCTTGAGCTACGGGTGTAGGGCGAGAATCCGGCTTAGGCAAGGGCTTAGCCGGTGTCTTAGCCTTTTCCTTCTCCAGCTCCTTCAAAGGGCGTGGCCAAGTTGAATCCGGACAGGAACCAGGGTTTCCTCACTCTCCAAGTCAATAACCGGCTCTGATGTAGAAGTCGGTTGGGGAATATTGGCAGTTGTAGGGCGTGCTGGAGAAGTGATAACCCTTTCAGGAGACTGGTTCTCCGTAGCCGAATCCGGTGGAGGAATAGGAGAAGAAATGGATGAGTGAGTTTGTTCGGTGACGATGACGTCACTACATAAAACAAAGTAAACAGTTAATCCGGATAGATATGACTCGGTTAGTAAAGGAAGAAAGCAAATGAAGCTGTACGCATTACCCCTTCGTGGTAGGCATGGGCTTGAGCCGATTCGGCTTGGAGGCAGTCTTCTTGATTCTTTTTGCTTTAGGGGCATCAGATCCGGGCGCATCAGCGCGTTTCCGAGATGTCCCTTCAGCATCTGGTTTGGCTGGAACACAAGGTGGTGACCATGAAATCGGAATAGCGTCGATGGGATCTAAGATCTGGCAATCATCATCTTCCTCGTCGGAAAGGTCGTAAATAGTTGATTGCTTACCCTTGCGGATTGGCTTGGCGCGCGGAATCGGCAGATAGTCATCCGTATCCGCATCCTCTTCGCCATCGCGCAACGGGCTGCGATCCGCTCCCCACACTTTTGTGGAGAGATCTCCATCTTCAGTAGCTTGGCGGTCAGCAGCTACATAAGAATCAAAGCAAATCCGGGTTAGTCCGATGGCATTCTGATGAAGTATGGATGAATTTGGAAGGTGGTGAACGAACCTGTGGTGGAAGTGCATTCCGGTGAAACGGCTTTACGCCCCACCGCCACTTATCCGACATCTCTGTATAGGCAATCGCATTTACTCGTCTCCTGATGGAAGCTCGGTTAAGATCATGCTTGCTGATCCGGGTAGGATCTAGCAGACCACTCATGTGGCATATCTTGTGTTCACGTCTTTGAAGAGGATTGACCCGGCGGGAGATAAAGGTCCGGATGAGATCATCCGAATCCAGGCCCTTCTTCAGAAAGTCCTCCAGAGTTTCATGTATTGTCTGGAGCTCTGCAATAGTTTCAGCCGGATTATACCCGAAGTTCAACTCGGCTGTGGGTGGCTCGATCTGGAACTCGGGCAGATTAAGGGCATCATGGCCTTCTGCACTCTTCACATAAAGGAAAGACCTTTGCCACTTCCTGACAGTGTCTAGGCCAGTGATACGGGGAAAGATGGATCCCTGCCTTGGCGTGATGCTAACCGGACCGCAAGCAGTCATCAGCTTCGGCTTAGTGCCTGGAATAGTATGTTTGCGGAGGTGGAAATACTTGGCCCATATGTCGACAGTCGGCCAGAGACCGAGATAGCCCTCGCAAAAGGAACTAAAGGCCGATAGAGAGACGAAGGAATTAGCCGGGAGGTGATGAGGTTGTAGGCCAAAGAAATCCAGGAATGCCCGGAAGAAATCACTCGCCGGCAATCCGAATCCGCGCTCAAAGTGCGCTAGAAACACCACACGTTCACCAGGTTCGGGACCGGTGCGAGTTCCTTCCCCGGTTTGCGGCATATAACTTGAGAGGTTATACGCCGGGTGCTTAATAGCCATTCCAGATCGTCCTTGGTCACATCAGAACCCTCCCATCTGCCGGGAGGAAGCTTCGCCATATCCGGATCAATCCTGCAAGAGGTCGGATAGGGCCGAGTCATAATGAATCGGATAATGGTATAATCGAACCAGATCTAAAGTGATTCGGCTAATGTTATCCCGGATGAAACTAGCCGGATTCAGCAGAGAAGGTGATTCGGATGGAAATCACAAACACCTTCCGCAAAAGTTTAGGGTTACACAAGATCTACCGCAGCGGTAAAAAAGAAAAAGAATTGAAGTAAAAAAGCTAGTAGAACTGTTCAAACGGAGGCAAGCCTAACTAGGGCAATCTAGTGCAAAACTTGGAAAGGAGATCCAGGGAATGCACTAAGGCTTCGCTAAGAACCATTATGCGAATAAATCTACAAGAAACAAATGCGAGTTTCCCGTGGGATATGAACTCCTCGAGTTCGCCATAGCCGGAGAAAAAGAAAACTCACGGTGGTGACGCGACGGGGAAGGAGCCCAGCGGAGAAACGGCGGTGCAGGGCGCAGTGCGCGGCTCCGACGAGTCTTCTCAGGTGTTGAGGACGTCTCCGGCGCGGCGAGTTTGGAAGGGCGAGATTGTGGCGATGACGGCGGCGCAGATGGTGTTCGTGGAGTGGGAGATGTGAGGAAGAAGAAGAGAAAAATCCCCGCTCCCATATTTATAGCGCCCAGCGGTAACGGGCGCACTACTGCGCGGTTTTCGGAGCGTCGCACGGTAACTGCACCCTGGAACTCTGTGGCCACCTCTGTGGCCGTGTGTTCCAAACACATGTTGGGCCATAGAATTGGAAGCAGTTGCACGGATCCTGTGTGCCGGTCAACGGAGAAAACGAGAAGACGCGGTCGTTTGGTCAAATGCACTCGAGTACCCGGAGAATCCGGATGATGTGCTGTCAGTGGCATGTCAGATCAGAGATCCGGATTATGGGGCTTTGCGCAGAGATTCACTGCCAAGTGTCCCGGGAAATCCTGAGACAAGATTGTATAATATGTGATTCGGTTAGTGATGTTTATTTTTAACCTGCTACGGCTCTTCAGCCGAGGCTGTAGAACCGCACCAGCTTCGGGGACTACTGTCGGGGGGCTGCCCCCGGGTAGGGCAAAGATGTGGTGTTAAGTGTTGCAAAGAGCTAGCCGGATCAACATATGGCCGGGTCACTTGGGCCGGATCTCTCGTGAGAGTCGGTTGGCACTTGGTCAAGCTAAAATGCGAGAAGACGCCAGAGAGGATCCGGTAAAGTATAACCGAATCAGAGGAAGGAAACCGGTTAAGTTAGCCGGGTTGGTCAGGAAGGACCCGGATAAGGTAATCCGGATATTGCACAAGGGCCAAGTAATGTCAGAAAGGTTCACGGGTCCTGCAGGTCTCCTGCCAGAGGCTGAGAAGACAGCCGGGTCAAGTCGCAGGTTTTCCGGGTCGCAAGGCCCTAGGCGCTGACTTGGCCAATTCGGGAAAGAGGATATGACCTAGACCCGGGGGCTACGCCTGCCATTGCCCAAAGTGGCAAGATAGGCCTGCTAGGGACTTGACGGCCAGGTCAGGTCACGGGATTCCTGGGAGCGCAGCAACCTAGGAGCTAACTCGGCCAATTCGGGAAAGAGGATATGACCGAGACCCGGTGGGCTACACCTGCCATTGCCCAAAGTGGCAAGATAGGCCTGCTAGGGCCTGACAGTCCGGCCGTTGGATTGACAGGGGGCAGAGGCTTGTCCTTTTCCTCTGGGCAATGCCATTGTCTCATGGAGCCAGGGGCAGAATAGTAATTCGGTTTGTGTATAAGTAAGCTACCACATCCTCCAGTGCGAGGGACGGAAAAAGAGAGAGGCAGTATCTTCCCCAAGCTCCATCTTCTTCCGAGAGCTTTCACCATTGTTCTTGATACAGCTCAAGGAGCACTCTGTACTTGTAAACACTTGAGATATAAAGAGAGTAGGCTAGTGCTGCAGTAGGGGTGTTACCTCCACAAGAGGGCCCCGAAGCAGGGTACATCGTGGTGTTCTTTGCTTCTTCTTGGTTCTGCTTGTTCTTGTTTGTTCTTGCGAGTTCTTGGTTGTTCTCCATGCGTGCTTCGTGAGCGCGCAAACCCTCCCCGGATCCCCCAACGTCCTAGCGAGCCCACAACTTAAGCCATCCTATGGCATCTGCCGTGACACCACCACGACAAAAAGCGTCACAGGCGTGTGTTGCGGGCCGTCGGATCGGCAGCGGGCGGCGCGGATCAGAGAACTGTTCAACACTGTTCCTAGCTACAGTACGTACTGTTGCCAGGAACAGTGCTCGGACGCTGAGAGGCCGCGGATTTGCCCAGCTTTCATATAGTTAGTTATTAGTAGGGCGAGGAAACGCGTCAAGATTGGTTGAAATTCGGACTACGCGTTGGCAGGCAGGAGCACACGGCTCACCTACTGGAGAAAGACTTTGTCTGCGGCTCCAATGGTCGTTATGTTAATCCTGTTAATGACCAGCTTGTGTTATAAAACTCAAAATATACATAAATAATGATCAACTTGCGTTAAGAGAACTCTGGTAATGATCAACTTGCGTTAAGTTGATTCCCTAATGAGGATACGACACCAGGTACGTAGCTAAATAGTGGATCAACCAAATTCTGGATATTTTAATCTCCACAAAGAAAAACCAGATTTGCTAATTCTTAGTCTCTCAGACTTAGTTAATTCTCACTCGATGTTGTGACCGTCTGATTTTGCCTCAAGATTCGTATTCCCTCCGTTCCAAATTAGTTGTCTTTCATTTGTACAAAAGTGGATGTATCTAGACATGTTACAAGTATAGATACATCAACTTTTGTACAAATGAAAGACAACTAATTTAGAACGGAGGGAGTATTATCGTGTGTTCCCTCAGGATAAAAATGAGCGTAAATCAATTCATCAAGCATAAAACTTCTTGTCACCTATATTGAATCCTAAATCATTCTTGTCGGGAAGAAACTGTTTGCTAGAATAGTGCGATTGGAATCCCAACGAATTGGTGGACACGTCGTAGTACTGACACAAATCCGTGAGACACGCGGCCTCTCCCATGAGATGAGCGTTGTGCATGAGTACGGGATGCGAGGAGGAGAGTTGACTTCGCCCTAGGCCGGGGGCACACATGACCTTACAACGAGGATTCATGTATGACACATTGAGGATGTGAGATCCAGATTCATCCATTTCCGTTGTCCACGACATGACCATGCGCTGAGGGTCCATCTACAACCACATATTGGAGGGCTGACCTCACGCCACGATCCTCCCATCAGATGTAGGGCGGGCGCGAAGCGCCGAATCTCCCGACATGACCGGTTGTGGGCCGTGCCCGGGAAGTATGGGGACCACTCTAATCCGAATACATATTCTTTTGGCATCAACATCTGACGATAGTGGAATTTCAGAACTACATGGATAGTTTGATTGCTCGAATATTTTGACAAAACGTATATAGTCCCAAGAGATACAAGGGCGACGTTTTGGAGTCTGAGCTCGAGGTATCCCCTTTTTTGAAAAAAATCAAAATGACATTTGTAAATTTCAATTGGAAAAAATCATAAATGTGGATAATGTTGAACTCTACCTATGTGTAAAATGTCAATGCAAAATTCGTTATATTTAGACTGAGCAAAAATAACAAATAAATTTGAAATTAAAATTAAATTTTTTTTTTGTAGCCTCAGAGTGTAACGAATTTTGCATTGAAGCTTTGCATGGTGGTAGAGTTTGACATTAATCTACACCTAGAACTTATTTCCGAATTTTTGAAACCTAGAAATTTCATTTGGATTTTTTTCAAAATAACGGCTCCCTCGAGCTCAGGCCCCATTTGGGGTTTCCGCGAGAGAGAGACATGTTGGGGAAAAGGATACGGCTTCCACTGGTGAAAACTAGTACTCGTAGTTTTCAGTTTAGATATACTCCCTCCGTTCCACAATATAAGCTATTTTAGATGATACACATGTTGTCTAGATTCGGACTAAAAAGAGTGCACGTATACACTAAAGTGTGTCTAGATACATATGTATACATGTACATGTGAAAAATGACTAAAACATCTTATATTGTGAAACGGAAGGAGTAGGATTGAGTGAGGGAGGTGAATAGCATTTTCGTCAATTTAGCTACCGGTGCTGCAGATGCAACGCCGTATGTACCTTGGCTCAGCCTTGCGGCCAACTGAGAGAGTGACATTTCAACGAAAACAGCACATCTCTCGTAGCTTCCAACTCCATGTTCATCTCCCTGAAGCTATCCTAGCTGCCATGCACCTGCTTGCAGCATCAATGGAAGGTCCTGGCCTGTCAGAAGAAGAGAACCAGAGTTGAGAAGCTAACCTGTCCAGAACGTGAAACTGAACAATTTTTTTTTCCAAATGGAGGGTGTACCCCTGACTCTGCATCAAGGGATGCACACAGCCATTTCGATTTAATTAATAAAAAGCGAAAACAGAAACCACCAAACCTTACAAACCTTACAAAGAGATAACCATCCAGGCGAAAACTCGCTACACCTACAAGTTTGATGAAGCGGGTGGACTAATCGGAGCCAATGCCCTGACCTCATACACCTACACACATCATCTAAATCCCGAGGCTTCAATTAGGCAGCCCAACAACTCACCGGAAACGCAAATCGGTCCAGCCGATCCTCAGCTCACGCCACATACGCACATCAGAGGTCGCTGCCACCATCTTCCGCCATTCCATCCAGGAGAGATCAACGCGATGACCTTGCTAGGCCTGCCGTCGGCACCGCCACTACGCCAGCTCCACGCTCCTGCGCTAGTCCTTCATCATGCGCCCGTCGACGAGACCCTGCTGCGCCATGCCGCCAAGACTTGTCGTCGTCAACGCGATAGATGTACACCGCACCACTTCTTGCCTCCTTTGTCTAGCAACTGCTCCAAAAACAATGCCCTCATGAGGGAGAGCGACATCGAGAGCGCCGCCATCGTCCGTCCGAGGAACTCGGATCTGGGGTCCCCCCGCACAGAGCAAGTGGGTAGACGGTGGCTGCAACGGCGATGGCACCAGAAACAACGCGTAGACGCCGTCATCGCCTGCTTGAACGAAGTCGAAGCTCGGTTTTCACCGGTAACCACGCCTTCCCAACTTGCCGCCGGGCTAACTGTGGGATCCAGGATCCGCCACAGCCAGCCGGCCGACCACCTCGGTAACTGTGAAACTGAACAATGTATCCCCAATTTGATTATCCTCCAAAATTGCTACCCCGGCCTACTCGAATTCTCCATTCCTCCTACTGTGGTTGCAATTCTGAATTCGATAAGCAGGGCCAGGACCATATCAAATACATTACACACCCACAACAAGATAATGAGATTAAGCGCCTATATCGGTGAGAACCACCGGGGAAACATATTCAGCTTTCGTTTTTGCAATAGACGTACATACTCATAGAGCGAGACAACGGCAGAAGAAGCAAAATGGGCATGCCAATCTCACACTACAACAAGGCTAGACAAAACATCATGTAAGCTGCAGTCGTGAAGTGCTTGGTTCTCTACCAGCACTCCTGTCAGTCACAAAGAACCAGAATACATATCAAATGTTTGTATGATCATCACATGCACATCTCTGTCAAAATGGAAGACAGAACATGGCATCCAACTTAAACACCATAGTCGGCGAAGATCAGAAGACAATAGCATGCTTTGTTGGGGAATTATTCGTTGCAGGAAACTGTAATCAGCCGTACGTCCGAGCCATGTCTGCTCGCCTCGGTGCCATCGAGCACGAAGGAAGTAGCCGCACACGAGCTGATCACATTGCAAAGTAGCCGCCATTCAGTAAGGAAAGAACATCCATGCTCTGCTGCTGCTGTGGCGGCAACTGTCCAAGGTATCCCTGCAACAAGGACTGCACATCATGACCTTGCTGCGGGAGCTGTGGCGCGAACTGCCCTTGGTAGCCATGCAGAAAGGACTGCGCAACCTTAGCATCCTGTGCGGACTGTGCCAGATAGCCCTGTAGATAGGCTTGCGCATCCTTCGCCTCTTGTGCGGACTGTGCTAGATAGCTCTGCAACAATGGTTGCGCATTCTTAGCATCCTGTGCGGACTGTGCTAGGTAGCCCTGGAGAAAGGATTGCGCATCCTTAGCCTCCTGTGCAGACTGTGCTAGATAGCTCTGAAGGAAGGGCTGCGCATCCTTAGCCTGCTGTGTGGACTGTGCTAGGTAGCTCTGCAAGAAGGGTTGCGCATCTTTAGCCTGTTGTGCAGACTGTGCCAGGTAGCTCTGCAACAATGGCTGCGCATTCTTAGCCTTCTGTGCGGACTGTGCTAGATAGCCCTGCAGAAAGGATTGTGCATCCTTAGCCTCCTGTGCAGACTGTGCTAGGTAGCTCTGCAACAATGGCTGCGCATTCTTGGCCTCCTGTGCGGATTGTGCTAGGTAGTCCTGCAACAACGAATGCGCATCCTTACCCTGCTGCGGCGGGGATGGCGAGTGTGGCGGGGGTGGTGCGGAATGCGCTTGGTAGCCCTGCGGCAAGGACTCCGCATGCTGCGGTGGCGGTTCATGCACCGGCGCGGCTTCCGGGTTGACGCGGTGGTCACCACGCCGGCGAGCCGCGATCTGCTCCGCGAGGCCGAGATCCACGACGCAGGCGGTGATCCTCGTCTCGACGTCCTGGAACTTGGCGGCCGTCCTGCCGCTGGTGATTAGCTTGGGGATCCCCAAGCCAGGGCGGCGCTGGGACTCGACTAGCTCAAGCGCGTCGTCGAGGGCGGCCTTTAGCCTCTCCAGGGTGGGCTTCCTCATCAGCGTCGTGCCGCCCGCGGTTCTGCTAGTGCTGGTGGTGTCGCGGTCCTCGCGGAGGATGTCGCCGACGGTGCGCGCGCGGTCGGCGAGGTCCAGGCACCTCTTCCGGTTCTGGCGGGCCGTCTCCGCCGCCTTCACGATCTCATGCACCACCTTCACGATCGTGCCCACTGCCTCCATGACCAACCTGCAATGCAAGTAAGAATACAAGACGAGCTTCTTCGTCTGAGAGGTGAGGACGTGTAGTTGATTGGAGAATGTATAGTTAACCATGTTCTTGAAGGAAATGCGGCAGAGTAGTTGAACGGTGGCGGGTGATCGTGGTGGCCAGTAGCTGCTGGTGACAACTTTAATGATCAACTTACGTTTAAGAAAAACATTGTTAGAGCATCTCCAGTCACGTACCCAAAATCGGACCCCAAAGGGTCCGCGGACGCGTCCGCGGACACTGCCCGGGCAGCCCCTAAAACATGCCTCCTACAACCATGTACCGCAAAATCTAGCTACCAAACTATTACAAACCATGCAACGTAGATCATACTACGTACTACTCCTGCTAGCTATTGTTGTAGGCTATCCTACTCCTCGTCGGAGATGACGATGACCGTCGCCCCGGCCCCTTCGCCGGAGCCGCCGCCCTGTGCCTCGTCACCAGTGCGGCCCGCATTTCCCTCCTCGTCGGAGTCGGAGATGGAGAAGGTCGACGCAGATCCGGCGGTTTGAAGGTCGACGTTGCGGCCTTCCCTTATTGCCGTCTCCGCCTGGAGCTGCTGCTCGAGGAAGCCGGACCTGTTCCTCATCTGAGCGATGAGGATGCGGTCTGCCGCCTCCGCCCGGAGCTGCATCTCCGCCGCACGGTGCTCCGCCTCCGACTCCGCAAGGAGCTACCGCTCCGCCTGTTCAGCCTGGTACCGGGACTCCTCCTCCTCCATTCGCTGGCGGAAATCCGCACCCGTCATGCGGATGAATGTGGGCTCGGCCTCAAGCTCGACGACGCCAACGGCCGCCGTCTCCGCCGCCAGGACCGCCGCGTCCGCGGCCCCTTGCGCCTCCGCGTCCGCTTGCCCTTGGGCCGCAGGTACATCGACCTCCGCCGCGTCGTGCGCGAGCGCCTCACGGTAGCTCTGCGACATGGCGTAGCCGGTCGGAAGGCGGCGACAAATGGTGGATGTGGAGAATGGTGGATGTAGATGATGCGGCTAGGGTTTGCTCCGGCCATCCTTATAGTCGGAGATGGTGGATGGTGGATGAGGCGGCGACATGAATGCCGGCCAGCGGCTACGCCATTACTGCGGTCAAGGTGCCTTATCCGCGTCGACGAGGCGGTCAAAGCGTGGGTCCGCCCTGTCATCGACCAAGGGGCAGACGCGTCCGGGCGGCCCCAAACCCGCCCCAGATATGGGCTGGGTTTGGGGTGTGCCGGACCGCCCGGGCGTTTCGGCTGACTATGGGGGGTGCGGTTGGAAGATAGTTTTTGAGCCAAAAGCCGTCCGGGCTGTCCGCCCGGACGTTTGGGGGGCCTTTGGGGGAGCCGTTGGAGATGCTCTTAAGGACCAACTTGCGTTATTTTGTTTCGATCTCCAGCTTAGCATGTACTCCTAATGAACATTCAATGTCAACGCTGGTAATGAACATTCAATGTCAACGCGGTTGCTCCACGAGACCCGCAGTGATCAAGCTGAGGTCATTTACTCGTCCTGTTTACAGATACTGTAGAAAAAAAGATTCATTATTCATTTCTTTTGCTCGGTTATGTCGGATGTGTCAATTTCAGTTTTTCAATAACTTAGAGCGGCAGAAGCCATAACAACCATGGTCTAATTTAAGTATGGCCGTTCATTTACAACATCAAAAACACCAAAAATAGACCGAAACTTGAGCAGTCTTGTAAACTGTTTCTCATGAATCAGCCTGCTTTAACTCCAGAGTCTACTTTCTCGTCTAGTATACACAAAGCGTCTTAAAATCATCATACACATTATGAAGTTTCTCTCTACCAAAGTTACTGAACCGGTCTGAGAATATTGGGGTGTTCATAACTCAGATTTGGCGGACTTTCTAGGCTTCTTCTTCCCTTGCCACCATTTCTTCACCACTTTTGACACCTTGCTCACATGACCTTTCAATTTTTTGCTGGTATCCTTGATCTGTTTCACAACCTGTTCCTTCAGATCTTTCTTCTGTGGACCCTTATTTTTTAGAACTTTTCCCTGGAAGGAAGACAAGAGTAACTATCAGAAGTTCAATTCAACATATATAGGTGACAAGTTGCTAAAATTTACCAAGTTCTTGGGGAAGTTATCCTCCTCGTCTTCGTCGTCATCTTCATCATCATCGTCACCTTCACCAGCACCAAAGTTGTTCTTCATCAGATCGTCTCTAGAGTACATCTTCATGTTTGGGGCTCCCGGGATACCCTATCATCATCAATAGTGTATTGTAAGATTTGAATCTTCATATATACTTGTATAAAGTTACATATATTAAAGCTATAATATCAACCTCCATTGATCTCATTATCTTCTCCATCTCAGCATCTTTTGATGGCTTCGCAGCAAAGGGCTCTCCAGGGACCCGATCCTGCGATTTTACGATTGGCGTGTGTCAAAAATGGCATGCAAATATTTATATCCCAAAGCTCAAATGCAGATGCTTCTTAGCAGCACTTAAATAACTTTTACAAGCAAAGCATTAAAACATGAATTATATTCAGGTTCTAAATCATGCTGTGATTCCGTAAAGTACTTGATTACACAGCTCAAATTGCTACTGAACTCTTTTTTTCCCTTTTACTTCTAGGAAGGGTTTCTTGTAGTCTATGTCTATCTTATATGCCATTTGTATTCATATCACAACACGTAATTAAGGAAAAAATGTGAATTTACTACAAAGTACACATATCAATAGATGGATTTCGAACTTAATACCATATATTTAACTGTACATGAATTCAGTGAGCCATCATGAAACTAAACAGGCCGACTAACCTATGTTGAACTAAGGGTCTGTGAAGATAAAGCTCAAGTAAGACTAGTATAATATCTATGTTCATATCCAACCTGTATAAAACTTTGGTGCTATTTACTAAATGCAAGTACTCCAAAATGAAGCTATCTTGCAAATTCCCTTGTTGACCATTGCTAAAACAAGTACTCAGTGGCAGGGCTTAAAGGTGTGAAAGGGGCACTGATCTGATGAAATTTCCTTGCTACGCTTTGTAAGAGGCTAATTTTCCGATTACTTCATACTAAAAGTGGTAAACTACTAGGTACTTGCTACATATTCATTCATAATAACCTATTTAAGAGGTCAGAAAAGAGATAGAGATTGCTTACTTTTGGAACTGGTGGTGGAGCTGCAGCACATGCTTTGGTAATATCTTTGCAAACAAACTTTATCAGCTGATCAACTGAAGGCTTATTTGTGTAGACAAATTCAGCAACATCTGTATCAGCATAACCCATGACCTGCAAAGAATTTTGTTTAGTTGAGTACACAACTTCACATAATTTAATGGAAACAATGGTACCACCTTATTGCTTAACCTTTAAAAAATTCCAAAAAGAAAACCTCAACTAATTTTAATAGTTGGCATAGATAAACCATGATCCATTCCAGATGACTACAATAATAATGTCATTTACTAAACAGTGATGCTGAATTCATGAAAGATTATCGCATATAAAGAAGCCAAGATCTTAGTACGTTCATAAGTACTAGGTAGTACAAACGCATAATAAACTAGATAAGCATTGATCTTCACCTCCTGGCACGCAACCTCAATGGTTTTGCATTCTGAATTGCAGTGTCCCTCCTCATCTTGGTCCACAAGCTGCAAAAGATACTTTGACGAATTAGAATCTGATTACAACAGTGTGTTGTGCAAGTATCACAAACAGCCTACAAAGATGTGACCAAGCAGAATCACATACATCACTTTCATTTCAGAACCAGCTTACATGTAACCCATGTTACCACAGAATGGCTCAATCAATTATACTTACAAAAGACGGCTATATGTAGCAATAATTATATTATCTAAACCAGTCACTTACATTGCTGACTTGAGGACACGGAACATGCTAAATTTAAACGATTCAGTTCATACTGTCATTTAGACTGTTATAATACTATTTGAATAGTTCAGTTACTTGCCTTTTCTTTCTATTGTGACCAATCAGTAAAAGAGTAAACAAAGAATTCAATCTGAGTGCTATAATTTTCAAATCATTCGGCATTGGGCTGGCGGCAAAGAAGATTTAAGATCTTCAGAAGCCTGCATGTGCACCAGCAGTACACAGCTGGTTCTCCCCACTGCCAGTGGCCACGCCCAACTAAAGCAATTTCCACTTACAGATTTCGCAAGCATCCACAACGCACGGATCCGCATCGACTCCAGCCAAAGACAAGAGAGTTCAAATTTACCTCGAGCTTATCGCCTTTCTCGACGATATCGATCCGGAGCATCCAGTCGGCCTCCTGCTTCTTCAGGTTGCACACATTCTCCGCGATGTCGATGATCTCGATCTCCGGCACCTGCAGCGCCGCACGCAAACTCACGACTCATCAACCGGCTCAAAATTCGCCCGCTAAACCAGCAGTAGAAGAATAGAGTACCTTCTTGGAGGGCGGGAGCGCTTGCTGCTTGGCGGCGACCTGCGCGGAGATCTCCCTTGCGATCCGCTCGCAGACCTGGCACCGGATGTACGGGACGTCCTCCCGCCTCGCGGCCGTCGCCGGCTTCTTCTGCCCCGCCGCCTCCGCCGCGGGGGAGGCCTGGAGGAGGAGGACGGCCAAGGTCACCGCGGCAATTGCCGTCACCACGGCGCTTCCTCTCGCCATCTTCGCCTTCCGATGATGAGCTTCCGTCGTCTGGTCAGTGGCTGCAGACTTGAAGCGGTGGCGGGTGAGATCTGCGCCGTCAGTTGGTACGGGAGGCGCGGGGGGCGTGATCGACGGTGGTGGCGCCGGCCAATGGGAGGCAGGCAGGTCGGACGCCTGACGTGGTTCCACGGAGGAGCGTCGTGCGTGATCTGATGTTTTTTTAGATGGATGTTTCGTTCCGAGGATATTCTAATCTTAAGTTTTTTTTTTTTGAAATTCCTCTAAAAAAAAAAGTTTTTTTTTGAAACGGATGCCCAAAAAGGTATCCTAATTAAAGAGAAGAGATGCTAAAATAAATTAAGAGAAATTTGTTGCCCGGTTAATTAACAGGAAACTATGCGAAACGGTAACAAACACCATCGCTGACTTTCGTAGAACACGACAACCTCGAGAACACATACGGCCAACATGGTTACCCGTCCAAACAATAGAGTGACGAGACGAGGGATATGGTATTCATATGGGAGATAATAAAGACGCGAGGGGTAGCGGTAAATGGCACATGATGGATGAAGTCAAAAACTCGGAATGGAACACCCCATATGTGATCGATAAAACAATAATTGAGACAAATGATCACCAAGAAGAAATCTTGACTTAATTGATTAATCAAACAAATTACATCTTTTCCATCGAACCGACAATATAAAACCATATATATCGGTGAAAAAGCTTTAAGCTATATGAAGATTCTTATAGCCATTTTTTCTAGCTTCACCATACACGTCTAATTTTTTCACATGTAAGGATTTGCAAAACAAAGCGAACATGCACAAGCTGGACTATTGTTGAAGGTTTTGAAAATCCGCTCTAACACTTGCATAGACCCCCCCCCCCCCCCACCCCCCCCGGTCCGTACGTCTTTTAAAGCTGTCTTGAGCGTAATGTGCCGGCCGGCGGCTTATTACGATCTTTGGGTTTCTAATTTTATTTTTCGAAATATATAATAAAATATGTTTTGAGAATTTATTTACAAATGTATCGAATACACACTAGAATTTCACATATTTTGTATCATTCATTTTTTTCTATTTTATTAGTTTAATCCTGTTTCTTAAGATTTTGGAATTTTGTAGATTCATAGTGCATACATGTAAATACGTGAATGTTGCCCGAATTTTTTCGAACTTCATTAAAATTATGAATTGTTGGAACTCGGAGGAAGAAAAAAAAAACTGCTATCGAGCTTTGAGTGGTTCTATTATGTGGTTCACCACAAAAACCTTCTACACATCCAACAATCAAATAGATCAATATATAAAGGCGGGCTAGAATCGCCCCAGCTCCGCACCGTCCACGTCGCCCCCTTTTCCTCACCGTCTGATAGAAGCGATCCAATGGTCAGCAATCGTCCACGTCGCCTGTACTGTAGCTGCTACAGTTCCCACCCGAATTTCTTCCAATCACGACGCGCCACGTCGCCCGGTCAGCGGCCGGTGGAACCGGTGGCCAGCCGGTCACCCCGCACGGATTTTGGCGCAAAAAATTACAGAGAAACCCCTCCGAAGGACTAACTTGCAATTTCCGGCAACGCCAGGGACTTCCGTACAAAAGCGTGCCCACAATCCCTTCCCTCTCTTCTCTCCCACGCGCGTTCCCGAGCTCGCCGACGCACGACGCCGCCGTTCCGCTCCTCCCCGACAAATCGAAGCCCACAGGGAGATCCACCACCTTCCCCTCTACCTCCTCGCCAAGTATCGTGTGCCGGGACGTCCGAAATCGCCGCCAAACCGCCGTCTTTCCCGGCTCCGGCCGCCGGTCGCTGCCGCTCGATTCGCCGCCTAACAACAGCGCGACGGCCGGGCAACCTAGCAGAGTCCAGTATCGTCGTTGGATGGCTGGCCGGCCGGCCGGCCATCACAGGTATCGCCCGCATATCTTCATGCCCTTCTTTATTGTCTGTACAGCTGCCCGTTAAGTTCGTGAACAAACCTGAATTCTGGGATCTGCTCAGTTGTTTCAGACAGAACAAACTGAATTCTTAAGTATTTTGGGCTTCCAATTTGTAAAGATTGAATTCTAATTCTTAGGGATTCAACCGCAGATGGTGTTGTGGTGTGCGGGCAGCCGAGCAGTTAACATCCTCTTGACAAACATCAATGATGTCCTGATGCCAGGGAAAAAACATAGATTGATTGTAATCAATGGATGCTTCGTCGCTGCGTCCTAGGTCCTAGGGCAGCGCCACCAGTTTTTCAGGCCACCAGCGCTCTACGATTGAGTAGACGGTGGCGCCAGCAGCCAAGATCAGGCGCTGTCCACCAGCGTTGTCTTACCTGAGGCCCTCCACACCCTCCAACCTTACGAGTAACTTCATGCCTTCACGTTATCCCCCTTGCGGCTGTGGCTGTTGGTCAGAGCGCACCAGGGCTTGGCCTGTACTACCAGGAAAAAGGTATTTCATTATAAATAGATCGATTAGTACAGCGGAAATTCGCATTGGCACCCGGGAGCATATATTTTAAAAAAAAAATCAAAATTTGAAAAATTTGAATTTCTGACAGGAAATTTGTCATTTTTGTACAGGGCGCATACGATGTCGTTTCGACGCGAAAAAATACACGGTGGTGCGTCCCATGGTCATGTACGTGCATGATTTTTTTCAGATTTTTTTTGATAAGTTTCCAAATTTTGAATTTTTTTTTAAATACCGGGAGCATATGCCCCCGGGAGCCAAAACGGCGCTCTCTACAGTACAGCTTCTACATATTCATACTTTTTTTTTTTTTTGAGATTTCCAAGACTTAGTACATCTGTAGTATCTGAACTCACGCACAACGCACTCCACACACACACAACACCACACACACGCCACATGTGCGCAAGCTAGACCTAACCAGATTATACTTAGACTATGAGCCTTCCGCGAGCCTAGATCTTCCGGGAAACCCCTGCGGTGGTGGGCACACCACAATACCAGTGTCGAACCGCGGTGGAAATGGCTCAGTGCAACACTGTTCACAGTGAACACTGTTCACGTGAACAGTGCCGCACAGGTGAGGCACCCGAAACTCGCTCCCGCTGGGAGTCGAGCTCGGGCCGGTCGGTTGGCCACTGCCGAACCTGACCAACGCGCCACAGCGCGTCCTCTCTACATATTCATACTGAACCTAGCGCCCAACCAGGTAGGAAACCAAAGATTGTGTCAAATTGGGATTTGAGTTTATAGTATGTTTTCTCGATTTCATGTGAATTTGTTTGTGTATCCACGAAGGCATCAATCAAATCTTGCTCACTGTGACATGGATCAATATCTAACACATGGAATTACCTGCATATAGGCTATTATTATAGCTCTTCGAAAATTCAGATTTGTTCTGATGCTTTTACAAAATTCTGTAAGTATATAGAACACAAATTGCTTGATGTTGATGCTAGGCGTATAGAGAGCATATTGCGTGATGTCGCTGCTCACAATACTAATCTGTTTCCTGACAGATTAGGACTCAAGTTTATTTTCTATTTTGCTCAGCTTGCATTGCTGTTTATATCCTTCATCTATTCGCTGCTACTATTTATTACAGAACTAATATAACAACACAAAGGGATTTCCTGATGTAGCAGAATCTAAAAGGGTATGTATCTTCCTTTCTTTGCTTTCCTTTCGAAATTATTTAATGGGCATTTTTTCTTCGTGTATAAATCTATGAGGGTTGATGTTTTCAGCTAGAGATGAATGTGTCTGCTGGAAATTAAATTGGGTAGTTAACAGGATAGCTAACTGTGAAGTATTTCAAGCACCTGTGAAGTCTTTGAAGTATCTAATTTGGCTAACAACGTTGTTGATCCTACCTTTTGATTTTACAGTCAACCGTCAATGTTTTGTAGAAGCACTGAATATTACAGGTTTATGTCAGAAAGATGGCAAGTGCATATTTTACACTGTTCGTGTTTTTCCTTTCTTCAATTATATATGCAGGAATCAAGGGAAAGGTGAGTTGCTTCAATTACATCAGCTGTAAGGCACCCTAAATAATTAGATTTCTTCACCACCGTATTAATTAATTCTAACCTGATATACAGTTGATACCCGATGACGTAGTTACCTGCGTCAAAAGAATATGGGTTAGGTTGAGACTCCAAGTGCAGAGTGTGTAATAAGTGGAAGACGTGTTTTCCCCACGAGGGGTGACTCGAGGGTTTAATATCGAACTCTCGGGGAATCAGTAGTGAAGATTTATCTTTCCTATCCTTATTTTGGTTACCTACAAAACAAAGTAAATTTTTTGGTCCTCAACCTCACCTAGTGGTTGTCAAGCACAAGGTGTGAGAATGATATCAAGATAATATGCAATGCAAACAAGAAATAAATATGCAATGGTGGTAAATAAATATGCAAGGATGGTGGTAGCAATGATAAATGATATTTTTGAGTTTTATATGATGAATGCAAGATGTAAAAGTGTTTTTGTATTTTCAGATTTTTAAATGGCAGAAAATGGTAAAGTGGTAAAAGTTGTTGGAAAGATGTTTCTTATGATTAGAAATGGACCGAGGTTCATGGTTTCACAAATGCACTCTCTCTTTAATAAAGTGGTAGACAATGGAACACTAGAGTTGACATATGAGATTGCAACACAACAGTTTAATGACAAGTTATAATTATATGGGCATCACGTCCTAACATAGAGACCTTTTAGTTTATTATTAGTCTCACTTATACTCCACCAAGATGCGAACTAAATCATAACACCTCAGTAATTAAGATAACTCAGAGTATAGCAATAAGTATCATGACATGAAGTTAAAATAAGAACATGCTAGATCTAGTCATGGAGTAGTGGCAATGGTCACACCCACATCTCCGGTAGCACGGTATTTCTTTTTATCCCTAGTGAGGCAACAAAATAAGGTAGAGATACCCAAGTGGATCGTAGAACTTTCTCTCACGTTCACTGCACTAGCCACCCCTCGTTACTCCAACTAATGCACACGTTCCCCCTCACACGCTCTCGTAAACATGCTTGATGATGACAAGTAAATAAGAACGGGTTACATAATATGCATCAACTTTCATAACTGAAACAAAACCATTGCAATCTCAAACATATATTAACTCATAAAAAGATCCACCACAAAGGTATTACATAGATGACCGTAATCATGTTCAGCAGCTCATACGGTACTAATTAGTGAAGCTCAAGAGAGAGGAGAGATACATAAGTTACTTCCACAAACCCATAGTCCAAAGGTGGATTACTCCCTCTTCATCATGGAGATGATGGAGAAGTCGTTGGAGAAGATGGAGACCACGCCGGCAGCGCCCCGCCGGAGTTTTCCCCCTCCAATCTGCAGCTCCAGGTCTCTGTTTCTGTGTTTCTGCGGCGCTCCTTCCAGAGAACGTCGGGGGGCTATTTTTATAGTTGGTTTTATGTCAAAACCGAGTCGGTGGAGAAAAGATCGACGACAACGGAGCTCCGAGACCCAAAAGAGGGGGTTCCACACGGCCCAGGTACCTGGCCGCATGGGCCCACTCAACTTCGGCCTCTGACTTCCTTTAGTGCGCTTCCTTGGCTCCTACGCTTTGTTCCTTCCAAAAACGGATGCCCATAAAATATTAGGTCATTTGGACGTCATTTGGGTCCCTGAAACATTAAAATATAGAAAACAGGGTTTTCTGACTGTGCAGGGTTAATTCCATAAAAATAGGAAACATACCAAATATTCCCAAAATCATTATAAAACAGTGATATAACCCTTATATGATGCAAATATGACTGGAATATAAGTAAAATAATGCAAAGTTCATGTATGCATTTTACATGCATCAACAGTTTATGGCAATTTTATTTTCAGACCAATTCAGCTTTGTCTGACGTGCTTCTGGAATAGCTAGGATTTTGGCGTGCTACAACGAGGATCTGTTATGAACAAAATAGGGAACGGCCTACAGGTCAAAGCCTCAGATACAACAAGGATATGTTGTGCTTCTAGAATCAGGTATTTTGCAAAAAAAAGTTGACCAGTGCATGATGCAATGCAATCATCAAAAATATCACTGTTCAACTTCTTTCCATGGCCAATGTCAATGAATCGGTACTAGAGAAATCCAGTAACTGCGGATATAGTGATAAGAGTCTGGATATGCTGCATACATTTGGAAAATGTATGCATGTGTGAAAATACAGTGGTGATTTATCCTTTATCTCTATGATGTTATCTTAAACTTATTAATTTGTTATCGAAATTTCACCGTGAAATCTGGAAGACCGATCGAGAAATCCGTGCAGAATGAGTGTAAGGGCATGTACAATGCTACAAAAGGCGGGTCTTCTCTTAACCAACCACATCATTTAGAGAAGGCAATAAATATGAGACACAATTAGAATTCCTAACAATTATATGGTGCTTGATAGAAAAAACCCTTACTTGCAGATGGCTGAATGGAAAGTACTACCAATATTTTTGGCCGGAGAACATATAATTGCTGCTACTCCTACTTGCCTACCTATTGCTCAAAACAACAACTAAAGCTTACATTCGCAGGTAATCTAATCCAATTCTTTACTATAATGATTGTTGAATACATGACAACAGAATTTCGGGTAATTCAGCTTGATATCCGGTACATAGCTTTATTTCTTTCTTTTTTTATGTTTGCTCAAACACTAAATACATCAAAAAAGAACCCGAGTCGGAATCGGGCACGGACCCAAACATGTAATATATTGCTTCATTTTCAGTCTATCAAGATTAGATGAATCTACTGGAAGTAATTCATGTGATTGATTATGAAGGAGCATAATAGGTAGTGCATGTAGCTATTGAATCCGGTACACCACTATCTTCGATAATGTTCCTCTTGATGGACAAAATCATTCCAACAACACCGAGTCTGAAGCAATTTCCGCAGCTTGAGGAAAAATACAAAGTGAAATGTAGGGTACAGCATAATAGAACTTTGAAGCCTAAACAAGGCACTTATCAAGTTTTGCATTTGTAACATGTGAAAAGTGTTTCATCTCCCGGCTGTCAGCTTCTAAAAAAATTACAGAAAAAACAGAAAATTGTAAAATTCATATCTTCCAATCCATAAATCAAAAAAATACAAATAATATACCAAAATTTGCAGAAAAATGAAATCTTCACACCTAACACATTTCCATGCATTATTAAACAACTTAAAATCATTTTAATTAGAAGGCCTAATATAATCTTCATATACTAATTACAGAACTTATGGAATATACAAAATAAATTTTTAGAGCAAAATACAAACTTATACCATTTCAAATAGATTGATATTTAAAGATAATTAAACTGAACTATCTCCAATTATGCAGCTATATTTAATTGATTATGCTACTAAATAAGAAAATTATGGCAAAATAGAACCATATTTGATCATTTCAATTTAGCTAACATATTTAGAGGTTATATAACTTAAATCCCTCTAACTATGTAGTTAAATTTTCAAAATGCTTGATTAGATGCATATTTGGAGAAAATGCAAATTCATATCCTCTAATTATGGATTGAATTTAATAAATGCTCATATAACGTATTTCCCTCTGATTATTAAGTTAAATTAAATATTTAAGACAAAACACAAACCTATTATATCAATTCGAATTGGTTAATATTTAGAGATAACATAACTGAACTCCCTCCAATTATGCAATTCAATTTAACAAATGCTTAAATTGAACTTACCTCCCACTAATTATGGAGTTAAATTTAAATAATGCTTGATTAGATGCATAGTGGAGAAAACACAAATTCATTTCCTCTAAAGATGGATTGAATTTAATAAATGCTAATACAATATATTTCCTCCAAACAAGGATTTAAATTACATATTTATGCAGAAATACGAACATATTTGTTCATTTCAGTTTATGAAGTTAAATTACACATTCGTGCCAAAATACGAGTACTTCGAGATACCTTAAACGACAAATTCCCACGTATTTCATTATTTTTAATTACAACAATTTCCAAATCTAAACAACTTTTGAATGCAAACATTTCCAAATTTAATTTTTCTACTTCACGTTATTTTTCCTTCTAACCACACGGCCGCGGCGTACGCCGCGCTAAGTTGCCTAGTATTTATGAATAATGGAAAATATTCAAAAGTATTGTAAATATCAATCATGCTGGTTACTCCTTCCGTGCACAAATAAGTATACTTTTAGGTTTTGTCCTAAGTAAAAAAAATAAGTTTAACCAAGCTCATTAAAATTTGTAGTTCAGTTTTCTATAAATATATCCCACAATGCATCTTTAAATATTAATTTAGTGTTTAAATATTGCTATTTTTTCTATAAAGTTAGTCAAATTTAATAAAGTTTGACTTACAATAAAACCTAAGGGTACACTTATTTGTGGACAGGGAGAGTACTTAAAAATCATTGCCTCTCTTGTCTTCGGAGCTAAAGGGATTAGCTATATATCAATCAATTTCCACTTGATTGCATGTTTAGTCGCATCACAAGCGCAACAATTCTGCGGCATGATCTATTTATCTTCATGCAACTGGAAGAGAAAATCCTAACACCATGTCTTTTGCCCTAAATGCCTGAACTCAAATGGAAAAACAAGAAGATGCATCAGATACTGCTGCAGTACAAAGCAAAATATCTGGTGATATATACACGAATTGCAAGTTCTTACTTCCTTTTCCCAGTTTATTGAAAGTACGATCCACGAGAGCAACAGAAACTTCGTGAGGCTGCCGCAAACGATGCCGATCCAAAGCCCCTGTTGAAAGCACACACACCAAATTAATTCGTTTTTTCAGACATAATTTATAGTTGATTGGTACCATTCATAAGATGCTGACAGGGTACATACCATTCCATTCAGATGCAGGACAAATGCAAGTACCACGGCCAAAGGGATGCCTGCCAAGTAGAAGGCAGCGAGATTGACTCGTGCACCGATCTTCTGCTTACCACATCCAGTTAGCACACCTGAAATGCTCAGATAATCATGGTTCCAGATCGTTCTTTGTTGCAATATTTGAAACACGGGGAGCATTCACCTATGCTCGTACCTGTAAGGGAATTATGGAGTCCATCTAGGAAGAAGGAAAACGCCTGAACAGGTATCATCCGGGCGATGTAAGTGACAACTTCCTCCTCATTGCTGTACATATAGCCCCAGATATTGCGTAGCAGAATCATTGTAACAGCGATCACTGAGCCTTCAAATATGGCCATACATACGACTAGTCTGGTCGCCAGCCTTGCTGCCTGAGGCTTACCGGCACCAAGTTCATTGGAAACGCGTGTGCTGTAGTTATTTGCAGGGATAGACCAATCAAAGTATAGAAATGGAGAAAGCATTCAACATTGTGGTTGTGAAGTTAGTCTCAAGGTACCTTATGGCTGTGCAGAGACCAAATGGCACCATGTACAAGAGATCGCTTGTATTAAGGCTGCAGAGTTCAAATAATGCAAACTTAGAAAGAAGGAAAAGGCAAACCAAAAATAATTAATCTCGGATTGTATTAGAAAGAAGGAAAATGTTGTGTTGATTACCATATGGACAAGACTGAGGTTTCAAGCTTAGGATTAGGCAGAAGACCAGAGAGCAGCACAAGCAGTTCAAACGACCACCACTCCAAGCTGCTCAGATACATACAAGTAAGTTTGCATTGATTATATGGACGTGATGACAAGCAAGAAGAGTTGCAAGTTTGATTTGTCTCACCAAACCATCATGGCCGACGGGAAGGCGAGCTCCGCGAACTGTCGCAGCTCCTTGAAGGCCTCCATGGAGAACCCAGTCCACGTCCTGCTGCAGGCTCCAGACAGCCTCGTGTACAGGGTCAGCACGGCCAGATTGATGCTGTAGGAGACGCCGCCGCTCAGCGCCGCGCCTCTGCTTCCCAAGCCAGCCTTGTGCACCAGCGACCAGCACACGAGGACGTGGGTCAGCGCCGTCACGGCGGAGCTGGCCATCACCGCCACGACGATGCTCTGCGTCTGCAAGAAGCGGATGTGGCACACGAGCGGCACGTACGGGACGAGGGACGGGATGAGCCAGCGCGCGTAGGCGCCGGCCTCGGCGGCGATGGCCGGGTCCTGGCCGAGGAACAGGAGGATCTGGGTGGTGTTGGCCCAGAGGACGACGATGGGGACGCAGGCCAGCGCGAGCACCACCATCGCCCGCTGGTTGTAGACGCCGAGGAGGTGGTACTGCCGCGCGCCGAACGCCTGCCCGCACAGCGTCTCCAGCGCGCCCGCCATGCCGACCTGAAGCTCGATTTGGTCATGCAAACAAACAGAGTACCTCCAGGCTACTACATCCCAACTGAGTCACTTGTAGCAAATGTGTAGTAGATGCTTACGAGCAAGCTGAAGCCGGTGACGTTGGCGAGGGAGGTGGCGAGCGAGGCGCCGGCGAGGGGAAGCTCGCCGAGATGGCCCACGAACATCACGGACACCAGCTGGAGCGCGAACTGGAGGATGCTGCTCAGCACCAGCGGACCCGCCAGCCGCAGCAGGCGCTTCGCCTCCGCTGCCGCGGCATTCTGGCTGCCCTTCTCGGCTCCGGTGGCGACGAGCAGGGGATCGTCTACGCTCGGCTTCTCCATCCTTATCAGCTCTACTAGCAGCCAGTAGAGCTGAAGACTTGAGTAACAAGATGGTGAGGTGGCAGGGGAGAAGATAAAGGGTATTTATGGGAACTGCAATAAAATCTGCTGAATCTTCGTAGCAATTTGAGTCTAGATTTTGTCCAGTGCTTGTTTGATGGTGATAGGTTCAGCGTGGCTGCCAAGCATTAGACGCGAGAGCGGAGCAACATCGCACGTCTATGCACGAGAGCTTTGCTCCTCTGCCAAACTTGCTCACGATCTCTCTGACGAAATTAGAGCGTGACATGTTAGTAACCGGAGGAGTTGGAGACTTCTTCGTACAGTAGATGATTAGTCAAGCTCCAGATTAAGAAACGTTATCGTACAGTAGGAGTAGATGATTAGTCAAGCGCCAGATAAGAAACGTACTCTCTCCGTTCCACGATATAAAATGTTTTAGGTGTTTTATATGTTGTCTAGATTTGGATTAAAAGAAGTAGACATATAAACTAAAACATGTCTAGATACACATGTATATATGTGAATGTGGAAAATATCTAAAACATACTATTATATTGTGAAACGGACAGAGTAGATGGTTAGTCAAGCACCATTCTTCCACGACATGGTGTCAGATACGGAGTAGCAATAATCTAGCATGAAAGATGCTTCATTGGCCTGGTACTACCAAAATACCATAATCTAGACTAATATAGAAAGATCCAGAGGGCGGAGATTCAGAGCATCACATCCGTTCAACACATCCATCGTACGGTCTACAATCTTCTAATGTTTAACGCAAACACGTTTCTGCTAAACGCAAATCCCTTCAAAGAACTAAGCTCCTAGAAATAGAGCCTTGTGGTTGCTCTTAGATGTGAACATGGGTGACCCCACCAGAAAGTGAGTGTTTTTTCCCTTCAAAGTATTAAACTCATTAAAACTTGCTCCTAGGTGTGAACATGGTAGATCCACCAGAAAGTGAGTGTGATTTTTTCCTTCAAAGGATTAAATTCCTTTAAAATAAAAGGGTTGTGGTTGCTCCTAGGTGTGAATGTGGGTGGCCCCACCTGTAAGTGAGCGTATTTTTTTTTGTTGCCCATAGTCGGTGATAGCACCGCTTTGTTGGTTTGATGGGGCTACGTGTTGATCTTGTGTGGGTTCAAAAAGGGCGGCACCGGTGCCAGTCCACCCTGTATCACTCGGACCAGTACTCCACACTGTTGTCCCAGGCCCCGGTGGCGTTGGCGCTGCCGTTCTTTCCCATCCTCCAGTGCCACCTCCAACGCCAAAGTTGGCAGCCAACCACGCCGCAACAGCAGACATACACCTCTGCATCAGGCACAGACGGTGATGACACACGCAAACCGTCCAAGCTTTTACGCTGCCCACGATCAGTCTTCTCTTTGCCAACTATTTGATCCTCTGCCAATTTCGGCCTGAACCCCCGCTCACCCTAGGTTGCGCTACCACTGTACATCACGCAACGATGTCTGAGACGAGGAAGGCACAAATGCGCCAGATCTTGGCTGAAGACGAGGACTTTCCACTGGTCGGTGTGATGAGTAACGAAGCGGTTGCTTCGACTGAGATGAATTTCTCGAATAGTAAGCGTGTGTTCCTATGAACTTCATAGTAGAGTTTTTTTTTCTCCTAGCAATCTTTGTTTACATGTTTTTGGAAAAGGGGAAACCAAATTTTGTAGCTCAGGTCTACTCTTTCCGTGATATGCACTGGTTACAGATCTTTTGAGAAGTTGATTCTGATATTAAATTTTAATATTACATTTGCAAATGGGAGATGCACTGATTTGGACTGGCACTAAGCTAGAAAATTACTTACGCACCAAAGAAATGTTGCAATCCATCAGGCTAAAAAAGCACCCTTCCATGTATAAAGCAAACATAGCATGAAATGCCTAAGATTTGAGCAGATTATTGTAATTTATACTCCGCCATATTAGATATTCTACAACCTTTGGACACTATCATTTTTAGTCTTATAATTGTGAAGAGTATATGTTATGTTCATGTGGGTTTTCACTTCTGTTCCAATGATGCTCATTTTCGTGTTTGAGATAGAAGACACACATTACAAGGACATGTTGCAAGATCACATGTTTGGATTATCTCCGTCGTAGTTAGCTTCTCTATGTGATTTTGGTGCTGGTCCCTTGTTGTCATATACTCGTGAAAGTTTGAGGTGATACTTGGTGGCAGTGTAGGGTGGTTCTGGCTGCAGAGATGCGACATGTGAGGAGGAGGAGGAGCCGGAACGATGATGATTCTGGAGGTGAGCGGGCCGACGGATAGACTTGACTTTTTATTTGACAACAATGATCTCAAAATCAGGATCGCTGCGACCGTCTTCACAGGTGTACACCTGACTCAATTATGAGCCTCCGGTGGCACCACTTAAGGATCAGGTGTGTAGCCATACAGATAACCTGTAAAAATTAGCATTCTACAATTGTATTATATGTATCATTTTGGCAGTTTCATATAAACCAAAATAAAACACAAAGCTCCCACACGAATTTGTGCTTTAGTTTTCTTCTCGACCGAATTAAGCCAATTGCCAAACATATTCACGTTGAAGGTGGGGTGACATATACATATAGTTGAATCCGGGTGTGCAACCTACACATCATCAAAGATTACCACCTAGGTGGTGTGCTCAGTATCCTGACTGAGAAACTAGACGAAATAAATGGTCGAACCTCGTGGATTTCTGCAATTTGAAAGAGATTCAAGCAACATAGTCGGAGATCCCATGAAAAGCGGTAAAATTTATATATACAAACACAAAACTCTATGTTACCAAATGTGATTGATTTATTTGATTATAATAAAAAAATGTGGTTCACCCGACAAGAACTTATCGCATTTGAGACGATTTTAAACATACACATTGAATTTTATTTTTCCCGCTGTACAGATGGGCAAAGCGCGCCTACCTCTTCCAGTCAACTTCAACATCAACAGGGGAAAAAACCACCCAAATCACGACCTCCACGCAACGGCCGCTCTCCACGACCTGCTGTAGATTCCCCGTTTGATGCCCGGCGACCTGTGCTGCCGATTCCCCGCAACACCCGTCGCCTCCGAGCTCGCCACCGCCCCTGAGTTCGCAGCCCTCGCCTATGACCTCGGCCGCCACTGCCCCAGAGTTCGCAGCCCTCGCCTAGGACCTCGGCTGCCGCTCAGTTCGCTGCCCTCGCCTGCGACCTCGCCTGCAGCCTACGACTTCAGTTGAGCGCTCCGGAGCTCCATCGCGTCGTCGCGACTTCAGCTGCCTCTGGCCGGAACAGCAAACTGCTCCACGAAGGTACCAACGTTCTCCCTACCACAGAGAAGTGTTTTGCCTTCTAGAACCAACTTGGGGATTCCTACCATGATCTTTAGGCAGCCGATTCGTATGTGATTTCAACATTGCATCATTCCAAGGGCTTTCATGCCACTCAGTTTCCGTGTCATAGCCACTTCTGTGCCATGTGGAAGAATCGTTGTGATACTGCCTATTGTGCCCTGAGTTGGTCTCTGCTGCTAGCATACTTGATCACTCAAATTTAAGTTTCTGCGGTTCAGAAGCATTATTGTGATAGATAAAATAAATCACTACAACAAATGTTGAATTACTGAGAAAGACCAAATTTAATTGTGGCCTCTTCAAGTTCAAATAAATCCAAGTAACTTTTGGCTCATCTTCTATTGCATGAGAATATACCATGATTTAATTCACAGTGCAATTATGCAACTAAAGCAATGATTAGTCACTCTGCTAAATAAAGTCACCTCGCTACTTCACCAATCAAGTTATTTCTACAATGGATAATGATGTATCATAGATTGATTTAACACTAATACATTTATTTAACATATAATTATTTGGAATTGGGAATTGAAATTGAATCAGTGTATCATGGTTTAATCGAATGCTCCATGGCTAAATTTTTTTGGAAGATAGTTCGGACAGATTAACTTCAGTTTGGTCTTTTCTGCATTCTTTGGACCAGTGGCCTTTTCTGCATTTTTATGACCTTAACTTTTTACTCACTTTTTTTTTAATATAAGATGTTTTAGGTGTTTTACATGTTGTCTACATGCACACTAAAATGAGTGAACATGCACACTAAAATGTGTCTACATACATTTGTATACATGTGCATGTGGACAAATGGTAGAACATCTTATATTAAAAAACGGAGGGAGTAGTTCTTCCATCGCTCGGGGACCTTTTCCTACTGCTGATTGCTGTTTCGTAAGGATATGCACATATACAAAACGCTAATTAGGTGCACCATTTCACAAGTATTACCATAAAATAATTTTTCCTACACCTATGTTACAAGAAGGGATGGACAATTCACCAATGGCATCAACATACTGATGTTCATGATGTTGTTTCTGCTAACGACAGAATGTAGTTTTTCATTACGACGATTGTTTCTGCTAACAATGCTTAATGCTTGTATGTTTTGTTTATCAACTGATACCCCATGTTATCTTCCCTAGATGAAGAATAATCATACATCTGACTCGTCGTCTGGATCAGGGGATCGTTCCCCGTTTAAAGACCTAACAAATATCCCTACGGATGGGATGCAGCTATCACATGTGATCAACAGTGCCATCAGATAAAGACCAGTGGTCAAGGGTGCTATGCAAGACTATCCCTTGAGAAAAAAGCAGAATATCTCGAAAAAGCTTCGTATAGTCCAATAACAAAAAAAGGCTTCGACCATGACTATTCTAAACGGTATCCGTCCAACTAAACACATATATTATAGATACATGTGTTATTATATACCATCTGTTAATGTTTTACATATTTATCTCCGGTGCGCCAGATGCAACATGTACGGCTGAACGCTCTGAACACCATCAGGTCAGGAAAAATAAACGGGGTGGCTAGAATTGGTACGCCGGACTATTCGATGAGAGGAAAGCAGAACACCTAAAAAAACAATTGTCTCGACTTCAGAAGAAAGCTGCATGTTGGTGTAAATGACAAAGTACCATAATGATCTGCAGCACAGGATTTACTTTGTAAGAACACTTTCAAATCCTACTGTCGGTCTAGAAATTCTTAATCAGTGCTTACCCATTGATCTTCTCTGATCTTCATTATTGTGTATCCATTGATCTTTTGTGTGCCAGATGTGGGGACCACAGATGCAAGCCCTGTTAGTAACGAACCTTATCCATATCAAGTTAATGTTTTGCCCCCAAAAAAATCAGTGGGCAAGGTTGGTATGCAACACTATCCCCTGAGAAAAAACAATAATATCTAATGAAGCTCCGGATGTCCCGACTACAGAAGAAAGCAGCACAACCATGTACCTCATCGTCTATTTTGCCAGGTAATAAATATTGTGGCCTTTTTAGCTTTCACTAATAATCGTGCACGTGCAATACACGATTTTTTGACTCCGCGGTCATAAACATCGCAGAAACATACTTCAAACATAGGAAATTTGTAATATAGACATACAATTTGTCTAAACTCAGCGGTATCATTAAGGTTCACTCCAATAAAAATCAGTCAGCTGATTATATTAAATAATAAAAAGACATAAACTTGCAATACATTTATTGAGAAAATCTATCACACAAAATAAATGAGGTTTCACATATAATTTATTCTGGACCACTCAACTTATTATTTGTTCCGGACCTACGTTCTAATCAAGTTCGTCCATCTTGTTAACTCGCTCTCGCGGGGGCGTTTCATATATCATCTCCGCTCTAGGGGTGTACTATGCATCAGATAGTTGAAAAAATATTTCCGTGAGAAATCTTGGAAAAAATTGAGCCATCTTCGGTCTTGAGTTTTTTTGGAGCAGGTAGTTCAACACTTTTGTACTCGTTGGCCGGCTCGGTTAACATGTCAGACATATCTGTTCATGTAAGCACACATGATTAATTAGGAAAACATAAGACATCTTTGGCAACAAAAGTAAAGTGCTACATCTATTAAATGAAATATAGATCTATGCTTACAAACCACATAAGAGAAAATTATAACAGAAACCTTCTATTAAAGAATTTGAAAGAAATACGATAGGTAGTCTATGTATAGCAATTCATGGTTTACCTTGGCCAAAACAGAGGCTGTGGCACGACGTCGCTGCGACACCACCAGATGAGAAAGAGGTGTCATGTGGCAATACGTTGATCTCCCGTCGGCTAGCAGAACAGAGCGGTGGAAGGGAACTGATCAATCAATTTGAGAATAAAACGCTAGGTTCAGGGCATTTTTATATTCTCTCTTCGTTCTATTTTTAGCGCTTGATGAATGGTTCATATAGTGTTGGATGAATGGTTCCTATAGCGTTAGATGAATGGTTCCTATTGAGTCATATATTTCACTGTCGGAAGAATCGTTCCTTACTACTCTCTCTGTTCTATAATCTTAGACATTTTTTGTTCACTCGAACTGACATATCGATGTTTATATTTGGAAAAAATAGAAATGTGAATTTTTTCTATCAGCCACACAACCATGGCGGGCCTTGTAGGGCAATTAGTTGTGTGACCAATCTTTGATCCGGACTCTGAATCAAAGATTGGTCACGCAACTATTTTCCTTACAAGGCCCGCCATGGTTATGTGGCTGATAGAAAAAAAATTCCCTTTTCTATTTTTTCCAAATATAAACATCGATATGTCAGTTCGAGTGGCCAAAAAATGTCTAAGATTATATAAGGGAGAGAGTAGTAAGGAACGATTCTTCCGACAATAAAAAATATGACTCAATAGAAACTATTCATCCAACGCTATAGGAACCATTCATCCAACGCTATAGGAACCATTCATCCAACGCTAAAAATAGAACGAAGAGAAAATATAAAAATGACCAGAACCTAGCGTTTATTCCTAGATTGATCAATCAGTTCACTTCCACCGCTCTGTTTTCCTAGCCGACGGGAGATAGATCAACGTATTGCCACATGACACTTCTTTCTCACCTGGTGGTGTCGCAGCGCCGTCGTGCCAACGCCTCTGTTTTGGCCAAAGTAAACCATGAATTGCTATACATAGACTACCTATCGTATTTCTTTGAAATTCTTTAATCGAAGGTTTTTGTTATAATTTTTTTATGTGGTTTGTAAGCATAGATCTATATTTCATTTAATAGATATAGCACTTTACTTTTGTTGCCAAAGATATCTTATTTGCATTAGCTAAAGTGAAAGGTACATGTGTTTTCCTAATTAATCATGTGTGCTTACATGAACAGATATGTCTAACATGTTAACCGAGCCGGCCAACGAGTACAAAAGTGTTGAACTACCTGCCCCCAAAAAACTCGAGACCGAAGATGGCTCAATTTCTTCCCAAGATTTCTCACGGGAACATTTTTTCAACTATCTGATTCATAGTACACCCTCTAAAGCGGAGATGATATATGAAACGCCTCCGCGAGAGCGAGTTAACAAGATGGACGAACTTGATTAGAACGTAGGTCTGAAATAAATAATAAGTTGAGTGATCTCGAATAAATTATAACACTTTCAGTATGTCGTGTGAAACCTCATTTATTTTGTGTGATTGATTTTCTCAATAAATGTATTGCAAGTTTATGTATTTTTATTATCTAATATAATCAGGTGAGTGATTTTTATTGGAGTGAACCTCAATGATACCACTGAGTTTAGACAAATTGTATGTTTATATTATAAATTTCCTATGTTTGAAATATGTTTCTGCGATGTTTATGACCATGGAGTAAAAAATTACGTGAAACGAGTCCGAAAGGGGTGACAAATAAATTTAAAACGTGCATTGCACGTGTACGATTACTAGTGAAGTAAAGAAGCTCGTGCCTCAAGTGATCTACTTTGGTTGAATACAGAATTACAGACCAAACTAGGTGGTAGTAGTGTGCATTACCTTTTAAGGAAGAAGGACGAGAAGCTCGTCGGAGGTAGGAGAAAGGGAGGCGAGGAGGGCGCCGTCATGCACGAAGTGCCGATCCAGGAGAGTGGGAGAGGGAGGAGGGGACGCGAGGCGGCCGGAGCGAAGGAAGGAGAGGATGAGGGCGAAGAGGCGGGGGGTCACGATCGAGGAAATGTGGCGCGGTTGGGGCCGAAGCGGCGAGTGGGGAGGATGTGCCGGGCAGGAGAGGGTGGCTCCGGTGGTCTGGAAGATCTCGCCGCCGACGTTGAGTGTGACGATGGAGGAGGACGTCATGGGTGGGGATGGGGAGTTCTCGGTGTTGACTTCACGACGGCCAGGCTGGGGTAGAAAGGATGTCGACCGGAAAAAACTTTAACAGGCCAGATAGTTTCAACATTTTCAATTTGTTTCTTCAGCTGAAGTTGTACCGTAAGCAGGCCCAGCCCATTTTCACCATGGGCTGCCCTTGCTCGTCGAGAGCCACTCCGGGCTGGCAGCGTAGGTACGTGCATATATCCCGTCAAGGTTAGAGTAATAGTTTGAGATTGCAGGTGCAATGTAGTTGCATCCGAGATTAGATTCACTACTCTACAATTTCTTGATTATCCACGGGGAAGACCTGTTTCATGTGTGAACTTTTTTTTTTTTGCTTTCTGACCTATTGAATATTTACATCATTCCTTGCATAGTAGCACTAGGATATGTTGGGAGAAGGACCATATTCAGGTTATGGTTTTCTTCCAGAAAATGTTAATGCCTAGATGATTCTAGATATTGTTTAAACCGCGATACAAGAAGGTATTGATATATAAATTTCTAAGATTTTGAACACCCATACCCTCAAATCCTTTTCTTGACCCGTGAAACCACAATTTTCCAGATAATATTTGTGAGCATCAACAATATTGTCTTAGAAAAAAGAGCGGTTTGATTTCTAATCACATTAATCATCCACTTAGGGAATTTAGAGAAAAAAAAGCAACAACAAAATGTTGGTAATGCAGGTTTTACAAAGGACAAGCCAGCCTCATAAAAGAGCAGTTTGCTTCGCCTACCAGCAATCCTTTCAAAAACCTTATCAATCACTTGTTGCAAATCTTCCTTTCTAAGCTGATAACACCACCGAAGATCACCTGAGGTAACATAACTCTGATTAATTGTTTTCAGAGGCTTTGGAAAGAATTTGAGTAAATACACTAGCCATAGATTACAAAATATTGGAGATGATTTTTTTTTGGCTCCGGGTATGGGTGCATCTGCACCGGAATCTCCGATTTTTTTCCGACGGTGTTTGTGTATTTTGTGTGCGTAGAACAAGCATTTGGTGTGTACTTGGCAAAAATAAACCAAAACCAGGTCTATAAAAAGCAATTTTAGAAGCACGTCATATATTTTCCAATACGGGCTAGTGAACTTGTCGTTAGTTGATCAAAATGACTCTTTGGTGCGGGTGCAGGAGACCAGAAAACGCATTCGATCTGTCCTGATCCGCCGACCTTGTGTGTGCCTAACCAACGGCGGGGATGGAGCGACATCAACGGTAACAGGAGGAACAAAAGGCGTGGGAGGCCCAAATTTTGGCGCAGCTACCTGAATCGATTGATGGCGACGGCGTGGCCATGGCCTCGTCAGGGAGGAAATCCGGTATTGAAGCGTCATCGGCGGGGAGAACGGCGATAGGAAGCGTGCGGGAGGGCACTTGAGGAAACATTCTCATGGGTCAAAGAAATCAAGAGGTTTTTATGGTGATATGTTGCAATTTGGAATGGTCTCTTCTGTAGAACTTGTGCTGATGGGAACTCCATGTGCAATTATTTTGATAGTTAGTCTGCTAGTATGTTGGATATATAGAGGTCGAATTGAAAATTCGGAGATGAAATGTGAAACTTTGTTCCTGAAATTTATTTGCATAAAACACCTTTTCTTTTCTGTATTTCAAGTGGAGAAAGTAACGCCATCAAATCACCAATCCGGTATTCATGATCGCGGAAGCAAACACTAAATGAACAACGCTGATTTGATCCGATCGGATGGATGTTGTTTACTGGATATTGTTCACCGTCATATACACGAAGAAAGATATACAGTGATATTTGAAGATCACTAGCGTATCACACTCAGTCCTGCTTGGGAACAAGCCCTCTGTCAACGAAGATAGAGCTGTAGAGAAGATGATGGTGAGGACGCTACGAGGAGACAGATCCTTCAAAATCAACTGAACTAGCCTACTGATAGCTACGTAAACAACTCCCATTTTTAACCGACTGGAGCCACCGCAAACCGCAGATCAGAGAATCTCCTCCGAAACTTTCTCCCGCGATCCACCAATAGATCAACCAAACAAGAAACTAGCAAAGAGAGAAAAGTTGGCGGTGCAAGTTTTTCTGAAAACCTAAGGAAGGTGTTTGGTGAAATGATAGAAGCTTTCCTTAACTGAAAAAAATCACAACATTCACCACTAGTTAAGTTTGGCATTGGAGGGGGTCTACCATATTTCAGTTTAATTGAATACATGTAGGTGAGTTTTGAAAATTGGTTCAAAACAGGGAAAGATCGAATGGAAAGTCCCATGCCATTATGGGTCACTTTGCCATATGTGTGGCTTGGCGTGATCTCTTTGGCAATGTGTGCCTTGGTGAAATATGGTCCAAGCGACATTGGTACAGAATATTCTTAGGTGAACATCAAACAGGTCGATATGAATTTTAGGTTTCTCATATGAATTTTCCCAGAACATCAAAGAGGCCGATATTGGCATCAAAACCTTATCATAAATGTTTGAGGATTTTATGAGGTGCATAGGTTGGCAAAATAATCGGTTAAAAATAATGTAATTTAAGGAATCTTTTTTAGATTGAAAATATTGCAATACTCTATGCAATATATTTGCATGGTTGATCTTTATATTTAGATTTAGTCTCTAGGATTTTGGTGGCAATTTCCAAGCTACAAATAGGGGTTCCTTTGGTGGGTGGATAAATCGGGTTTTATAAATCATTAAAAGGGCTTTTAGGTTTTTAAAGGGCAAACTCATGTAAATATTTTCAAGTGTGGCTAAGGGGCTTCAAAGAATCATTGGAAATATTTGATAGAGGAAGCCAAATGGCAACATCAAACACCATAGATAAAAACTCAAGATATGAGGAACAAAATTCTAGGTGACAGAAGACACCACTAAAATCAAATTTTGATTTTCGAGGTGCTACATGTGTGCATCCTCTCTTGAAAGAACATCGACCCAATGACGATAATGTGCATGGGAGCCCGAGCAGTGGGCCGTGGGCAGCGATCATTGACACGTGGTAAAGCAGGCACACGTTGGTATGGGGGGAGGGGGTGGAATCTCATGACTTGACGGGCGGTAGGAGGCACACCTCCGGGTGACTGCGTCTCAGGTGCCGAATCTTCCGGCGGGATGAGTCTTCTTTGGCTCCTCTTATTCGTGAAGCATGTCTTCTTTTTCCTCGACTCCAGGTTCATCCCTAGTATTGTGTAGCTCCTGATCTTCTTAGCTAAAACAGATATAGCGTATTTCTATGAGGTAGGAATCCATTCTCAAAGAGAGGAGTCACACATGATTAGGTGTGAGTTCAGCTTGGTTCTAAGGACAACTGGTGAACGGTGCATGGTGATCTGATCGTCACCAGCGCTTCCTTTTTTGGCGCAAGATTAATTCTATAAAGCAAAACCCCACTAACATGCATTAATTATTTTTTATTTCAACCAGGGGTGGATCCAGGATTTGGACATGGGGGGGGGGGGGGGGGGGGGGGGGGGGGCGAAAAAGGCACCGATAAAAAACATTAAGTGCATCACAACCTATGTTTAAAAGTATAAGTATATTTTGTGCAGGACACTTGCAAAGGTGCACAAATGAAAGTTTCAGTACTATATGTTCAAATTTTCAGGGCAATAAGTGTTCGAGTTGAAACAGTAGCAAGTGGCTTGAAAAAAATAGTACATAATGTTCTTTCTCTTCATTTTACTATCTAGAGAAGTAAATAGATCTCTATCATCATCTATTTAGCACATGTAACTAGCAATACCTATCCATCCTCCAATTAAGCACATGTAAGTACTAATGCATTAGACGTTACTGCTTCGGAGCAGATTAGTACTTCGAATAGTACGTACAGAAATACCTAAGTCATCTGGAGGTGTGTTCCCTGGAATATGGCGCTGGCATGCGCGAGCCGGCAACGACGCTCAGCGGCGGACGTCCCGGCATTCGACAGAGAAGACGCCTCTTCATAGCGAGTAGCCATGGCTGACAGCGATGCCATCTCCCATCGCACAGGCGACCTCGGCGGCGGCGATACGGATCGAGGACTAGACTATTAAAAGCCTCACGGGAACACGCACTAGTAGAAAAAGCACCTATGGTCCCGGTTGGGATTGGACATCAGTCCCGGTTGCCCAACCGGGACTGGCCAATCGGGACCAATGCTGGTCCCGGTTGGTCCAAGAACCGGGACCAATGTGGTCCACGTGGCCAGTTCTGGCTGGGCGTGGGGGGGACCCATTGGTCCCGGTTCTTAATACGAACCGGGACCAATGTGTGCTTTTTTTTTTTTGGTATTTAGGGTTTAGGGTGCCCCTCTCCCTCTCGCCGGTTCCCTCTCGCCGGTGCCCTCTCTCCCTCTCGCCGGTGCCCTCTCTCGCCGGTGCCCCCTATCCCTCTCGCCGGTGCCCCCTCTCCCTCTCGCCGGTGCCCCTCTCGCCGGTGCCCCCTCCCTCTCGCCGGTGCCCCCTCTCCTCTCGCCGGTGCCCCCTCTCGCCGGTGCCCCCTCTCCCTCTCGCCGGTGCCTCCGTCGTCTCCCCCTTCTTCGCATCGCCGACGTGCTCTCCATCGTTTCCGTACGCATATTATACGCTCTACTATATACACAGTACATGTTGATGCATATATAATTAATATTCGATCTCTTGCGAGAATACAACTATTTAATTACATGGAGATAGATCAACATGTAGTTCATCGTCCGAAGCATAATGTTCTCCCTTTCATCGATGACCTCCCTAAGCAGAAATCCCGCCAATTCCTCTTGAATTGCTCCTACGCGCAGTTCTGGGTCGATCTTCTCCCGCATTTTGCTGAAAGCAGTTGTTCTCCGCTCAGTGGTCAACTCGCGAATGAACTCGCAAACGTAGAATCCACATAAATTACTCCCCGGTGGCTGCTGCGGACTTTCACCGTTTTATAAGTTAGCTCATCTTTGAATGGACCTTCTACCTTCTGTTTGAAAATTGTCCAACACCTGCTTTGGCAAAGAAAATGAACAAAGGAGTTATTAATTACTTGACATCAGGGAACGAACGAAAGAGGGCGATATAATGCGATAATGATTGAAATTACTTGTTGAGCATTTCTTTCATGTCGGACCACAACGCTTGGTCCCAACTTAATGAGTCGTGGACTTCAACTGTGGACTTGTCAGGTTGAATGCTTAGCAGAATCCAGTGGAACCTGCGGACGTTTACATAAAGCAGACATGCATAGCTCATCAATTACACTTAACATCGAGAAAGCCAAATAAAAATATGTACAAGACAGAAACACTCACCTGAAGTTGTAAGGAAATAGTATTTCCGTACAGAAATGTTGCATGGTTAAAAAGGTGGTCAGGTCATGCTCCACGTCTTTGGGGTGATTGACTAACGTATGTGAATTCACGATATATGGGTCAACGAACCCAACCTCAAAAACTTTAGATCTTTTGCATTCCAGCATCTTCATTCTGCATAATAGCGTACAAAAGGATATATATATAGTCAGGATAATATAATACAGGCAATGAACGAGCTGAGCTAGAGACTTAATTACGAAAATAAATCACTTACAGACAATAGCAAGAGAGGATAGATTTGTCGAGGGCGCGCTTTTGGAATAACTGGAACAGTTCAGTCAGTTGAACCTGTATAATGTAACGTTTGAAGAAATGCTCCACTCTAACGTCCAGCGGAAACCACTCTTTCGCGTCCTTCTTTGATGTGTGCACCAGGTACCAGGTATGCAGATTTCGCATATGTGTTGATAGACCCGTCAGCTCCTCATTACTGACCATAGGCTCCCCTTGGACATATTTCCGTGCCATCTCTAACATTGGCGCATATTCATAGCCTAAAAGTTGACCAAGGCTCATACCCAAGGCGGTAGCCTGTTCCTTGGCCTGCGATACAGTGACACCAAGTTCTTTAGCAGCAGCTATGGCTCTGGGGTCCAATAATTCCAGGTCCTTATCCATAGCGACTCTGAAGTCCTTGTCGACATCGGAACACACTATGAGCGGGGGGACCGATTGATTTTTCTGCTGTCCGAGCTGGGCAATTTGTTTCCCGCTTTTTGCACTTCTTCCCTTGTTCTGCTCAGACTGGGCACGTGCTAGCTTAGTAAGTTCACGACCATAGTCAGATGGCAGATTCATCGATATCTGGGATGGCTGCTCAAGGAAGGACTTTCTCCACTTTTTGGATTTTTCATCGTATACCGGCTTCTGCTCGGGCTTTTTTGGTGCAAAAAAAGCCTTATTGTAGGCAGCCACCTCCGCGGCGTTTTCCGCTACAGTCCTGTCATAAGGTCTAATGGGAAGATTCTTATGAGGTACTGTTGGGAGGGGCGACCTTTTACGTTTCGGTGATCGCTTACCCCTCATAGTACGAGCGGTGGGCGGAAACGGCTGACGCGGCGGCGGAGACGGCTGACGCGGCGGCGGAGACGGCTGCGCTGGAGACTGGTGAGGCGGTGAAGAGGACTGTTGCGCTGGAGAATGCTGAGGCGGTGAAGAGGACTGTTGCGCTGGAGACTGGTGAGGAGTCGATGGCCTTGGCTGCCAGTTCGGAAGCACGATGAATTCCTTTGGCCATAGAATGGTCGCTTTCTTGGCTTCTCCAAGTTCAAGCACCTCCCCATCTTCACCTGCAGGGTGTTGCAGCTTCAGCTCCTCATAATCTTTCATCACTTCATCCACCGCGACAACAGCGTAGCCATTTGGAACCGGAGAGAAATGGTAAGTTGGATTAGGTCCAATTGGTACGACATAGCCGACCGCCACCTTCACGGTTAAGTTAAAAACTTTCACATGCATCTCACAAGGTGTGCTCTCCGTGATATCATCCACTGGGTAGCGACGAAGTGGAGCCACTGCATCATCATTACCATCCTGGAGCTCCGTGGAAGCCACGCTGCTTTTCCGATTCGATGGGCCACCGGTACCATCGCATGCAGCTTCTACCATGTGCCGTTGAGATTGGCCGCTAGTACCTTGCTGGCTAAGCACGGCAATTTGTTCCTTCTGCAGCTTTAATTCTTCTTCTATATTACGCAGCCGGTCTGCAGCAGCGCGTGCTTCCATTGCCTCCCTTTCCTTTCTCCTCTGATGGCTTCTATCAGGAAATTTCTTCCTGTGCTCGGGAATCGCAATTGTCTTGGGCTTGGAGCCAGGTACGCCTCGTAACCGTCCGTCGTGTTCCTTATTCCCAAGGGCGCGTGTGAGCTCGTCATCCTCTCTATCGGGAATGAACCGTCCCTCTTCAACATCCTTTACTGCATTTCTAATTTCTTGGATGGGTAGTAGGGGATTATCTTTGTGTCTTCTGTTATATATGCACTTCCCTTCTGCGTCCAACGTGCCCCCATGCCCGTAAAACCAATTTCTTGCCCGTTCGATCCACTTGAGTGGCTCTGGAGTGATCCCATTAGCCAGCAGGTCCGCCTCAAGTTTCTCCCACTTAGGCATGCTACCAGCGTAGCCACCAGGCCCCATAGTATGGTGGTACATCTTTAGAGCAGCATTTGCCGCATTTTTTGCAGACTTTTCCAGAGCTTCCTCTGATTTCTTGTACGCCACAAATTCTTCCCAGTAGTCCTTTATCTTCTCATACCCTTTATCGAAGTCTGGAGTCTTATTTTTCTTGACAAACAGTTTGTTCAATCTTTTCTTCCAGTTCTTGAATAGCTCGGCCATCTTCTTAAGTGCCCAGTCCTTGACTTTTTGCTCCATGATTTTCCGGGCAATCTTTTCTGCCTCATCTGGATCCTCCTCATCTGAATCCACCTCTGGCGCCGGCAGGGTGAAATTAACCATGAGCTTTCTCCAAAGTCTTTCTTTGCCCTCATCGCTGACATATAGCTGTCCTTTCTCCTTTGGCCGATGCCATTCTCGAACGGTGATCGGGATGAAGTCCCTAACAAGAACTCCGCATTGCTTTACCATTTTATTTTTAACACCAGGGGGAGCAGTCGGTGTGCCGTCTTCAGCGACTCTTTCGATCGTGTACCTTTCTTGGTCGCCCAACTTTTTGGCTGGGCCTCGTTTTGTCCTTACAGAAGATTTGCTCGATCCGGAGGGCTAAAAGAAGAAAGAGCGTTAATATATGTATATAGACAGCAGAGGCTTAATTAATACAATCTTCGGCTTCATTAATATATGTATATGCACCTCGCCGGAGTTTGCAACATTTAATGTTCCACCGGAGCCTTCGGCTTCTCCCTCGTCGGCTTCTCCCTCGCTGACTTCTCCCTCACCCCGGCCGTCGGGTTCTACCTCACCGGAGCCGTCTCTTCGGTTGAGAGACTCATCTCCCTCACCGGAGTTGTTCAAAAACTCCGTGGTGACATCGACAATATCTTCCGGCCCGCGGATTATATCCTGGAGGATATTTTCCTGATCTTCGTCTCGTTCCATAGTTTCTGCAAATTAAGAACAATGCACAAAACTTGTTTTAGTCCAGAAGCTTAATAACCAAGTTTTAGCTACTGACTAAGTTCCGAAGTATCTAGAAGGCAACACAATTGGATTTGACTCAAAATGATCTACCAAATTCTCTACACATTTGTTTTAGTCCAGAAGCTTAATAACCAAGTTTTAGCTACTGACTAAGTTCTTTTACTCTAAAAATTAAATCCTTTTAGGGTTACACAGTGTTGATTATTTGTGAACTAACCCAATTGGATTCAACTAAATTAGATTAACCAAATGACAATTAAAATTGTTATAGTACAGAAGTGGCTACAATCTTTATTTGAATACCTAATTAATGCTGTTGCTTAATTAATTCTACAAAAATTAGGGGTGCTAGGCTACTGCAATACAAAGTTAACACAATTGGATTCATAATTTTTGGATTACTAGACTATCAGAAACAAACACCTTTACATAATTAACGTTCTGTACTATTCTAAATACCCAGCAATTAATATTAATCTAAACAGGGTGAAACTAATTTAGTTGCACACACATTTTCATAAGCTATCCAGAGAATTTTGGTTTGAATTATTTGGACTTATAAATCTCGAGTTATTCATTTTCAAACATGCCTACAGGTTTCAAAATTTCTGCTAATTCATAAATTCGGAAGAGGAGGGAAAAAAAATAAATGGGCTGAGAAGTTCCCAGCCCACTGGGCCTGGCCCAGTTTAATTTTTTTTCCACGAACGAAAATGGTTAAAACGCTGACGGGTGGGACCCACCCGTCAGCGGCTAACTCTAGAACACAGGGTGCTCCGGCGGCTGTTTCCGGCGGCGCCGCCGAGCCAGAGTCGGTGGCCAGCGGCAATGGCTCACCTAGGGGACTGGAGGTGCGGTGGACGGCGGAGGCGAGTGCACGGGCACGCGTGGAGGCCGGCGACGTGCGGCACGGGCGGCCGGCTTGCGGGCGACGCGGCGCGGGCGTCGAGGGCGCCGCGGACGTCGACGGTGGCGGCGTGGGTCGGGGCGTGGGGCGCGGCGTGGGTCGGCGGCGGGGCAGCCTGACGGCGTAAAATTTGCTCTGGCGTCGCTGCAGGGTCCTCCGGCGTCGCTGCAGGTCCTTAGGCGTTTCTGCGAAATGAATCGGGGAAGAAGGGGAAGGAGTTAAAGTAGCTGGGGTCATTGGTCCCGGTTCTTGCCAGAACCGGGACCAATGCCTCTTTGGTCCCGGTTCTTGCCAGCAACCGGGACCAAAGAGTGGGTAATTAATGCCAGATCGCGGCGCGCGTCTATGGACTCATTGGTCCCGGTTCTTGCTAGAAACCGGGACCAAAGAGTCCTTTTTCAAAATTATTTCGAACTTTTCAGTTCTGAAATTTTGTTCCCGCCTTTTTTTTCTTATTTAGGTGTTTGGATATGAATTTCAAATGGTTTTGAATCTGAAAAGACTTTCAACATGAAAAGTTTTTAAATTTGAATAAATAATCCAAAACCATTTTCTGTTTTCTAAAATAATTATTCTAACTATACAAACTATTAACCATTTTGCCATTTTCAATTAAAAATGCATTAACTTTATTGCATATTTTGAATTGACAAAACTTTCAACATGAAAAGTGTTTGAATTTGTATAAATAATCCAAAATCCAAAATCCAAACTCGACTAATAATATGTATAAATCGATCAAAAATGATTAAGTAAGATTTATGATTAAGTAATAATAATTATTAATTCAGTTAATTCTATTTTTGGTGTTGTAAAATCCCATGGCAAGCAGAAGTAAATGCAGAACAATTTCAGTGAACCTATATTTATAATATGTAATAATAATTATTAATGCAGAACAGTTTCTTTTGAGGGCTTGTGAGCTGTTGGATCACTCTGTGAGCCACCAACCGGGACTAAAGGGAATCCCACCAATAAGGAAGAAGCACACGGATCGTGTGTTTCTTTCGAGCGCTTGTGAGCCGTTGGTTTATGTTGTCAATGTAATTTGCATGGTTTGTTTAATATCAATGCGAAAAGTAGTCACCCATCAATCTTGGATACATTTTACACGATCGTCGTCTTAGCTAGACCAGAAGTAGTTCATGACAACAATCTTGGGTACATAGACAAACCATAGGTTAGTCATACTCCTGCCTAGGCCTATAATACTCGTCCTCGTAGTCGTCGTAGTCGCCGCCGTCGTCGTCGTTGTCGTCGGGCGGCGCTGTCGTCGGGCGCCTGGACTGGAAGTGAGGGTAGCGCAGGCGGGGGTTATCGCCGGCCGTGATGTAGTTCATGACGCTCTGGAGAGTTCGGCCGCTCCACCACAGCCGACGGCCGGCCTCGTTGAAGTTCGAAGGAGGCGGGCCATCCTCCTCGTACCTGGCGAGCGCCCTCTCACGCCGATTGATGAAGAAGGCGTCCCAAGTCGGGCGGTAGTCGGGATGCCAGCGGGGATCCATCCGCTGCTCCGGAGTGAGCTCGAGGTAGTAGTGGTTCGTGATGGCCGCCCGACGTGCCAAACCTTGAGGGATAGGAGGGACCGGCACGCCTCCGGTGCTCAGCCTCCAGCCGGCGGGGACGTCGTAGCCGGGCGGGCAGGGGTAGTTCGAGGCGGAAAGCGCCTCCGCCTCCGAGTAGGTTAGAGTGGGTACGGTGGAAGCCATGGGAGAGTGATGAGGTTGCAGATATGAGTTTAGATGTGCTATGCCAATGGAGGCCATGACTACATATATATAGTGAGACCTTTAGTCCCCGTTCGAGCCACCAACCGGGACTAAAGGGGCTTATTTGTTCCCGCGCAATTTTACCAACCGGGACTAAAGGGATTCCCACCAATAAGGAAGAAGCACACGGATCGTGTGTTTCTTTCGAGCGCTTGTGAGCCGTTGGATCAGGGGTGTGTTTCTTTTGAGCGCTTGTGAGCTGTTGGTAACACCAACCGGGACTAAAGAATCACACGGATCGTGTGTTTCTTTCGAGCGCTTGTGAGCCGTTGGATCAGGGGTGTGTTTCTTTTGAGGGCTTGTGAGCTGTTGGATCAGCACTCCCACCACCACCACCACTCCCACCTCATCCACAGGTACACTTTCTAATCGCCTATAAATAGCGGCGTCCCTGCAGCGAACGGCACACAACGAGCGTCTACCTTCGCCACCGAATCCAATGGCTGGATTTAGCCTACCTGCTGGCATGTTCCCTGGCATTATTGTGTTCGTCCTTGTTCACCGGCCAGCCATTGGAGCCACCTCCTGTAGGACGGTGAACAATGACAACACAACGACGCTGTTGGAAACACAAGCCCTCAGGTAGGTTGAATCCAGCCACTGGATTAGGGTGACGCAATGATGAATTGCCGAGGAGGTGGGAGTGGTGGTGGTGGTGGAAGTGGTAGCCATGCCCCTCGGTCCGATCCAAGCAGCGGCAAGGCGCTCTGATGATCTGCGACATTCCCAACACTTTTTGGGACGGTCGTAGATCATCAGAGACGTCTTGCCGCTGTGGATCGAAGGTCGATTTGCTGCTCACGACCACGCGATGATTTGCAGTATACAAAGCATTCGGATTCCCGTCATACAGCCCTACGGTGCTAATACATTACATTGATTTACATAAAAGCCATGAACCCTTCTTCGCGTATGTCCCTGGCCTATGATCGCTTCAGCCGTAACCATGGAGCATCTTCATTATTTAACGGGATGCTTGGGTCAGTTCTCACTGTGAAGGGCGGAATTTCATCAAACTTATCATAATCTGCTATGTCTGTCTTGTCCTCGACTCCCACGATGTTTCTTTTCCCTGAAAGAACTACGTGACGCTTTGGCTCATCGTCTGATGTATTCGTTTGCTTGTTTTTTCTTTTTTTCGGTCTGGAGGACATGTCCTTCACATAGAAAACCTGAGCCACATCATTGGCTAGGACGAATGGTTCGTTCTTGTAACAACCAAGATTCTTGAGATCCACTGTTGTCATCCCGTACAGCTGGTCTACCTTTATCCCTTCTCCATTCATGTTGACCCAACTGCACCGAAACAAAGGGACCTTAAAAGTAGGTCCATAGTCAAGTTCCCATATCTCCTCTATGCGACCATAGTATGTGTCCTTTTGCCCATCGTCGTTTGTTGCATCAAAGCGGACACCACTGTTCTGGTTGGTGCTCTTTTTATCTTGGGCGATCGTGTAAAATGTATTCCCATTTATCTCGTACCCTTGGAAATTCAATACAGTCGAAGATGGTGACGCGGCCAACAAGTAGAGCTGATCTCCGACAGTGGTGTCATTCATGAGCTGTAATCGCAACCAACTGCCGAAGGTCTCCATGTGTTTTTCTTTAATCCAGGAGTCATCCTTCCCCGGGTTCTTGGAGCGTACATAATTCTTGTGTTCCTCGATATACGGAGCCACGAAGGTGGAACTTTGTAGAACTGTGTAGTGTGCTTGAGTTAAAGAATGCCCGTCCCTACATATCAGTGCTTTCTTTCCTAGCGTGCCTTTTCCACTCAGTCTCCCCTCATGCCGCGATTCAGGAACACCAATCGGCTTAAGGTCAGGAATAAAGTCAACACAGAACTCAATGACCTCTTCTGTTCCATAGCCCCTTGAGATGCTTCCTTCTGGCCTAGCACGGTTATGAACATATTTCTTCAAGACTCCCATGAACCTCTCGAAGGGGAACATATTGTGTAGAAATACAGGACCGAGAATGGCAATCTCGTCGACTAGGTGAACCAGGAGATGCGTCATAATATTGAAGAATGATGGGGGGAACACCAACTCGAAGCTGACAAGACATTGGACCACAGCCTTCTGTAAACTTGGTAGAGTTACTGGATCGATGACCTTCTGAGATATTGCATTGAGGAATGCACATAGCTTCACAATGGGTACTCGAACATTTTCCGGTAGAAGCCCCCTCAATGCAACCGGAAGCAACTGCGTCATAATCACGTGGCAATCATGAGACTTCAGGTTCTGGAATTTTTTCTCTGCCATATTTATTATTCCCTTTATATTTGACGAGAAGCCAGCCGGGACCTTGATACTGCTCAGGCATTCAAAAAAGATTTCCTTCTCTGCTTTGGTAAGAGCGTAGCTGCTTAAGTATTGACGCCCTTTATCCGTCTGCTTGTTGTATGGGTCTTTCATACGTTGCTGGTCTGCCCGTGCTTCCGGTGTATCTTTTGTCTTCCCATACACGCCCAGGAAGCCTAGCAGGTTCACGCAAAGATTCTTCGTCACGTGCATCACGTCGATTGAAGACCGGACCTCTAGGACTTTCCAATAGGGTAGCTCCCAGAATATAGAGCACTTCTTCCATATGGGTACGTGGTTGTCAGCGTCATTCGGAACAGATAGACTGCCAGGACCCTTTCCAAAGATTACTTCTAAATCCTTGACCATGTCATATATAACATCACCATCAGGGAGGTTAGGCTTCTTCCGGCGATCTGCCTCACCGTTGAAATGCTTGCCGGGCTTTCTTACGGCATGACTGTTCGGAAGAAATCGACGATGCCCCAGGTACACATTCTTGTTTCCCAAATGTATACTTTCAGTCTTATCTAAACAGTGCGTGCATGCATTGTATCCCTTGTTTGACTGTCCTGAAATGTTACTAAGAGCAGGCCAATCATTGATGGTTACGAACAGCAACGCTCGTAGGTCAAATTCCTGTTGTTTGTGCTCATCCCACACACGTACACCTGGTTCGGACCACAACTGCAAAAGTTCATCAACTAATGGCCTTAGGTACACATCAATGTCGTTGCCGGGTTGCTTCGGGCCTTGGATGAGCACTGGCATCATAATGAACTTCCGCTTCATGCACAACCAAGGAGGAAGGTTGTAGATACATAGAGTCACGGGCCAAGTGCTATGACTGGAGCTCTGCTCCCCAAAAGGATTAAAGCCATCTGTACTTAGACCAAATCTTAAGTTCCTTGCGTCATCTGAAAATGTCGGGAACTCTCTGTCGATTTTTCTCCACTGGGACCCATCGGCGGGGTGTCTCAACTTCCCGTCTTTCTTACGCTCTTCTTTGTGCCATCGCAACAACCTGGCATGCTCTTTGTTTCTGAACAGACGTTTCAACCGTGGTATTATAGGAGCATACCACATCACCTTAGCAGGAACCCTCTTCCGGGGGGGCTCGTCATCGCCCTCAACATCACCAGGGTCATCTTGTCTTATCTTGTACCGCAGTGCATTGCATACCGGGCATTTATCCATGTTCTCGTACTCACCGCGGTACAGGATGCAGTCATTAATGCATGCATGTATCTTCTGCACATCTAATCCTAGAGGGCAGATAGCCTTCTTTGCTTCGTATGTAGTCTCGGGCAATTCGTTATCCTTTGGAAGCTTCGGCTTCATTATTTTCAGTAACTTCTCAAATCCCTTGTCAGAACAACCAGTCTCTGCCTTCCATTTCAGCAGTTCCAGTGTGGTACCGAGCTTTGTGCTGCCATCTTCGCAGTTTGGGTACAGCAACTTTTTGTGATCCTCAAGCATGGCCTCCAACTTTAGCTTCTCCTTTTCTGTATCGCATTCTCGCTTTGCATCAGAAATGACCCCACCAAGACCATCAGCGGGCTCATCTGATGCCCGATGTTCACCTCTTTCTTCTTCAACGTCTTCCATAACAGTATCACCGCATTCCTCAGGGAACATAGGATAGTTGTCATCATCCTCTTCTTCATTGTCTTCCATCGTAACCCCTCTTTCTCCGTGCTTGGTCCAACAATTATAGCTGGGCATGAAACCTTTCCGAATCACGTGGTCTTGAATGGTTCTCGGGTCAGAGTACTCCCTGACGTTCCGACACTTCTCACATGGACAAGGCATAAAATTATTCACTTTGTTTGCCTCAGCCACATCGAGAAATTTATGCAGGCCTGCAATAAACTCGGAACTGCGTCGTTCGCCGTACATCCATCGCATCCGTGCATCCATCTGCATCATATATAATTAAGTTTATCAAATACCATTACAATAACATCTTGAATAGTGAAATGACCACCGTACATCGACACGTGCAATATTTCTGTATCAATTACAGACGAAAAGGATAAAGTTGCTAACCTCGGCCGAGGATATCATTTTGTGTGAACTTAAGTGTGGGTCGGGCATTTCATCGAACACATCTTGTGCGTGGCAAAGGAAAAAAAAATAGCACCCACTTCCCACCAATCCAAGAAAAAAAATTAGAGGAGAGAAGGGGGGTGGGGGTTATTTATAGGCAGGGAGGGGTATTGGTCCCGGTTCTTGGCACGAACCGGGACCAAAGCTCCGCCGCACGCCACGTGTCTGGCTCTGGAGCTTTGGTCCCGGTTCGTGCCAAGAACCGGGACCAATACCCCCAACCGAACCGGGACCAATGGTCCACGGGGCCGTGGCAACTCGAACCGGGACCAGTGCCAGGCACTGGTCCCGGTTTTTACCTGAACCGGGGCTAATGGCTGGGGCGGCCCTGGACCAAAGATGGTTTTTCTACTAGTGACGGTCAACCCGTGCTGCAGTTAGCCATCTAAACTTCTTGTTACTGGGTTGGGCCATGCGGTACAACAAAAGTGTGGCCTTAAACAAGCGGCCGTAATGACTGTGTGTACTAATCACTAATTACAAGGCCAAATCTCGCTAGATTTATTACTGGCACCTGCTGTTTTCAGTTGGGAGTGGCGATCGATTGTCCACATCACTCGCTATTTTAGCCAATCAATTGTCCATTTCATCTCCACTAGCAATAAAAAATAATAGTACATCTTTTATGCACCCTATCCATGTCATCTTTGTTCAGCGATATAACTGTCCACGTCACTAATAATTAGTTCTTAAATATTTAACAATTTCACGTGAATTAATTTAGTGCCTCAACTATTGTGATCAACTGAATCTTAACAATTGATATTTCATGTTTCTTACACCCATTTCATTTACGTAACTTAAAAAAGTAAATTCGGATGCAAGGTGCCAGGAATTCTTCTAGTTGGTTTAATAATTTCCAGAATATGTAGCATGTTTGGGTTTTGTCTATCCCATCTTTATATTCGGTGATCGCTTATCAATGTGCCCACAGGAGGCACTGGATATGGTTGTTGGGTGTCTCTCCATTAGCAATACTCATTAAACCAAAAGTAACATGACATAAACGAGAGTGCCAGACATTAGCATCCGAATCCACACTGCCACAAATATGGTTTACTGACTTATTACAAAAATCCGATAATGAAAAGCGGAACAAGCCTCCGCACTATACCCTTTACCAATAATTGTCCAAACTTTGACACAACTACTTTATTGGACTCCAAGACTAATTTAAACCCATCTCTGCATAGAAGGGAGCGCTATAAAAGATTCTTGTTCATAGTAGGGACATGCTGCACGTTCCTCAGCTGCACGTTCTTTCGAAATAAACTTCGATCTACCGTGCCAACACCACGAACAGAGCATGTGATCCATTCCCCATTAAGACGCTTTAATCTGCGACCTGATAAGAAGTGACATAGAGATGTCAGCACATCATGAACATTAGCACCGTATCAATCCACCAGCTGGAGATTGAAATACTAAAAGCCAGTCGGTAAATTACCGTACCATCAGCATTGCTAGCGGTCACGACGTTGACATGCTTTGGCGCCTTCCCTTTCTTGTCTGCACGATCTGGGCAGTCCACAGGGAAGTGTCCGGGCTCTCCACAAGTGTAGCACTTTAGCTCAGATTTGTTCAGCATCTTCTTCTTCTTCTTGAAAGAAGTAGTCTTAGTAGGCATGTTGAAGGAAGGCTTGCTCTTTGCCTTGCTCTTGCCGTGGTGAAAGTTCTTCTGCACATGTTGGCGCAAGACTGACCTTCACCCTCTCTCAGCAGTGTCCTTAGCCGAGCCTTCTCTCAACATCAAGAGACGCTATCAGGTTTTCAACCGATATCTCATGTCTCTTGTGTTTGAGAGTTGTGGCGAAGTTCTCCATGAAGAGGGCAACTTTGCAATAATGCATCCAGCCACAAACTTGTCAGGTAAGGCACACTTAGCGTGCTCAAGCTCCTTAGCAATGCACTGTATCTCATGAGACTGTTCGACTACAGAACGGTTGTTAGCCATCCTGAAGTCATGGAAGCTCTTCATGATGTACAGTTCACTGCCAGCATCTGCTACACCGAACTTAGCGTTCAGTGCCTCTCAGAGCTCTTTGGCATCTGTAATGTGCATGTACACATCAAACAGCTTGTTGCTAAGAGCACTCAGAACGAGTCCCACAAAGGCATTATGGTTTCCTTGAACTTGTTCTGATCCTCGTCAGATATAGTTCCTTCAGGTAAAACCCTCATAGACTCGAACACTTTCAGAGATCGCAACCACAGTGTGGTCTTGTATGCCATCTCTTAAAGTCCACACCGGTAAACTTGTCCGGCCTCAGCGCATCAGATAGATGTCCCATGTTTAACTCAGAAAATTGCCTATAACAAATATAAGGTTTTTGGATTGTTGGATTATTAGGCATAATTTCCATGATTAATTCCAGAATAGTAAACATGATCGCAACAGCTACTAACTTGTTAAACTCGAAAATACTAGACGTATTATTACATGTACAGCAGCCAGACATCTACAAACACAGCCATCGGAACGTGACGAACGTACCGAACGTTTGTAGATGAAGTAGTCGTTGGAAGCAGCGACGGCAGCAGCTTGAGCGGCGACAGTAGCAGCTCGAAGAAGACGACGTTGGAGACGAGTCGCCCGCGGACCCGGAGATGTCCAGGAAGTCGAGCCGTGATGAAGAACTTGAAAGCAGTCGCGTGGAGCGCTTCCAAAAACCTTATTCGCCCTCTCCCGTACAGGATCACAAGGACGAGCGGTTCCGGAGACCTGCTGTCCCGTTCGCCGGTGCACGCCGGCGCACGAGATGGAGTAGACTACGGTGGCGGCGCAAGGCACGAGATTGGCAAAACCTAGATTGGTTTGTGTGACGGCGCACGCAGTGCACGGCAATATATAGTGCGGTTCGGGAAACCTAACGGGGACAACGTGGGCCGGCCACGTCGCACACGTTCGAGTCGGTTACAGCAGCCCACGATCGGGTAGCGATCCGAATTGGCTAAGCTGTACACGTACGCTAACACGACTCGATTTTCCTGAACAGCAAAAATATAGGCATCGGCTAGGCTCATTCCCGCAATCTGCGGCGTGTCGTGACGAGACGGACGGACGGCGGCGGTGGAGGAGGAGGAGGGTGCGCATGAGAGAGCCTTCTGTTCTCAACTAGCACACCAAGTGGTACAACACTCCACCTTATAAGGTGGTGTTTGTCTCCTCCAACAAGCAATGTGGGACTAAACTTTAGCACCACTTTGCACCTCCAAAATTCTGCCATGCACATGGGCCAATTTGAGATTTTCAGGAATTTTTATTGGGCTGCCCAAATAGGCCCAAAATCTAACAGCTTGGCACCAACCATCTCCTCGCCGACGGCAGGGCGACGGCAGTCCTGCTCAATAGCTTCGCGGAGATTGTGGCGGTATCATCGGCCTTGAGCCTCTGTTTGACCAGTCTCTGTTGAGCCCACGGTCGCCACCGCGGCATAGCCCGTCTCTAGACGACGAGTTCGCGAGATTCACGCCGGGAACGATGATCAATCCCCTTAGCCGTGGCCATGGAGCGGCGCCTCTATCGCATCGAGGCGGCCGGCCTGGTGGCGCTCCAAACGGCGGCCTCTGCAGGAGGCCGCCGCACTTCACGCTTCGTGGCGCTATGTGCACACCTTTGGAAGCTCCTCGCGTGCCGTCGGTGAGTCCGACCCCAGCTGCCATATGGCGTGGATCGTCGACGACGCAAGTGCGTCGAGCCGTCACAGGGCGCCCTGAACCTGTACATGTTACACGCAATAGGAAATCAACGACAAAGTTAAGCAAGATCAAACCAACGGGGACACGAGATTTTAACGTGGAAAAACCCTCCAACAATGGAGAGGAAAAAACCACGGGCGCCAGCCAGCAATATTTCACTATTTCGGGTGAGGTTACAACGCCGGGGATTTACATATGTGGCTTATCCCAACCGGCGGCTTACACGATGTATTTATAGGAGCCCTGACCTAACCTAGGTCGGTAACGTGATCTCCAAGTCGAGTACAACTATGTGCACACCTCTCCTTCGTCACAAGCTTTCCTTTATCAGTATATACGAATTTGGATCATCACAAAATAACAGTACATGGGGAACATGATCCTACACATCCAGGGAGGCGAC